>JAQQAC010000477.1:17184280-17204751 GCA_029783875.1 Phataginus tricuspis
AGGTCTCTGCAGACAGGCGAGAATTAAGTCGAGGGGAGACCAAATTGCTCTTCCACCTGGAGCCGGTGGCCCCAGCAGGGCAGGGCTGAGGCTCAGTGACAGAGATTGGGCAGCAGAGTTAAAGCCTTCACTATTGTTGTCTATGCTCTACTTTGCAGAGAAATTTCAAGCTCTGGTCCCTGGAGCAGTCAATCCAACAACATTCATAGATGCTGTCATATTCACATTATACTTCCATCTGGCCACAACTGTTTCAAAGAGTTAGATGTATCTCTTTTATTATCAAAAGAATAATATAACTTATGCCAAGTTTTAGGCTCTGAATTCTGCTGTCAGAAATGAAATAAAAAAAGCAGTGCCCTGAACCTTACCTTTTCTTTAGAAGCGAATGCCAGGAAGGAAAGGAGTTTTGAAATATCTTGTTCTTGTTTTCTATGAGGAGTTCAATTTTAGAGTATTGATTCTTATTAATATATAGAAATTTTTAGAACCCAAGAAGAGGGTATAGTCAAAATCAGCAACATAATAGAAAATAACTCCCTCTGAAACTGAAATAACGTAAGCATGTATGAAATTATTGTGTCTTTGAAGATCTCTCAAACTATGAAGAATTATTTATTTGCCAATGTGGCTGATGAAACTGTTCCTTCCAACTCTCACCTGAATGTGTAGCTAACATAGGATGAGCAGTATTCTAATTATTGCTGTTCCGCCTGCCCTGAGACCATGTTGTAAGGTCAGAGGATCATGGTGACTGAAGAAGAATATTAGAAACAATGTTGAAGAATGAAGAACTTGCCAGTCATGAGAAGACAGTGTTCAGCCAGCCTGACACAAGTGGTTCTGCCTTCTAGGAAAACACACCACTCGGTAGGGGGCAGCTGACCGTGCACTGGGCCACCCTAACTCTGTACCTTCTTCCTTGCAGAAGAGGGTGCCTCACTGCAGACTTCCGGGCTCCATCCTTGGAGACTCTGATCAGTAAGCTTGGAACAGAGCGTGGGGCCCCGCCAGCACCATGCTTGGCCTGCCCTGGTTGTAACACGGGAGGTTCTCAGCCAGCACGTTGAAAAACATGCTTATCACTCCTCTAACTCATTGACTCATCCTCCTCAGTCGTCTTAACTTGATCTTCTTAGAGTATACTTAGAAGGCTTTCCTACTGACAATACGTTAATATCCTGTTTTATAAATCTGTCTTCTGCAAGATAAAGGTAGACAGAGGTTTCACGTAAAGACCTAGCTGTTCAGTGGAGGTGCACAAAGGTGGCAGGAGTTGGGGAGCCAGGTCCCTCTGTGTTTTGCAGACTTTTGTGACTTCACAAGGAAGGGCTCTTGACTTAAAACATTCTGAAAATGATTGGGTTATATTTGTCAGTACTTCGGAGCCAGACCAACCCTCAGAAGACTGGTAAACCTAGTTAAGCTTGCAAAGCGAGGCTGTACCCCTTCATATGTGGTGACCCCACAAGGGGGTGGCCCCAAGGGAGCCCGTCCTAAATCTTCGAACTTCTTTCTCACAATAATAATCCATTTCCTCCTCTCTTTCTTGTATTTGTTGAAAATTCAAATGAGAGCATAAAAATACACACGAACCTGACTCTCCGTCATCTCACCTTGCTGGCCCATCATTAGTCTTTGCTCTTTCCTCCTGCGCTTCCATCTGTGTTAGCACATTGTTGAAACTATGGTGTGCCAATCTTGCTTAATATTTTACCATAAATATTTTCCAGTCTTTCTCCATAATTAACATCATTTTAATTTCTAATAGTTGCATAATAGTTCATTATAATGATGTGCCATAATTTAAAAATTATCTTAATAAAGAAGTTTATAAGACCTTTTAACAGGAAACAGAATTATTTAAAAGTGGGCAGTGTTAAGATTACACAGAAAAGCATTATGCATTAGCAAATGAATTAAATTATAATTATGTTTTTTAAAATATAAACAATAAAAATTTCTGGTGAAGATTACTTTCTTTCTTTAATCTATTTCCTAATAACAACTATTAAATGTTCAATGCACAAAGACAACCACTGCCAAGCTCCTAGTATGCATCTTTCTAATGTTTTTCATGGCTACAGAGACCTGTTTTAAAATGGAAAATATCATCATTTTGTATTTTTTTTTAGCAGGTTTCTTTTTTCCATCTTTCTGACCCATTTTAAAGACTATACATTTTATTGTATGGCTACACTATAGTATACTTAATTAATGTCCCACTAGTGAATATTTAAATTGTTTTTAGTTTTTTTGTTATTATACACAATACTGAAAGAAACAAGACTTTATACATACCTCAGGCCATTCTCTCAGGGCACATTTCTCTAAGGGGGGTAGCTGGGAGAGGGGTAAGTACTGTTTTGCAGCTTTTGATACATATACTCAGGTTGCAGGCCAGGAAGTTCATGCTGATTTTTACTCCTACTAGCAGAGTTTGAGAGCAAACACATTTCCCAGCATCCTTACTAACTCTGGGCAATTTAACTTTTTAAAAAAATTACCATTCTGAAAGTGAAAACGGTATTTTGCTTGTAATTTTTGTTTTATTACTAGCCAGTTTGGCCATTTTTCCATAGGTATTGATTTGTATGCTTCTTTTGTGAACTGCCTGTGCATGTCTCTTCTCTTCATTTCTTTTTTGGGATGTTTTTCTTTTTCTTAATAATTTGTGGGAGCTCATATAGTTCTTGAAGGCAAGACTATAGTGTCCTGACTTCCAGAGTATTAAGAATCATACATACATGCTGTGCATCATAGCAGTCAACACATTTGTTGACTGAAAAACAGTAAAGACATTAGCCTTTATTATATATGTAACAGACATTATTTCTAGCTTATTTTTTTTTAATTTTTTATTAAGGTATTATTGATATACACTCTTAATGAAGGTTTCACATGAAAACACGATGTGGTGACTACATTTACCCATATTATCAAGTCCCCACCCATACCCCAATGCCGTCACTGTCCATCAGATTCACTGTGTGCCTTCTCTGTGCTACACTGTTTTCCCTGTGGCCCCCCACACCATGTGTACTAAACATAATACCCCACAATCTCCTTCTCCCTCCCTCCCCACCCTCCTTCCCACACCCCTCCCATTTGGTAACCACTAGTCCCTTCTTGGAGTCCGTGAGTCTGCTGCTATTTTGTTCCTTCAATTTTGCTGCGTTGTTATACTCCACAAATGAGGGAAATCATTTGGCACTTGTCTTTCTCTGCCTGGCTTATTTCACTGAGCATAATGCCCTCCAGCTCCATCCATGTTGCTGCAAATGATAGGATTTGTTTCTTTCTTATGGTTGAATAGTATTCCATTGTATATATGTACCACATCTTCTTTATCCATTCATCTACTGATGGACACTTAGGTTGCTTCCTCTAGCTTATGTTTTAAAATACTTTTATTGCAAACTATGCACAACATAAAATTTACCATTTTAACCATCGTTAAGTGTACAGTTCAGTGGCATTAAATACATTCACATTGTTGTGCAACCGTCACCACCATCCATCTCCAGAATTTTGCATTTTCCCAAACTGAGACTCTGTACCCATTAAGCAAGAATTCCCCATTTTCCCAATACAGCTTAATTTATTTTATACTGTCTTTGACATTGAGAGGCTTTACATTTTTATGTAGAAAAATGCACTATTCTTTTTCCTGTAACTTGCCTTTGACATCGTGTTTAGAAAGGTCTCCCTATCTGAAAAGTATAGAAGCATTCATATGTATTTCCTTCTAGTTTTTTATAGTTACCTTTTCTTTCTCTCTTTCCATTAAACTCTTTCTTTAATCTGTCAAGAATTCTTTTAAAGTAAAGCACTAGTTAATGATTGTGGGTAGACAGTTCTCCATGGCCCTTATGTTGCTGCAGGTCTCCTGAACAGAGGCACTGATGAGTTTGTTCTGAACCATCTTTTCAAAGGATGTTGGCAGAGTGAACAGCCTTGGAAAATAGGACACTGTCCCTTTAGGAGCAGGGAGCAGGTTGATAGGTTGTTCAGTGCTCTAAACATCATGCCTTGATTCAGGGCAGAGGTCAGGAGGCTTACTGCCCATTACAAAAGAACTGAGTTCCTTAAGTTTGGGGTTCCTTTCCATAGCACACCCCATTGTGTGTGCAAGTACCTCTGGCCCTGTTTGCATCACCGCGTGGGAATTAGGGCTTATGCACAACATAAAATTTACCTTAAAAAGGGCTTAGGGAACTGGTTCGAATGCTGCTCCTCTGGCTGCTACTATTGCAGTTTGACCTCTGGAGTTTTGTGTCTTCTGCTGACATGGTTCCACGAAATTGTGGCAGACTAACTTGTTAGTTTACAAGTGAGTACAAGTGTGAGACCCTCACCGTTCTTGACAAAGACTGAACTTTATTTTTTCCAAGAATTAATTAATTTTCCCAGCACCATTAATCATTTCTCAACTGATTTGAAATTTCAGCTTTGTCATAAGAAATTCTTATGCTTGAATTTATTTTGTATTTTTCTTATCGGTTCCATTTCCTTATTTGTCTATTCCAGGGCCAGTAAAACTCTGTTTGTTTTTTGGTAATTTTATAGCATTTTTTAATATCTAGCAGTAAATATCTTCTTTTCTTCTTTATTTTTCCTCCTCATTTTTTGCCCCTTATCACCTTCAGTATATTTTTAGCGCTTTCTACCAGATAAATGGTATCATTTTGTTTTCCATTCTATCTATTGTATGGTATCTGGCACACCAAATATTTAATAAATATCATTTGAATGCTATTAATGAAATTGAGAACAGTTTTGTCAAGTATCCTATCCTTTTTGAAGTATAAATTTATGACAGTTAATTATAGCAATTAAAATGGAAATAATTTAATTTTTACAGTAATTTGTTAAACTATTCCTCTACATATTAAGAATCTGTCATTGATTACCTAATTTAAGAAAAGAATTTATGCTATAGAAAATACCTAATATAAACATAAAGGGTTCTTGCACTTTTTTAAAAAAGTGCAGTTTCTTGGATGTTTGGAGAATTCCAACATTAATGATATTTCCTAACAATCTTAAGGAATATAGGTCAGTGTTCATTTATTTATTACCTTTTAATGGGCCTCGTTATTCATCATTCCCAGCTTTTCATTAGAATAAAATGTTGCTTTTGTTTTTGCTAAAAATATTATAGCTCATTATCTCCAAAGAGATGTTTTAGTTAAAAAAAAAAGATGCCAAATATAGCATTTACTGATGGGACAGCATTAAGGAAACAGCATGAATGTGTGGACTCAGTCTGTTATCAGAACTGCACCGAGATTATTCCTTGGGTTGCCACTTTGGCATCCCCTTTTTCAAGGGGTACTTTGCTGGTCACTGCCTGGGCCACAGCCATTGCTGGGGATCTGCCTGATGGCTCGGAAGGTGAGGGGGCCGGCTGTGGCGGCTGCGTGGCTAAGACCAGAGCTGAGGCAGACCTTCTGGATGCTTGCCTGACTGACAGACAGGCATCCTGTCAACTTAAAGGTATTTAAAATGGCACTGAGTCCCAAATCCCGTGTCATTCACTAATTCCATGTCACCTGTTGATTTGATGTTATCTAAAGAAAAATAAAACTATAATACCGTACAGAGAAACAGATATATTTTCCTCCACTGATAAAATTCCTGAATCTCCTCTTTCTGCTCTTGTATTTATGGTGAACTACATTTCTACATCTGGAAAAATCTGATGAATTGCTGTCATCATTTACATTAACTTGGTACCTGTAAGTGGCTCATAAGACAGAAATAAAGGTATTGCTATTTTGGAGGTAGGGACTGGAATTAGTTGACAGGATCCACCTTCTAGCCTTGAGATTAAGCTAGTTTTCAGAAACAGTGTTATAGCTTCTGTTTCTACAATGTAAAGCTCCATTTCCTTATTTTTTCCCCACTTGAAACTGTTTAGTCCTAATCATTTAGAAAAGTACCCTGTAATGTATAAGGATAACACATATGATTTCTGAATGACCATACTTTAGCGAGGGGCTTATGATATCTATGTGAAACCGATGACTGGAAAACAAAAATGATACACTGAAAAGCCAGAGGCCTTGATAGGGGTTGCTAGGAGGAACTTGCAATTGCTTCTACCTCTTAATGGCTCTCCACTGAAAGTGGAGGAGGGCGAGGTCTTCCTCACCCAGTTTATTTGCAAACTTATCTGCACCACTTAGATATGTTAGATATTTTTTACTTGGATAGACCAAGCCTAATGTTCTGGGGTGGAGGGCTTTATGCTTATAACATTTTTCTCATTCTTTATATAATGAAGAAGTTATGAGGTTACACAAGCGCTAAGAGCACAGAGGTCTTAACCTATCTTGTCCACCCCAGTATCTCTCCAGCTTCTGGCTCACTGTAAGTGCTCACTATAAAATGTGTTGAATAGATAGAGGTCTGGTGTTACAGAGTAGAGAAAGTGCCTCCCAAGGAAGAACTATGATTTATGTAAGGCATGTCCCAAATCATGAAAGGTGAGGAATTAGAAATCGCATTCTGTTGATTTTGGTAACTAGCTTCACCACTGAGCTAATTTATTCCAGGTACAATTATTCATTATTCCTTTCCCCATCACCTACCCTTATTAATTGTTTAGAAGCCACACATCACTAGCAGTTCCAAAAGGAGGTGAGCTGGAAGCTAAGCAAAAGAGATTTACCAAATGCAATGAAAGTTGCTTATGTTTTAGGTATCTAAAAAAGATACCTTATAATAAAGGTATCTAAAAAGGTATGTCTGATTTCTACTAATTTAAAAATAGCTTATAATTTATCGTTGCAGTTTATTTGAGGCAAACACTCTAGTATCTATAATAGGCCTGTGGATAGAATAAAGCTTTGTCAAATGGAAGTGGCTGTTGCTGAGCCAGGAATCATGGAAATTTGCAAGAAGAGTTGTGTTTATGGTCATTTAGGGAGAAGCTTTGTAAATAAACCCTCTCCCATAATTGAGAGTTGCCGTTTAACTGGTGGGGGAAAAAAATGCCAATTTTACAAAATATTTTAGGCACCCAAACCAAAATCTCTTAGGTTCTGTCCTGAAAATAACTTGACATGAACATTTTCCCCATTCCCTGAGGTCGGGAGCTGGGCTCTATAATTTACACAACACAATTAGGAGGATTCTGTGTCATTTTAGACTAATCATGTAAGTTGGAGGGACTTCTTCCCTTCATTATGGTAAAGTACCACCTATGACTACTGCTTCTAACAAATGTTTAGTTTGGTTCTTTTTGTAGTGCTGTGGATAGTTGCCTTAGAGAGCTGTTAATTTGTCAATGAGCATTAAACATGGTAACTAGGCATCTCTTTTTGAAAGACCAAAAATAAAATCCCAGATAAAGACAGTCTCAGATCAAGGTGCCTTCAAAATACATTTTGCTAGTAGTTGTCTAATTTGGCAGAGAGGAATTTGTTTTTGTTGCTCAAGCCTTAAAAGACACAATGATGATAATAAAGTCGATTAGATGTTTTTCCCTTTAACTTTTCATAATGTGTCTGGGCTTTTCTACTTGGCAGAGACAATTTGGGACAGATTTCTTTATTTTCTCTTCTGGCCAAAAACGAAAAACCCCCACTTTCCAAACTGTTACCACCAAAGAGTTTATTAAATGGCTGAAAAAGACAGCTGGTCCCACCATCTGTTACAATTTTTCAGAGGCCAAATAAAACAGGTTACACCTTTAGCCATGCCAAGTCTTGCAATACCCCCTTCCTCTCACAGCCTGGGGAGGGCTAATCTGAATTTCACGCTCTGATTTTGCTATGGCTGATGCCTGAGATGCTTAGGACCGCTTCTCCATGTTGCTTCTGTTACCTCTCTTTTTTAGTTACAAAGCTGTTTTCACATTTCAACCAAGCTTATTTGCAGCCCATTACCGTATACTCTATAGCTCTATAGTTACACCCAGTAACAAGAAGGAAATCCACAGAGATCTAACTAATTTCTGACTTTTCAAGCAAAACAACAGAACCAAAAGTATGTTTCTGTTGCTTTGCAACCATTTTTGCTATAAATGCTAATGGAGGTAATTCAGAGTTTGGAACAAAGGCTTAGCTCACCACACACTGCAGGTGTGAAAGGGTTGAAACAAAAGAGATTCTAACCCTAATGGTATTTCTTGTCATTAACAATTCTTTGATGTTCACACTGGAGCCTCCCTTTTATCTTTTAGTTTTTCAGCCATCTTTGTTAACACCCAGCTCAATTGAATCTTTTTTTCCACCTCCCCTGGCCTTTAAAGACATCTGCAAAATGTTTATGCTAAGTTGGTTTCCACTGCAACTTTTAGTACCAAGCAAAGTAAAGTGAGATAAAGCCTGTGAGGTTATTATTAAAACATCAGTAAGTTTCTGTCATTAAGCTGAAGGGGAAGATCAATAAAAAAGCAGCACTTAATGTTACTTTAATAAGGATGAGTTTCCTGTAACAGGATTTGGGATTAACTTTGGTATCGCCACCTACATTAATTTAGTTAATGTAGTGGGCTTTATAATATGGAGGTTACTGTGATGAGAAGAATTTGACTTGCCTTTACCCAATTAAACAGTTGACAAAGAATGTATGTGCTCTATTGATTTCCTGTTTTTTTTAAAGACTTTCATGATACAGCGTATCTTAAGAATATTTGACTATAGGTTTTTCTCCCTTGTAGATCAGTCCCTGGCAGGCTGCCAAAGACTTTCTAAGGCAGGTTTGCCACTGTCTGTCCTTCTGTCCATTCAGGATTGGGGAAGGAGGAGGTGAGATGCCAGGGAGAAGAACTGCAGCTTCAAGAAAAGTGTAAGTCACTTTGATGACAGCAAAATGTAGAGAACAGTCAACACTACATAACATACCATCCTAAACTATTCAGCAGCAGTATCCGCAACTAGAGAACGGGTGCAAAGTAGAATCATATGTCTCTCACCAAAAGGGTTTGGTTGATCTTACTGTTCATTGGTATATTTTACTTGTTCGGAATAGAGCAGAAATGCTTACTTTTCTGAATTAACACACATTTTCTTATAACTGTTGGAGGGAATGAATTGTTTAACTAGTTAACTCTTTAACCACTATAAGTGGGGATCCCTCTGGACAGTTACTTTGTTTCCACCTGAAAACACATTTTTGGGCAAGTATTAATTTGGAACTAGTTTAATACCATAGTTTACAGCTGTAATAAACCTGGCAACTACCTCAGCCTTTGTATATAGTTAAGCCCTGAATGTCAAATGCTAGGGAGAAGATAATAAGAAAAGATAAAATCCAAATTAATGTTAACAATGTATCTATTTTATGATTTTCCTCTCATATTATTTAATAATTCTTAGCGTTTATATGATGTTTTTCATCTTCAAAGCACTTTACAATGGTTAGCTAATTAACCATGAGGCAATGAGGCCTGGATAATAATGCTGCAGTAAATTTTCTCTAGCTCAGATTATAAAGTAAAAATGGAGATGAATGTATTCATACTTTTTAAAAATAGCATTAGGTGGCCTTAGAGATTTTGTGAGTCTGAGACTCAGGCAACTTATCTTCTATATATAACTTATGTCTCTTTGTAAAAAATCTTGGGCAATTCAAATGCTCATGAACTGCGAAGATTTTCCCATCTGGCAGGTGGTTGGCAAACTTTCTTTCATCAGCTTTTTCTGTTCTTATTCCTTGTTATTTTCACCTTGATCTCTTTCCTCTTGTCCAGCAACACAGAAAGGTACAAAGGAAAGGACATTCATTATTAGGAATTAGGGACAGACACCCATTTTGTTTTCTCCCAAATTTTCCCATGTCACTGCAGCTTGTGAAATACATGCTAAAACATGTTATTTTACGTGGCTTTGTATAATGGTGCTAGTGCAGGTAAATTCCATAACTTTAGAATGGGGGTGGGTATGTATTGTGCACAGTTAGTATGACTTTGTGTGAGGTCTAAATTATGTAATTTTTCAGGAAAAAATACTTTATTCAGTATAAAACATTAACATCTGATATACAATGGATTCTAGTAAGGAAAATGAAGTTACTAATAAAAGCATAGTAGTTCACAGTGGACTTACGTCACAACCTAATAAACTTGCTGCTGATGATGGGGGCTACTGCGCTCATGCTCTGAGAGCTGCTCTTACTTTCCTGAGCTACTAAAGTTAATCAACTCTCACTCATGAATGAGAGCCTGACAATTCAGAGGGAATTTTATTTGAACCAAAGTCCTATATACCTTGTCTAAATTAGGGAAATTTAATTTAGTGAGGACTTATCCTGTTTGTTAAATGTTTTCCTCTCCTTTCTATGAGTTATATATCGGGCTATGTCTACATATCCCAAACACAAGTGGCATAGGGAGATTTCAGTCTGGGCACTCTGTCCTCCTGAGACTCAGGGACTGCTAATACTGTCTGGAAAAGGCCAGATGATGACTGGTGTGCAAATACCATGTTCACATGATGGATTGAATTTTTTCACTTTTCAGTCTGATATTTTTGAAGTTCTGAACACCCATTATCAGCCTCTATACATTCACAATAATAATAATGTCACCAAAGAGAAAAATAAATTACCAAGATATTCTGAATCTGTTTCTATAAATGTCTTAGGGATATGACCTCTTTACCAAACCAGTGACTGCTGACGGACTGTACATAAAATGTATTGTTATTGTTGGATTAGTTTCCCCCACAGAAATGAATTACACACTTGACTTGCAATGACGCAACTTGATCAACTGGAGCTTATGATATGCTGATCAGGGACAAGCGTTTCTATCATAAATTATGACCTTGTCCCCAGCCTTTTATCCTTAATGATACCCTTAGCTTGCTGTGTCATCATGATGGTTTCAGTCTTCAGATGGGAGTGGAGGAGGGGCCAAGAAGGAGGAGAAACAAAATCAAAATTAATCCTTAATGTCAGTGACACCTACTCCCCCTTTCCTATTTGGCAGGGGGAAAGAATGAATCCCTGCGAAAGATCGGGACTGAAACAATTGCTTTCACTGTATATCAGTGAAATCCATCAAATGCTTCTTCACTAACTGATTTCAGTTCTGTTGAGATGATCGATTTCTGCATTTTGGAGAAACATTATTATTCTGAAAGCATTCCTAATCTGCTTTGTGCTCACCCTTGCTACCTCTGTATATTTTTGCTCCAGATGTTTGCTGTAGCTGGCAGGAAGCACAGCATCTCAACATAGACTCAGAAAGGTTTAATCCCTATCCCCTTCTCTCTATCCCTCCTCCAAATTCCCTAGTCCCTCCTTTCTCTAGAGCAGATCTGATTTAGATGGGGAGGTAGTTTATAGGTGGGAAGGGAGCATGACTACACAGTGGACTACTGCACATATGCATTAATGTGAAACTGTCCATAATAAGTTATTGATTAAAAAATGCTATATCCTATGGGCAATATAATACCATTTATGTTTTAAAAGCTCACATATGCATAAAAAGCATGAAAGTGTGTGCAAAAACTGTTTAGCTATAAGATTAAGTGAGAAAGGGGGAGAAGAAAGAAAGCTTTGACTTTTTAGACTTAGGTATTATTTCAATGTTTATAAGGATACAGACTTTTAAAATCATATCCCCTTGACCAAGTCCTTCACCTCCTTTAAATCTTAAGATTCAAATTCAAACATGTTTTGTTCAATCAGACCTACCCTGACCACCGTGTAAAAACTGTAATGCACTCTGCTCTCCCCATTCTGCATGGTCTTTATCATCTTCAAACATACAGGGACCATACTATTTCTTTACCAAATGGAACACTTTTGAGAGTGAAAGGGGCAGTCAACTGGGATGGGGACAGGACAGTGTATACAAATCTGAGCTGATCTTGATCAACCTAGAATGTCTGGTCACCCTGGACACACTATGTAGTTGACTTATTTATTATGCTTCTTGCAGATAATTATTGGTTGCCCCCAACTAAACTGGAGATCCATGGGAATGAAGGGGCAGAGCTTTTTATCTGTTCTTTTTTATCTTTTTTTACTGGTGTATCCCAAGTCCTAGAGCTGTGCTTAGTACATAGTAGATATTTAGTAAAGCTTCACTGAATGGATGAATATAAGAATGAATGAGAAAAAAACTCATTAGAAAGTACTATATAAATGCGAAGGAGTGTGCTAAGCTATGCCTTAAGACTCTGAGTCTTTGCACATCCAGGGAATGTTGTTGAGTGTTATGTACCTGGTAAGAACATACTAAATGTTTCCTGATGAAATGAATGTTTTGTTTGAAATATGGTGAATTCTCAGAACAGGACACCCATTTCTGTTAAAACGAGTAACTCAAGATATATTCTGAAGTCTACCACTGACGCTGTTTTTGATGAACACACTGGACCGATGTGCTGCTCTTTTCCTTCTCTTAAAAAACAAGAATCAACTGAGTAAATTTGAAGATCTAATTTGCTTTATTAAACGATTCCTGAATCAGGCAGAATCCCTTCTAGCAGGCAGAAAGGAGCTCTGAGACACTGTACAAAACGGAAGACTTTTATAGGTAGAAGGAGACAGGGCAGGGAAGCTATGCTAGCGGAATGGACTCTTTCAGGCAAAGTCACTTTCCTGTGGGAGAAGGTGGTGGGGGGGGCTATCCGGCAGATACCTCACTAGTGCTGACCAGGGAGCTCCAGATAGACTGTTTAGAGGTTCATTCCAAGGAGAGGCTGGAACTGCAGTTAGGTTAGATATTAAGTCTTGGTTTGCTGATGTGGGGCTTAGCACAAGTGATCCATTTGGGGCCTGTTTTTTTTAAAATATATATATATTTTTTTTATTAAGATATTATTGATATACACTCTTATGAAGGTTTCACATGAAAAAACAATGTCATTGCTACATTTACACATATTATCAAGTCCCCACTCATACCCCAATGCAGTCACTGTCCATCAGTGTAGTAAGATGACACAGATTCACTGTTTGCCTTCTCTGTGCTACACTGTTTTCCCCGTGACCCTCCACACCATGTGTACTGAACGTAATATCCCTCAATCCCCGTCTCCCTCCCTTCTGACATGTCCTCCCACACCTTCCTCTTTGGTAACCACTACTCCCTTCTTGGAGTCTCTGAGTCTGCTGCTATTTTGTTCCTTCAGTTTTGCTTCGTTGTTATACTCCACAAATGAGGGAAATCATTTGGCACTTGTCTTTCTCTGCCTGGCTTGTTTTTTTCAATCCTTCATTAGCATGGATCAATGAGAATCCATTCACTGTACAGTAATACAATGCGTTTAACTGCTCTCTTTCCTCCTTCTGCCCACTTGGAGAGCTATTTCACTTTTCAGTCGGAAAGTTTTCTATTTCTAGTTTAATATTTTCTCATCTAGATTTTGTTTTTAGGGCATGAGTTAAAATATTAATTTACAGATGGCTTTCTCCCCTGGTCTGATTTAAAGTTCCTCTTACGTGTTTTTTCTCCCCATCAGCTATTAAGCAATAACTCATGCTGAATTAGTTCCTGCATTTTGTCCACTTACTTTTCTCATTTTACCACTATAATGTTTATATATCATGTCTGCCTTAACAACATGTATTTTCCACACGGTCAGGAAAGAATGAATGCGCTTCGGGATCCAACGCTCATTCTTATATCGCCTCTCACTCATCCCTCCCCTTTATTTCAGTGTAAATAAAAACCTGTCTTGGTTACCCCATAAAGCAAAACAATACCATGAAGCCAACTGTACCCTTTCTTCAAAGTCCAGGTGGTACTTATATTTACCTTAAAAAATCATTTAAAAATGACTTGATCATCAAGTGACTTTTGTTTAATCTGGTGTCCCCAGAGGAAGCTCTTCCTCCTTTGGAAAATGTTTTTAATAGTGTGTGGAAAGGATAGTGTTTAGGGAAAAATAAAGAGCCTAGGAGAAAAATGGCAAATTTAAAGGGCTGGCAGAGAGAGGAGCAAGAGAATGGCCAAGAGATCTGTGTTTACAGCTGGACATCTGCTTTGGGTGTCCTTGACCGCTTTCTCCTGTAGATGGCAAGAAACTAGAGGGCAATGGGGAGAGCATCTCTCTTTCTAAAACCAAACAGAGCATGTAAAAGGAGTGTAGGGACAATATAGAGATTAGGAAAGTAGAGTGAGAACCTGGACGAGGACGGAAGAGACGTCAGTGGGGCAAAGGCTTCTGAGAGCAGCAGAATGCAGACAGGAGGGACCATTGGGCGTCAGTCCGTTCTGACTACACAAGGACGTTTTAGAAAGATTGGGGGACAATCCTATTCTTATAATAGGGATAACACACATATCATTGTAATAATTACGAAGATGTTTAGCTTCTGGGATGATTTGGAAGGAAGTTCCTATTTCAGGGATAAATTCTGCCAGTTTTGTTAATCTTAACAAGTTGAAGGTGATATATATCTAGATAGTGAGGAAATTAATACAGTAGAAACGTAAATGTTTTGCCCTTTTCAGCTCTTATCTTTTCAGTGACATTTTCTCAGCCTTGGGCTAGAAATGCCTAGTGCTGCTCTGGGTCTGACCGGTAGTCTTTGTGTGGTTGCTGCTACAGTTACTGTTTAGTTTTCAGCTCTTAGGTCTACGCGTAGGAAGGAAGGAAGAATGGAGGGAGAGAGGAGCTGAAAGAGCGGGAATTTGGAGAGAGGAAGGTGGGAAGGGAGAAAGTCAGACACCAACTCCAAGGTAAATGTTTGTTGTTCAAGACGGCGCTTTAAGGACGTGAGATTTAGTAAGCTCCGCTCTAATATTTTCTACACTGGTTAAATCAGGGTTTTAGTTCATTCAAAGTTGAAGTCTTGTAAATTAATGTTTTCCACACTGTTTAAATCAATGTTTTAGTTCATTCCAAGTTAAGGACTTGTAAATTAACTTAATCCAAGAAGATTTGCAACAGGAGCTCTCACAGTTCTTTGTGCACGGGAATCACTCGGGGTATAGATTTTTCCCGCTCTCCGTCTCCAGAGGCTCTGGGGGCCGCCCAGGAAAAGGCCTTCTTTTGCTGGCTCCCTGGTTGGCTCGGACGTGCTGAGCGGGAGGGGTTTAGAGAAACACTGGTTAGCACTCACTATTCTGACCCCTTCTGGGTTGGGTCAGGCCCCAAGAACCTCTGTTCTCTCTTTTATTTCTGCAGAAGGAAGAGCCGCTCCCGGACCCAGGTACTTATCGCTGTCCTCTGGAGGTGAGAGGTGACTAAGTTTCTGTGACGCCACCATCCCTTTCTTTTGTTCTCATGGCTCTTTCACACATGTCCTGACGCTGAAAGTAGCAGTTTCCCTTCCAGCTGAAGGGAAAGTAAGCAGTGTCACGGGGAGGGCCCTGTGCTGTTTGAATAAGATGTGACATTTTGACCCCCTGGAGCCAAAGCCATTAAGAAAAAGTGGGTAATGCCCCTGATGTCCTTGTGGGAAGTGATTTTTTTCCCCCCAAGATCCTTGTGTGAAAATCTCAACAAGTAAACATCTCGATATTTATCAGAAAAATCAGAGAACTTATTTTAGCAAGAATGTAGTATAGTATTAATCATGCAACTTCAGAAAAAGGGGCAACAGAACCATATCGCTGGGCTTCTTGTCCAATGATTCTTCACTAGGCCAAATCTATTTAGTGTCCTTCCGAAATGGTTGGAAAGTGGTTAGAAAAAAGTTTTCCCTCCATTTCTGTAACAGTTTAGTAAAGGGGTTGGTAAACATCTCCTGTAAAGGGCTAGATGATAAAGACTAGGATTTGTGGGCTATCAGCTTTTTGTCATACCTACCTAGCAACGGCTGCCATAGTGTGAGAGCAGCCATGGGCGATATGTGAATGAGTGTGGCTGCACCCAATAAAACTTGATTTATAAAAAGAGGCTGTAGGCCAGAAGTGGCCCATAGGCTGTAGTTTGTCAACCCTTAGCCTTGAGAAATGCCATTTTCCTGCATGGCCAAGATTAAGAACAATTTCTACACATCAATAGTTAAGAAATTTGATATTATTTATTTTATTACCTGGATATTAAATACTGAACAGCTGAGGGGAAAGGCTAACAGGTTATAATCTTGGTCTTTTCAATCAGAATGTTCTGTGAATGAAAGCAGAAGTGACTGTAAGCCAAAAATTATGCAACACAGGAATAGCATGCTGTTTCTAATGAGAGACTTTTGAGAAAAAGATACTACTAATTCAGAGTTCTATTAGTGCAACAGTCAAATATTTGATTGGGTCTTTTAGTTTAGGTTCTAACAGTCAGAACTACAGCCAGAACTGACAGTCAGAGGAGTTTTCCTCAGTTTCCCATTTCCCTTTGCCCGTTGAGGTCTCTTTTGCCCACAGGCACCCTTTGTGCTTCACAGCAATCGCTGGCTGCCTTCGCACAACATGCTGAATTTTTGCAGCCCATTCATCTCCAACAAACTTGCTTTTCAGTACCAGCTCTCCCAAGTTACTCATTTGAGAAACCAATTACAACAAAAGTGTAGATTGTGACAATAATTTTATGCATTCTTCTTTGGTGTAAAAGATGGCTTAGGTTGGTCTCTGAACAGAAAGAAGGCTCACCACCATTTTCCCCACTGCCTTGTTAATTTTCACCAAGAAATCAGGAATTTTTCTGCAAATGCCTGTCAATACACTGCCTCAAGACCTCCAATATTTTCATATTTCTTATACCAGTAGTTGTGTGAAAGCTTCAAGTTTCTCCCAACTCTGCTTCCATTGAGCCTTTGGTGGTCTATTCGACTTTCCCGATGGAGGCACCATCAGGCCCGCTCCATAGGCCTCTTCTTGAGGCTGCAGGTGGTACATGGCAGTGTAAAGCAGAGATAAAGGAGCATTCTGGAGCCCAAGTGCCAGGCTCACATCCCATTCCACTAAACTGCGGGGTCTTGAGTGTGTCCCTGAGCCTTTTACACACTTCAGTGTCCTGCAAAAATGGTACTAATGATGACATGTATCTAGAGGTTAATGTAAAGGTTAAATAGAGCAATAGGAGTAAAGCACAGTGGTTGGCATATAGTAAGTACTCAGTACATGTCAGTTATATTATTGTCCGATAAAATTAAATGAAAGCATCAGCATGTTCATATTAAAACTTCATTTTTGTTACTCTGGGCCAGGTATATCTGTCATTGAACTATGAGCATTCCTGCAAGAACAGTGCAATTCCGGAAGCTTGGCTCCTGGAAAGAGTTTGGTGTAGCACTGTGATCCAGTCGGATCTGCATATTGCTCATCCCCACTAGCTCTCTGATCATGGTCAGGCCACGTAACTTTTCTGTACATCCCATTGATGCTTTTTACTTTAACACAGCTAGTGTGAAGATTACATGAGAGAATGCCACCGAAATTACATTAAGTAAACACATGAAATATCTTTATTTCAATAATGGCTTAGGATGTCTTCAGATTTTGTCTGTAAATATCTGTAGAATTCTTGCAAGGCATTAGGCTTGGTACCAACATTTACATGTTGGGAGAATTAGGGAAGTATGTTTGGAAAGAAGAACATCTTTCTAAGCAAATTGTCTGCCTTGTATACAAATGAGGCTACCCCTAGATTGTATGACATCACGGGGAAGCCTGGCAGTTCGGTACAGAGAGCCCAGTGTGCGGAATAAGCTGACCTAGATTCTTGTCTTTACTCTGTTACTGACTCACTGTGTGACACCTGCGCAAGTCACTGGACCTCTTCTCTATCATCTGTAGGAACAAGGAATTGGCCTTGTTATTTTCTAAGTCTTCCTACTGTTTAAAATAGAATCTTTGGGTGTACAGAGCAGTGATACACCATTTTCATGTCTCCGGACTGATCTGGCAAGTGACAGTCAACCATCCAATGTTGTCAAGGGAATGTGAATTGGTAGAAATATTTTCTTTGCTTTTAACATTGTAGGGTGAGAGGCAATGAGACTTCTGTTATTGTTTTATTTTTGTTCCCCTCCTTTTGTTTTGAATGATATGTAGCCTAGTAAAACCACAAGAGTGTGTGAATGAAGAAAGCATTCTGTGTGACTCAGAAGACTAGTGGTCTTTACTGTCATTGACCAGGGGGCTGGTTTGGAGAACAGTAAATACCGGAGGTTCACATAAGTGGGAAGCATTACCCAATTAACTAACCAAGCATAGGTGCTCCCCAACATCTCATTTTATTCACAGGTTGTCACTGGTTCATGTGTGTCATATGTAAATGCACAAAATCCTTCTCTGCCTTTAACATAAGCTGAGTATACTGAAACCTGATCTAGCTGGGTAGTACAGTTACAACAGCCAAGCTAGTGTCTGCACGGAGACACAGCCTGAACTGATGACAAGGTCAGTTTTTCAACCAACTAACTTGATCAATAACCGGTCCATGACTTTCTTGAGAGATCCTCAGTGACTCAAATGACTCAAACCACTGGGTGTGATTAGGTATAGTAATGCAAGTGAGTTATAGATACAAATAAGAAAATATTTAAGAGGAAATATCTCAACATCTCTTTAGAATTTCTACTTCACATATTTGATTTAGGATGAAGACTAATGTAATTCAATAATGGCTACATAGAAAGGGGGGTAACATATGTAATTAAAATAAAGGAACCCCCAACATTTTCCTAGGAATAATCTCAGATCTTTGACAAAAAAATGGTATATGTAATATTACAGTCTTCAAGTTTATTTTAACTGTCATGAGGGAACTAGCAATAAATATGAAATCCCACAAATAACATAAGCAGTGTGAAAAACCAACAAACACAGCTCTGAGCAAACCACCTTTCACAGACTGCTTTAATGATTAATAAATATCTGAAGTCCAGTTACGTTGGTTTTTTATTTTTGATTCTCACCAACTTCATTAACATGCAAAACTACTTTCTCTTATCTGCAGTATAAACTTAATCTTATCCTTCTCTTCAGCACCTGATTGTTTTCATCTTACAAGTCTAGGCAATCCTACAGAACCCCTTGAATTACCTGTCCAGCGTCCTTCCTTTCCCATCGAGTTCCTGGGGAGGTAGCCTGCTGCCACAGGAGACTAAAGTGATTGTTCCCGTCACCCAGCAATAGACTGCAGATAAATTCCAGATTTCAACCCATTTCTTCTGCATGGCATCATCTTTAATTTATCCTTCCTCCACTCCTTCCTTCCCTTACCCTCATGACCCAACATGAAAATATTTTTGCAAGATGTACTGGATTCACACCCCTTTCTGTTCTTGCTTTGGCATTCATTCCCCTTTGCTGAACTACCACAGAAGTCTTCCAGCTGATCTCCTTGCCTCTCACTTCTCCTCTTCACAATACAGCTAACAAGTTCTCTCTAAATCCCAGCATGTTCATATCATTTCTCTGAACAAAACCCCTAGTGGTTTCTTCTTTCCCAGTAGATAGAGTACAAACTCCTAAGCATAGCATTCAAAATTTCCCACAACTCATTTCTCTGATTTTACCTTTTTTTTTTTTTTAAATCTTCTATGCTCCAGTCAAACCAAACAGGACCTGAATTTTCCTGCTGCTTCAGTCTGATTGGGCTTTTCCAGGACACTTCGTTGTTCTAGCTGCACAAGAGTGCTTAGAAGAGGGCAGGGAGGCATTTTTTCTAATTCAAACCAAGGGTACCAGCTGCCCTTGTGTTTTGCTTTACAGGATGCCAGTTTGTTCTACCCCTGCCCATCTCTGCTCTACCTGCCATTCAAGATTCAGCTTAAATACTGATGCCTTCACAAAACATTCCTTTATGCTCCCTCATCTGATCTTACTCTGCCATTTCCTATGGTAAATAACTTGCATTTGTCACATTTCTGCTTCTGTTTTTTAAGCTCCTAGATGAGCTCAACAATAGTGTCTTAGAACAGTAGTATCTGGAAATTAATTGTGAGGGGTGGAGTAATTTATTTTTAATACTAGTTCACATATATTGAATTGTATACTTAAAAAGGGTAAATTGTATGGTATGTGAATTACATCTCAATAAAGCTATTATAAAAATAATAGTTCAAATATGAATATTTGAAAATGATTTACTTAAAAATAATTTTAAGCAGGATGGGTTGCAACATGCCAGATATAGCATGCACACATTTGTGACTCCTATTCCCTGAGACCTTATTTAAATGCAAGTCAAGAAGAACTAAAGAGAACAAACTCAAAATAGTGATAAGAACAGAAGATGGAATCATCAGGGGAGAGAGATTTCAACGTATTTTTGGAAGATGAAATATCAGTAGAAGAAAACATCTGCTTCCAATAATAAAGGACTGGGTAATTCAAACTGTTCTCCCCTTGAGGCTAATAGTACATTGGTACATAATTTAAAATACACCTGATGGGACACACTGGAAAGCTAGGAAGAAATAATGAAGAAATATTAAACCAAGATCTAGTAGAAGACAGAAATTCTGAGATAAGAACTCAGCATTTGGGGCAACTTTTCTTCTGGGAGGCATTTGGCAATTTCAGAAGAGTCAACTAAGAAGCTGTGAGGCTGAGCAGTTGAGGGGCCAAGAAGACAAAAGTTGGCATTTTAAACACCTATCTCCCCCCC
>JAQQAC010000477.1:17212354-17250718 GCA_029783875.1 Phataginus tricuspis
TCTTTGGGTTTGAGGTGAGTCTCTTGTAAGCAGCATATAGGTGGGTCTTGCTTTTTTATCCACTCTGTTACTCTGTGTCTTTTGATTGGTGCATTCAGTCCGTTTACGTTTAGGGTGATTATTGATAGATATGTACTTATTGCCATTGCTGGCTTTAGATTCGTGGTTACCAAAGGTTCAAGGGTTGCTTCTTTACTATCTAAGAATCTAACTTAACTTTCTTGTTAAGTTATTGTGAACACCATCTGATGTTTCTTTATTTCTCCCTTCCTATTCTTCCTTCTCCATTCTTTCTATATTGGGTGTTTTATTCTTTGCCTTTAGTTAGTATTTGGATGGTCTGCTTTCTTTGCTATGATTTTATTTTCTCTGGTGACATCTTTTTAGCCTTAGGGGTGCTTCCCTCTAGAGCAGTCTGTTTAAGATATCCTGTAGTGGTTGTTTATGAGAGGCAAACTCTTTCAACTTTCCTTTGTCTGGAAATTGTTTAATCCTTCCGTCATATTTAAATGATAATTGTGCTGGATACAATATTCTTGGTTCAAGGTCCTTCTGTTTCATTACGTTAAATATATCATGCCATTCTCTTCTGGCCTGTAAGGTTTCTGTTGAGTAGTCTGATGATAGTCTGATGGATTTTCCTTTTAAGTGATCTTTTTTCTCTCTCTAGCTGCCTTTAATACTCTGTCTTTATCTTTGACCTTTGCCATCTTAATCATTATGTGTCTTGCTGTTTTCCTTTGGTCCCTTGTGTTGGGAGATCTGTGGGCTTCCATGGACTATGAGACTTTTTCCTTCCCCAGTGTGGGAAATTTTTCAGCAATTATTTCTTCAAAGACACTTTCTATCCCTTTTTCTCTCTCTTCTTCCTCTGGTACTCCTATAATGCGAATATTGTTCCGTTTGGATTGGTCACACAGTTCTCTCAATATTCTTTCATTCTTAGAGATCCTTTCTTCTCTCCGTACCTCAGCTTCTTTGTATTCCTCTTCTCTAGTTTTTATTTCACTTATCGTCTCCTCCACCATATCCAATCTGCTTTTAATACCGTCCATTGTGTTCTTCAAGGATTGGTTCTCCGACCGGAATTCATTCCTGAGTTCTTCAATATCTTTCCGTACCTCCATGAGCATGTGAATGATTTTTATTTTGAACTCCTTTTCAGGGAGAGTCATAAGGTCCATATCATTTAAATCTTTCTCAGGAGTTGTATTCATAATTTTACTCTGGACCAGGTTCCTTTGGCATTTCATATTTGTGTATGGAGCCATCTAGTGCCCAGAAGTTCTAGTCTCTGGAGCTGCTCAGCCCCTGAAGCAATGTCAGGGATTGTAGGGGAGTGGTATTGGTGCCTCTGGGGAGGAAAGGGCTGTTTCCTGGTTCCTGGCTGCTATGCCTGTCTTCACTGTCTGAACCAGTGGGCTGAGCACACAGGTATAAGCCTCTGTGCTCTGCCTTTTTAGTTGCTGTAGACAGGTCTTCCCTCTGGTTGGCCTACCACCAGGGAAGGGTTTCCAGGTTTGCAAGCCCGGTGGGGCTGACCAGGCGAAAGGTGCACTAGTCTGCCTGTCACAGAAGGGGTTCTTGGAGCTGTGTAGGCAGCCAGGGAGCTGGCTCACCTGAAGATCATGAAAACTCCCAATCTGCTGAGCAGAGTACACCCAGACAAGTTTGTCTACCTGTCCTTTCTCCTGAGCAGTAAGCTCTTTGCAGTCCTTGCCCCCTTAGCAGACCTCTTGCTAAGGTCTTCTTTGTTAGAAAGTCTCTCAGACTGCCTGCCTTTCTTTTGTCCCAGAGCAGCTGGGTATGGATCCCTGATTTTACAAGCATCTGGAAAAGTCTCTCCAGGAATTCTGCCTGTCTTAGCTTTCCAAGCTCCTAATTACAAGAGTATCATGCAAGCACCATGAAATGTAGGTTTGTGCTCCCAGAGTAGATCTCCAGAGTTAGTTATTCAGCAGTCCCAGTTCTCCACACTCTCTCTGCTCTGTTCCTGTTCCTCCTGCCGGTGAGCTGGGGTATGGGAAGGGCTTGGATCCTGCAGGACCACAGCTTTAGTACATTACCCTTTTCTGTGAGGACTGCTGTTGTCTCCAGGTGTATGCAGTTTGTTGCCAACCTCTTTCCCGTTGCTCTTTCAAGAGTAGTTGTAGTAGCTTTATTTTCATATTATATGTGGTTTTAAGAGGAAGCCTCTGTCTCACCTCTCATGCCGCCATCTTTAATCCCCCTGTTGAAAAGCCCATAGTTATTTGCAGAGAGTATAATTGTATATGTAGAAAACCCAAAAATATCTACAGATACATTATTGGAATGAATGAGTAAATTTAGCAAAGTTGATGGATCTCAAAAACGAAATGTCAACTGCATGTAAGAGCAATGTGTTAGTCTGTTTAGTCTGCTGTAACAATATTATAGACTGGGTGGCTTACACAACAGAAATTTCTCTCTCACAGTTTGGGGGCTAGAAAGTGCAAAATCAAGGTGCCACCAGATTTGGTGTCTGGTAACAGCCTGCTTCCCAGTTCACAGAGAGCTGTCTCTCTTCACTGTGTTTCACATGTGGAAGGAGAAAACAAGCTTTATGAGCTCTCCTTTGTAAAGGAACTAATCCAATTCATAAAGGATCCATCATCATGACCTAATCACCTCCAAAGGCCTCACTGCCAAATTGAGGATTACATTTTCAGCATATGAAAATTTGGGGGCACATAAACATTTAGTTTATAGCAAGCAATGAATAGAAAACAAAAACCAGAAAACAACTTATAAATAATAAAATGTTATATGTGGTACATAGGAATAAAACTAACAAAATATGTGTAATATTTCTCACATAAGATTATAAATTATTATTGAGAAAAGAGAAGGAATAACTAAGAAACAGAAGGATATACCATGTTCATGGATTGAACAATTCAATACTATAAACATGACAATTCCTTCCAAAATGACTTACAGATGCAAGATAATCCCAAAGAAAAAATCTCAGCAATCCCACCCCACCCCAGAAGTTGACTGAATCTATAATATGCAAAGGGCCTAGACTAATCAAAGATCTTTTGGGGAAGAAAAATAATTTTGGAAGATTGGCTCTATCATATACCAAGACCTATTATAAAGGTACAATATTTAACACAAGGATAACAAAACAGATCAATGGAACAGAATAAGAATATGGAAAGAGACCCATGATCACCTGATTCATGTAAATGGTAGTATTTTAGAGTAGTAGGAAAAAGATAGCCTTTTCATTAAATGGGTTCCAGACAATTGAATATGCGTTATAGAAAAAATGAAAATTGACCCTTACTGCATTTACAAAATCAATTTTGAATGGAAGATACAAATGTAAAAGAAAAAATAATAATGCCTCCAGAAGAACCTGAAGGTTTTATGACCTTGGTGTAGGACAAGATTTCTTAACAGACCATAAAAAACTAATTGAAAAGGAAGATTAATAAGTTGTATTATGTTAAAATTAAAAACATTTTTCATCAAAAGTTACTTTAAGAGACTGATAAGGCAGCCATCTAACGGGGCAAATATTCATAACACATATAACTAACAATATATAATATGTATCTCAAATTAAAAGGAAAAAATAGTTAACTCAATAAAAACGGGTGTATCACAGAAGGTATCTAAACTGACCATTAAACACATAAAAATGTTCCCAATGTCATTATTAATTAATGATATGTAAGGTATAATCACAATGAATAGTACTATACACCTATCAGAGTGTGTACACCTATCATAGTATGAAGAGACTAACAGCAAGAGTTAGTGAGACTGTAGAACAATGGAAGCTCTCTTATTCCACTGATGTGATTGTAAATTGGTAAAATCACTTAGGAAAAGTATGCTATTATCTACTGAAGTGCTGATATGTATACTTTGGGGCCCTGCAATCCTAATCCTAGGTTTATAGCCAATAGACATGCTTGCAAATATACATGAAGAGACATGTACAACAATGTCCATAATAGCAATTCCAAAATAGTCCTCAGTTGGAAACAATTCATACTTGTCTATCAAAAGTAGAATGGCTAAATCAATTATGTCATATTCATATGCTGGAATTCATGCAGTCATGCAAATAAATGAACTGTATTTACATTCTACAACATAGATTAATCTTACAAATATAATATCGAATAAAAGAAATAAGACCCCTCAAATTACATACTACATGATTCCATTTATATAAAGTTCCCAAAACCTAACTACAAAAGGCAAATGCATGTTAGTGTTTAGGAATGCATTTTAGTGGTAAAATTATAAAGAAAATCAAGGAAGTGTTTACTATAAGAGTCATGAGAAGGCTTGTCTTTGGGGAGATGGGAGGGGATAGTAGTGGTTGGAGAGGGGCATGAGGGAGACTTCCAGGCTGCTGACAGTGTTCTCCTTGATTGTAGAGGTGGTTATATAGATGCTCATTTTCTGATAACTTATCAGACTGCGGGGGTGGTTACACAGATACCCACTTTCTGATAACTTATTGAGCTGACTCTTCTGATTTGCACCATTTTCCGTATATATATTACATTAAAAAAAGAAAGGTTAGAAAGTGAATGGAGGCATATTTGCAGATGAATCAAAATGAAAGAAGAGCAGCACAGAACATGAACACCAAGGGTTTGCAGTGAAGCTGTAAAAATTGTTCTACTTCCAGAATTATCTCTATTTTGCCCAGGCTCAGTCATTCTGTTTGTCCTGACATTGTCTTTCAGCCTGTTGGTTTCCTTCATGCCACCTTCCTCGTAGAGATACTGACTAAAGTCAGTGGCACAAACAATAGGCATTTAATTATATAAGTTAAGGTTTAAAAGATAATCAACAGAAATTTAAACATAAAATACTAAACACTGGATGAAGTAAGAGAGGGGAGGTAGAATTGAGATAGATGCACATCTTTCATAGATGGGGAGAGTAGATATTGTCTAAAATGATAAATCAAGAAGGTAGAAGCAAATTATTCAGAGACCTGATGGAAACCATTAAAATAATTAGAATTAGAATTAAAAAATGGCTGCTCCTTGGGGAAGGGACTAAGATTAGGACAGGGAGAAGAAGATTGCTTTCCACTATAAACCCTCTGGACTATTTTTGTTTTGTTTTTGCCTTGTGCATATCACTTTGATAAATCTAATAAGACGCTTATGAAATCTCAGGTTGTATCATTCTCCTTCACTTGATTTAAGAATTGCTTTTTGAGTGTCTGGCATTATGCTTAGCCCAAGATAGTACCTACAGTCTGTCTTATCTATCCATCGCTGATAGTGCATATATCTTAAGTTCTGGTAGGAGTTATAGCTGCAGCAATGACCAACTGTTGCAGAGCTTTGGACGTATGATTTTATAATCACTTATATTTCCTTTTAAACTTTATTTATAGATATATTTTTTAGAAACAAGGCAGGTATACAATTACTTTGTACACAGACAAGTGGGAAGTTATGAACTTTTCTATTCAACAATTTGAAAATCAGCTCTTGTCAAATCAAAAGTCGATGAATCAATGATAAAAGTGAAATTTTGAAAAACACTTATCTTAATAATATTAAAAATCTATATATCCTAGATATTAATTTTTAAACAATAAAATAAAGTTCATTTGTGTTTTTTCTGCTCTAAGATACCTTACGAATATTAGCCTGCAGTGAAGATCTGGGAAAAAAATCAAGACTAATTTTTCAAAAACAGAAGTTTAACTATTGAATAATTGGTTATGTTTATTTCTTTTTGTCATAAAATTACAATTTCTGATGTCACACTTCATTATTTTATATTTGTAAAATGCTTATTAAAACTCTCCCCTTTAAAACTCTGATTTTTTTTCCTCAAAATTTGGGTATTCCCATGTGTAATATCTGCCAAGTATTTTGGAGTATGAAAAATGTTGAGAACATCTGTTCTAGAGAAAAGATGTTGTAGGGTTTTTTTTACATCACACAGCAACCTCATATATTGTTTTGCATAGAGTAGTTAGTCAAAAAACTATTTTGTATTGAATCATATTGAGTATTATAATATATGATATGACATCATTATAATAGGACTAGCCAACTTCCAGGGAAAAATCAGAGCTTATTGTGCTTGAAGCATGATTAGTCCCGCATCACATAAAATTGAAAATAACTTTCCTGTACCTAAGTAAAGCCTGTCCATTCATTCAAGGGTTGGCATTTACTGGATGTCCATCTGTCCAGGCACTACACCAGCTCTGTGCACACACAGGTGGACAAGACCAGATCCTTCCCCTATGGCCCTTACAGCCGAGTGGAGGCAGCTGCCCAGAGAATGTAGTTACTGAACCACATGCATGGACTCTGACAGGTCCAAGTTTTCTTTCTCTCTCCTTTCTTTTTATTGCTAAGGTGATGGGGTGGATGGGAATAAAGAGGCAAATCTTTATCAGCATAATAATTAGCAAGAGAGGGTTCATTCTCTTATAGAAAAAATCTGAAAGATTTAGTTCTTTCCCCCTAAACACTAAAAATTATCCTGGCCTAGGAGACCTTGAATGCACTCCTCCAGGATGGAGACACTCAGCAATGGAGCCCAGACCATGGGGAGAGGCAGGCAGGTAGAAAGACCAGCAAAAGGAAAGGGGGATGCAGTGGAGAGGTGGTGAGGAAGAGACCCCTGAATTTTCACAGGGGCAGATTCTGTATGGATTGACTTGGGGAAAATAAAGAAATACCAACATTCACAATTCTTATGATGAGATTGGGTGTTACCCTCTTAGATGTTGGGAGCATAAATGACGGCTATTGCTACAAGGGCGGTGTGCTCAGTGTCCCACAGAGACCCATGGCATTAGAAAAGGAAGAACTTCCCAGCTCATGTTGCACTGCAGATTGGTATGAGAAAATGGCTAGGAATCTGAAAATTGTTCAGTAAGGCTCCAGCACAGACCACATGTCCAAAGAAATTGACCCCATTACAGTGCTTTCTTATTAACTGAGAGTCGGTCAGTTACCATGACTGTTCTTACGCTCAACAGATCTGTGGGACAGGAAGTACGGCTCAGTGCCTAGCAAAAGGTGCTCCTTTTGAGGATGAGGAAACAAAGAAAGGATGGGCTGAGTTGGCTTCCTCTGGGAGGGAGTCCACAGGTGACAGAGATTTGTAATATTCATCTTCCCCATCAAGGGCTTTGATTTGGCTGCAACAAAGAAAGAGTTTTCAGCAGAAAAATAAAGCAAACGCTATAGTCATCACTGGGGCAGCTAACGTTGTGTGAGTCCTGTGAACAGGCCTGGCCCCCCACATGGAGGGCAAGGACAGCTTAGGAAAGCTCAGGCTCTCCTAGCAGAGGAACTGGGGTCTGATCCACAAAGCCTTTCACCTTTGGGTCACACACTGATGACAGGTCTAATTTCGTGGTGCCTGGAA
Organism: Phataginus tricuspis; assembly: GCA_029783875.1. NCBI lineage: Eukaryota > Metazoa > Chordata > Mammalia > Pholidota > Manidae > Phataginus > Phataginus tricuspis. The sequence goes on from JAQQAC010000477.1 coordinate 17,219,759, forward strand.
GTTGTGATCGCATTGCAACTTGATTTATGTGAATTAACTTCTCTGTCTCTGCTTTCCTCTAGATGAGAAAGTTCCCCTCCTGACCCCCTCCAGTTCTCAAAGCTAATAACCAATTACCTGCATCACTGCTATTCTCAATTGAAATGCTAACAATCAAACGAGTCACAAACTTCTTAGTGTCCTCTATCTAACCACTGGGAGAAATTTTCCTTTGTGTGCCTTTAACGCCCAGGGGTAGGGTAATGTGGGGGAAGCAGCCTGTGTGCACTGTGTGGAGTGTTTTATATTTGTGGGAGGGTTTTATACAATCTGCTACATCTCCAGTTATGAGGAATGCACAATTCCCTGGGTTAATTGTGAGAGATAACATTTGCCTTTAAATGGTAATTTCAGCCTTTTAAGACAGACTAGATTCAAGTTTTTACATACCTGCTACTGTGAAAAGTAGTTTCCAATGTCACTAATATTGGTGATATCCCCACTGCATATTTTTAGAAGCCTCTCTGGAAAGTTTGCATTTTCTGTAATATCACAAAGGACCCCTTCTGTTTACAGTTGCTTAGAACTAAGAAGACAGATATTTACCCAAGTTTTCTTGGCTTCCTCTGACTCCCTTGATATTCTAGAGTTCCCTGTGGAGAGGGCCAAGAACACACAGTCAAAGCAAAGCAGCAAGTCGTTAATTTTTAATTCAAAGTGATTTTTGTGTTGAATGCAAGCAGATGCTGATAATATCAGAAGTCACAGCATAATTTTTTTGATCAAAGGGCTCAAGTGAGCCTGATGAAGCATGCATCTTGCTCGTCTTTGATAAACCACATCAATTATTCACCGTGAAGGCAGACATCCTGACATGAAAGCAACAGATAAAGAGCTAAGCACATGTTCAAGACGAGAGCATAAGAGAGTGGGGATGGGGCTGGAGGGGCTGGAACAGGTATTAATAACAGAATTATTAACTGGAAACAAAGCCAGTAAAACAGCTTTATGGGCACTTTGAACTTACATTTAACTGGTTATAGTACATGGTGTCCTCAGGGCTGCTCAACATTTTGGGTTGCTGACATCTTCGGCGAGGTGTTCGCTGCTTCTGTATAAGACCATTTTCTGAACCTGCAACAAGAAAGCAAAACTTTACTGTAAACCATCCGAGGTGTTAGGAAAATTAAGTGAAAAACTGCTCTGCAAATGAATGCACTTAGTTGAAACTGGGTCCCATTTTAGTGGGCATGTTAGAACTTTGCTCATATTGGGAGAAATGTCATCCAAGAAAGCACGCACAGAGGAATCACTAAGTGTAAACAAGAGCCACTGTCTGTAACTTTGCCTTCCTCTTTCTTACCTGAATTAGCAGTCGAGTGATAGAAAGCAAATTGGTTAATCCACACTGGTGAAGTAGAAATTGGTGGTCAGCCTTAGAGCCGAGAGCGCCCTCCCAGTGGGATAACTCGGGACACTGAAGGCAATCTGGGATAGTCTGCACCGCACCCTAACGCTGAGAGTTCAAAGACATCTGGAGCACACACACTCTTGGGTAGATGAGAAGCAAAACTTTCAGTGGGACATATTTTGGAGGAAAAATGGTTTTAGCTCATATTTACTGAAATGCTTTGAACAATGCCATCGATCCATGCAATCTCTGGGGGTAGTGCAAAGGAAAAGGGGAAAGGAGGACCGCACGATTTCACGGAACAGCCTCTCTGTGTTAGTTCTGATTTCAGAACCTGGGACCAAGAATGAACTGGAGGTTAAGAAACCACGTGTCCAGTGAGGCCATGATTTATTTCCTTTCCAAGCAAATGATTTTTATGGAATCTGCTGTTGTTTGGCACTATATTTGAATCAGGATTCAACAGTTATAATTTCTTGCCATCACACACATACACACATACATTCATTCGAGCCAGGGCTGCCATAGGATATTATTCATTAATGTCATAGTCTAGAGAAGAGATCTCTTCCTGGACCAAGTGTGTATCATAAACTCCTTATTCATAAAAAAGAGCTAGAGATTTGTACTTGGCATCATGGTTTGGCTTCACTAGAGTTTCCTACTGTTTATGGAAATTCTGCAGGAATTTTCTAAGTGAAGAATGACTCAGCAAGGACCATTATGAATAGTGAATTACCAGTTTCATAAGTGTAAAGTTTTGCATTTTTAATTTTCTTGAGTTGGAACATATCTACGTTTGAACAAGACTATTAGAAACCATACAGGACTTTAAAAACCATCCATTCTAAATACCCATTTTTTTTTCAGAAAAGGAAGCAGACTCACAAATGCTGAATGACTCATCCCAGATCAAGTGACAAAGTGGGGACCCAACCCTAGATCTCTTACCTCTTGTTCTAGCAAGACTATAGTTTTTTTTAAGTATACTGCCTTTCATAACAAGGAAAAAAAAAAAGCCAAAGGTCTAAGTGAAATAAGTTCCATTAGGAAATACTACCTAGCACAGCAAAATGATTTTGCTTGTTTGGGGTTCCAGTAGCCTTAACAGACATCCCTGTCTATTTTCAGGAACTCTGAAGAGGACAGGATTCTAGTCTCTTGTGTTGGCATTATCCTCAGAGTATAAGGAATCTAGAATTGAAATGGCTTCTTTCTGATAGTTCCATTCCCCTACTTGCTTTGTGAAGACCGCATTCTGTACCAAGTCTACATTCTGTAGAACACAAGGTTATGAAGCCCTTTTGTGTTACCTCCTCTGATATATAGATTAATGGACAGAAGCATCTGGAGTTAAGGTGGCTGGTGTGACCATGCACTGGAGATCAGCTACTCTCCTGAGAACTCCTAATATTACAGGAGTTCCGACTTTGGCAACTCAAGAGGCTGATCTTAAATAGCATTTGGGTTCAGCTGGAGTTTATCCCAGTTCAGCTGGACTTTTATGTAGTGTTTACAACTGATCAGAAGCTTTTATTTATATTCTCAACTAGGAATGCTTAATGTAAGATGTGGTGCTCAACTTCTGCTTTTGATAAACTTGCTGTTCCTTGAGTGGGTATTCTTTTCTTGATTCTTGGAATTAAGTTATTAGATGGAATTTTTTCAATTTTAACATTTATCCCATTAAAACAAAAAACTGCTGGGGTCTCATGATATCTATACTATACTAGAATCTAGTACAAGCAAGTGCCCAATTTAGCATCAAATTTTTATTTTCATTATTTTAACTTTCATATGTCCTTATATCATGATATTTTGCAGAGTCCCGTAACTTCCAGGTGCTTTGCCATTGTAACAAAGCTGAGTAGCATCACTGGTATAGGATTAATCATAAGCACCCAAATAAATAATTGGGAAATGAAATATTATTCAATAAATGCTACTGTAACAATTTGATAGCAATATGTAAACTATATAATTTAAATAACTTAAAATATAACTTAAATACAGACTGATTTCTGTTTCACATAAATGTTTATAAGCCAAGCCAAACTCTTCAAACAATACTTGGATACGTTTAAGTCTAAGCATATCTTGTGCAATATTTGGTATATACTTATATTAAAAAGTGGTTGTTTATCTGAAATTCAAATCTAGCTGGGTGTTCTGTATTTTTTGATGTTTTTAAGTCTGCAACCCTTATTAAAGTACAATTCTAAGTCACAAACAAGGCTTTGTGTGATTTAAAAAAATATTATAATGAGACAGGGACCATGGGTGTAGGCAGTGTAGGGTGAGGGCCTCTGGAAAAAAAGGCAAAGCAAGATAATCACAGTCAGAACAATGTAACAATGTGCAAAGAAGTCCCTATCGAAACTCTGTGTTAAGCATTATGCAAAGTCAGAGTCACACTAATTCTCTAGGGTAAAGACACCAGACTAGGAATATAGACATTCTTCAGTGAAATCAGTTAAAGCTCAAAAGGTCAGGAGCAACTTGGCCTGGAATGTTTGAGTGTTCTGCAGATAAAGAAGAGTATCTCAGCATAACCTGTGACTTTATTTTATCAATTAGACCATGACACTGTAAAATTCACCTTAGCCTGCTAAAAGGCCCAGCTTATTTTTAACTGTACCTATATGCTGTGTTTCCTTCTCTAATCGTCATCAAGTAATCTGCAACCTGAGCAAAATATTAATTTAGTAAGCAAGCCCAGCTATAAACATCCCAAAAAGTTAAGAAATAAGATTCTTAACACACTCTTTAGCAAACAGGCAACAGCCCAGCCCACCTTGGGGGCAGAACAGGCTGTCTTCATTGATATGCTCCCAGAGGGAAACTGCTATCCTGAGAAAAATCAGAGCAGCAAATTTCTTCTATTACTTGTCAAAAATGAGCATTCTACAAGTCTGCACCCCTAGCCCTTTACCCTCATTCCTGAAAATCCTCAACTGTGCATAAAACCCCTAGACAACGCACCACCACGGAATCTCTTGTCCCCTCCTGGTGTGAGCCGGGAGCTCTGTCCTCTCACTTTATCTCTAAATAAAAGCTTGTACCTTGCTCTCCTACCTTGAGCGTTTGTGGAGTTCATTCTTCGGCTCCATGAACAAGAACCCCAGCATCAATTACAAAAAGTGTTATCATATCCAACTTCATCTCTTAGAGTCTCAGAGATGTAAAAAAAAATGACTTCTAATTGACTTGCTGAATTATAGCTATTTTGACTACAAATAATTCTTCCCCTACACTGTCCTCTAACACTTAGTGTTTTACTTTGCATCATCTACCTCAGATGTACCAGTTCTTGTAAGTTTCCTGGCATGATTGCAGTGAGGAAAGGATGCCTGCGAAGGAGGGCAGGATGGGGCAGGTAGCCCAAATAGTCCCCTGCCTGGGGGGCAGTATGGATTCTGGGGCCCTGAGGAGTGCACAGACAGGAAGTAGGGCTCCAGGGAGGAGAGAGAGAGAGCACACTCTGGGAGAGCCGTTGTCAGGCGCACCCTCAGGGAAGGCCTTCAGCAGGCACGGATACTTTCTGAGCAGGATAACTGCTGATCTGATTGCCATTTTGTGGATGAGGTGTTCCTAGGATCGTTTGCCAAGTAAAACATCCCCTTGAAGGAAACAAAGTGTTCTGTGTTCTAGATTCAGAGATGGCAAATCCCTTGTGGGGTTATTCAATATACCCCTAGGGTATTTACACAGAATTAGAGTTATGCAATTAATTTACAGAGCTCCATCAACTCTGTGCATAAAGGGAGATACATCATTTCTCCTACCAAAGCTCTCAGGGCGTTTGGAGGAGACATCAGCCTGCTGTCAGCTGGACAATCTTTCTCCTCGATGTGGCTGACCAGGCTGTGTGGTGCTTCAGTGGATACTTAAATGAAGTAGCTTCCAAACAAGATGACCTGTCTTTTCTGGTTCCATGCTTCTTCCATATACCTTTTCATTTTTATGTATCAAATCTTGCTTTGCAAAATATCTTTTTTTGCACTTCATCTCATTTTGGGATAGAAAACCCCAAATTGATAACAGATATCACACAGCAAGTTAGAGGCAAAATCCAACTGAGAATTCAGGTATCCCAATGTCCTACTAAGGGGCTCTTCTTCTTTACATTGCATCAGTTGTTCAGCTTTCAAAAATACCAATGGCCAGATCAGGACTTAGGCATCAATACTTTAGAAAATTTCCATGGTTCTCCTAGATGGTTCTAATGTGCAGATGGTTCTAGTACAGAACCACTGTACTGGAACATATTAAATCTTTCCTTACCAATAAGAACCACATTGGCAGAAATTCAGCAATAATCTGCACTATGTTAAAAATGCAGTCTATGGAGAAATCTTCCCAATGTGTTGTCAACTACTTGCTTCTGATATGCCCTGAGGCATAGGCTATTTCAGGCATTCTCAGAGCCTTGACAGCGGGTAAGAGGGGAGAAATTATGCCCTGGGAGTTCAGATTTTCAAATTTAAGTCATGACATGAAGGATGATAAACCTCTGTGGTTTGGCTCCTTATTTTTACATCTAAAGGGTCTGAAGCCCAGGGAGCTTGGGCCCCTTTGCACGTTTCCTTTCAAAGCCAGGGCTAGAACTCAGGTCTTCTGACTCTAAATCCTTAGGCCTAGGTCACAGCCTCTATTATGCTTGTTCCTTTACTGAGTTGTTCTTGTAAGTTTTCACCTCACCACCTCTAACTTTAGGAGGGACTAAGGAATTCTGTGGGCTTTTGTAAAACACACACACACACACACACACACACACACACACACACAAACAAAACCAGAAAGAGAGATTTTCTCCTGGGGTGCATGTAACTTAGATCTTCCTTTCTAAGATGAAAGAAAAGCTACAAATTTTCCCAGTTGCCATGTTATGTCATGAGCAATCTTCTTCAAAATTGTAAAATTGCTACAAAGAAAACATCCCTGAGTTAAATTAGTGCCTGTGGAAGATGGGAGTTACATGTTGTCTGTGTGGAATTTTCTCCTTATTAGTTAGGGAAGTGGTAATAAATCCCCCTAAAACTATTTCATAGCTCAGGGTTTGGCACATACTGAACAAGGAATGAATGAATGGTGACCATTCACCATTCTTATTAAGATCTATTCCACTTTTGTGGTCTACTCTTAGGTTCTGACCATCAGTTGTTGTATTGCCAAGGCCCCACTATGCCTTTCCTATCCTGGGACATCTCTGGAGAACCTACGGTTTACCAAGGAGGGAGATGAAGTCAGCCTCTTAAAAACACAGTTGATTAGCATTAAAAAAAAATATCCATTCAATACTTTTCTAGGAATATGCATTCACTTTTTTTAAAACAAAACCCAAGAACCAAAATTCAGTAACTAGTTACTGTGTTTTCCCCCACATAACAATAAGTCATAAATATTTTTCCATGGTATTAACCTACCTTAAAAATATTATCTTTTAGAGTTACATTTTTTTACAGTAATAAATGAACATAATGTTCAAACAGATTAAGCAGAGAAAAGTCCTTTCCCACACCCTGATCCCATCCCCAAACAGTAGCAAGTGATGGAACAAGTTTCTTATCTGTCATACAGATGAGTCTAAATCTATTTATAATCATTTCTAACCATTGCACAGTATTTCATTTAATGGATGATCCAGATCAACTCATATAATTTCCTATTTTGGGCATGGAAGTTGCTTGCAATGTTTTTCTGTAATAAGCAATGCTTTGGGGAACATATTCATAGTTCTGTTTTTGATAATCCACATTATTTTCTTAGGATAAGTTTCTAGAAGTTGAATTACTGGCCAGACTATACATATTTTAAAGTTATGATTTTTATTTGTAATTGCCATTCAGAAAGTATGCAGCAAAATATCCTTCTACCACTTGTACTTGAGATCACCCATTTATGAGGGCCCAGTATGACAGTACAGTAATTGTCAGAAAAATGCCTGACAATTCAATAAGTGAAAAATGGCATGTCATTTGTGTTTTGACTTACATTTCACTGATCACTTGAGAGTGTGAATGTCCACCCTTTCTCCTTCCCCATGTTTTAGGATTCCCTTGGGTTTTAGGATTCCCCCTGACCTAGAAGCAGCAGTACAGTTCATAGGTCCTGGCTGGGCCTAAAATGGGTGGAGCAAGTATTGCCTGTCTGGTGTGATGGGATATGAGAAGGCCCACTGCCTAACAGGTGTGGAGATGGCAATTTTTTAAATTAGCATGTTGTAGAAAAGTATTTCTCAAACGTCTGTCATTCATTTACCACAAGACATTTTTTGCAATATTCAAGATGTGTATTGTTCTTTATTTAATATTTTAAAAATCAACTAATTTCTTCTTACGTATATTTCCTTAAAAATGAAACTTTATTCACTATTGTAAATGGAAAATCAGTGTCATTTGCCATATATGGAAGTAAACCATAAAGTACAATGAAAACAAACAATATTATCACACCTGAGCTGGATTCTGTTCCCCATATAATGTTCTGGGATTCTTAAATGCTTTGTTAAAAAGAGAGGTAAATAAATATGAGAGGAATTTAAGATATACTATGCTAAGTGAAATAAGTCAGAGAAAGACAAATACCACATCATCACACTTATATGTGGAATCCAAAATAAAACAAACAAAACAAAGCAAAACCCAAACTAATAGATACAGAGACCAATTGGTGGTTTCAAAATGGGTGCAGGGAATTATTAAGTAAAAATTTCCAGTTATGAAATAAACGGAGATGCAATGTGCAACCTGGGGAATATACTCAATAATATTGTAATCACTTTGTAAGGTGACAGAGGTAGACTCATTGTGGTGGCCATTGCAATGCACACAAGTGTCTAATCACTGTGTTGTGCACCTGAAAGTAACATAATACAGCATGTCAATTATAAATAAAAAACCCCAAACATACTAATACCACTATGACTTTCTCCTTAATATAAAGAAGTTAAACAGAATTAAAAAGGAGTAACTTTCTTTTACACAATTCAGTGTTATCTGAGGTCACATCCACACTCCATCTAAAATCAGGTTGCAGACCACCAGAGAGGCCCATGTTCCACACTTTGAGAAGCATGAATGTTGGGTAAGAAAATAAAAGCAGTGGAGTTAGAAATTCTGAGTATGGATCCTGCCTCCAGCAGCACTAATTAGAGGTCTAGTTATCTCTGGTTTCCAGAGGCATGACGCCGTCCAGCGCTCTTCTGGAGGCTTCTGGCGGTGACGATCGCCCAAGAAAGGCAACAGCGAAGATGATAGATAATGTATGAAAAGAGAAAACAGGGCGCCTGAGGCAGAGCAGCCGCCACTAAGCGGTTGTTTAATTCTTGTTGTGTAAGAGTGGTTCTCCACCTTGGCTGCATATTAGAATCACCTGAAGGCCGTTTTAAAACTACAGATGGCTCAGCCTCATCCCTGGAGACCCTAATTTGGTGTGTCAGGGGCAGGGCTCTGGTATTGTTATTGTTTAACAAAAAGCTCCCCCAACCCCCACCCCTGATACTTTCAATTTGTAGCCAGGGTTGCAAAAATCAGGGATTATCTCTTTCTTAACAGTTTAGGTCGATTTTGCAGATTAGCTGGCTGCCATCTTGAAGAGTTGGCACAGGATCTGTCTTGCCAATGGGTTTCAGCCCTGAACAAGTTTGCTGTGGATTCAGTGTGACCAAAGAAATTGACAGCAAAATGTTCTTTGGGGTGAAAGAGTTTATTACCCGGCTTGTTCTCCTGGCAGTAGGTCGAGCACTAACGTCTCTGCCTCCTCCCAGAGCACTGGGCCGAGCTCTCTATATAGTGCAATAATGGCTTATTTCCTAAAGGTGTGGAAGCGGTAGCCTAGCAACAGGCCAGTTACAACATTAGGTGGTTTAAGTTCAGTGAGGATCCTGGCCATAGGAACCCCGACTCCCCCACAGATCAAAGAGGTTGGGTATGGACAGAAGGAATGCTGGAAAGAGGAGACATTTCTAATAGGCTCCCAGCACTGATAGGCATTTGCTTTGCACTGAAAGCTGCATCAAATGTGTTGAGCTCAGAGCAGACACCAATTTCCCTGCTATTCAAGAGAATCATTTTGCTGAATATGGAGACATTATCTCTGGTTTCCAGAGGCATGATGCTGTACACTGCTCTTCTGGAGGTTTCAGTATGAATGAATGACAAACCTGAAAAGCCATTCTGACCTAGAGATACTCCTTTTAAAGCAAAGCATAAACATAAGGCAAAAATTCTGGGGTGTCAGGAAGGTTTAGAACTAGTCAAAAATGTTTAAAAGGCACAAGCTTAGACTCGGTTATGCAGATAGAGATTCAGCAATGGGTTGCTGGTGGTTTTCTTTCCTTTAGTTTTATTTTGCATAGTACTGAGAATGTTTGCATCACATTCCATCTCTCTGCTTTTAGGAATTTTAAAACTTATTCTGAGACCTTGCAATATTCCCTTCCAGCCAGGTGTCTTCTCATGGGGATGACTGACTTCATCTGTATCCTCCCAACAATGGTTGTTCTCTAACTTTGGCCCTCTAGGGGGCAGGAGTTAAGATCAAAATGGACACCCAAAATGTGTGCATGGAAAAAGTGTTAATTCAGCTTTTTCAAAAATGTCAACATGAAAAAAATCCAAGATCTAGATCTGATGCTTAATGGCCTCACAATGCCAGGCAGCAGGCTGGGAGGTGTCATTTCTGGAGCTCCTGATGAAATATAAATCACCTAGTAAACTACTCAGGAGCTGGGAAACAATGTCCCGGGTAAAAGCAGATAAAAATGGAATGAAGAATGTCTTTGGAGACTGGAACGACATTTTAAATGCTTGAGGATATGGGACACCAGATAGTACTGGTTTTTCTAAGCTAATTGTGACAGGGTCTTTGATTCCTTGTGGCAGGGGCCCCTGAGGTATTCATCCCCAGCTCTGCCTTGAACTCTAAGTTGGGGACCCAGTTTCAGTTCCTGTTATTAGTGTGCAGGGGGCTGGTCAGCTTTAGTGAGACCAGGAGCTGGACTTGGGACCAGCAGGCCTGGGCATATTCCATGCTCTGTAACTTACTGGTATATGACCTTGGGTGAGTTACTTATCCCTCTGAGCTGCCATGTTTTATCTGTAAAACAAGGGGGTTGGACTGATACAGTATTTTTCCAACACAGGCTGGTGGTATGGCACATTATACATATTCTTGCCTGGAGATTCTGAGCTGTTCTCCTTGGAGTCAGGCTCCTTCCCCAAAGCGTCTGTGTACAGTGAGAGCTGTGCCTGGTGGACTTTTGTTGCATGAAACCAGCACGAAAGCAGGAAGAGGGGAAATCAACCGACAGGCTCTTTAAAGCCCCTTCCAACTTTAAGATGCTGTTACTGGAGAGTTCTAGCCATTGATCTCTTAGAGCTTCATCTGCAAATGAACATAAATGTTGTTGGCCCCACTAGCTTGTTGGAATTTAAAGAAGACCATTAAAATGCATTCAGGCTTCAGGAGAAAAGTTCTCTGTAACTACACCAGAACTCCATTCTAACATGACTGATTCATTTAAAGAGCAATGCTGCACAAGATGGGCTTGTCTGAACCCCTTTCTGGGTTATTTGGTCACTGATGAACTAAAAGACCATATTTTAACCTCACATACTCAACCTTCTCTCAGCTGTGAGCAAAAACTGCAATGTACGGGTTAATATTGTACAGCTGTACCAACACCCACCCAGGCTCATAAATTCTAAAATATTATCACACATGGGGAGAGCAGTCATTAGTATGAATGACTTGGTTTGGGGAGATCACACACCAAATGACTGGCAGGTGTGTATATGAAACAGTGAAGAATGTGAATAGACCAAAACAAAATCACAGGTATGATTTTTGTTTGCATTAAACTAATGAGATGCAAAAGTGAAATCAATGCAATATTAGTGGCAGAAAATTAGATCACTGTAGTTCTTTCAGTTTTAATCTTCAAAAAAAGCCAATTACATAGTGTCTTGCCAATGGGTTTCAGCTCCGGGCAAGTTTGCTATGGATTCAATGCGACCAAAGATATTGACAGCAGAACGTTCTTTGGGGTGAAAGGGTTTATTAACCGGCTTGTTCTCCTGGCAGTAGGTCGAGCACTAGCGTCTCTGCCTCCGCCCAGAGCACTGGGCCGAGCTCTCTATATAGCACAATAATTGCTTATTGCCTAAAGGTGTGGAAGCAGTAGCCTAGCAACAGGCCAGTTACATCATCAGGTGGTTTAAGTTCAGTGAGGATCCTGGTCATAGGAACCCCAACTTCCCCACAATAGGACCTAAGGAAAATAAAGCTATATAGAAAATAATTACTTTTGGGTTATTTTCCTATCTTGTGCTTCATTTTTGAGAAGATTTCCTTAGTACACTGTAAATTAAATTTGATCCAACTATCAAGCATTAAAGACTTATAAAAATAGCAAGACACAGGGCTCTCAGTTCTTTGCCCAAATCAAGAGTTTAGGCTTCAGTTCTTCAAGGTCATAAAGGATTACTAAATTTGTCTGCTTTGTTTTCTAATGATTTGATAAGAGATTAATGAAAATCCATTATGGAAACAATATACAGAAGGATGACCTCTCATGCCCTTCCCTTCCTTTTATTCTCATAGTAGTTAGTGTGTTATGAGGATGTCTTAAGAGACCTCGGTCTCTCCCCTGGTTTCCAGGTTTCTTAACATATTCATGTCATCAACTTATTTTCTCCCTTTTAAGTCCCCTTTGTCTGAGTTATCTGATGAGTATAGCTACAAGCACATTCCAGCAGGTCACAAAAAACAAGCCAAGCTTAACCAAAGTAAATACTCACAGCTGCTGGTAACATATCTGCGAATGGGTATTTCCTGTTTTATACAGCAATTTGGGAAATGATCACTTTCACTCAGGCTTCTTTGCAGTGACTTTATATATTGCAACATGAGCTGCTCTGACCACTAAGTCTGATCAGACTAAAAGTTCCAGTGCAATTTAATTCTAAGTTTCCAAACGGACATATTTCAGGGGATTCCTATCTGTAGTCCTCAACCCTTGAACCCAGAAGGAAACACTGTTTCAGAGGCTGCCCTCTTGGCTTAGTCAAGTAAAATACCAATAATCAGAAACCTGATAGCATTTATCTGGCAATATAGAGAAAACTCATATTCACAGGAGTTCTCCACTGGAGCGATCTTGGACACCCGTGACGGCACTGGGAAACGTGCCACCAGCTCTGGGAGGGCGGGAGGTCCTGGCTGACTTGGCACATTCCCACTTCCACCTCTCACTGCCTCTCACCCTGCATGAGATGGGGACCCAGCAGAGGGGTTAAATGGGTTGGGGAGTCAGTCCAGCTGGGGGTCATTAGCAGTCAAGGACCAGCAGTAAAAGGCAGCAGGAGACTAAGGGTCTCTGACAGTCTTGGCTCCATGGACCATCTGGAAGGAAAAAGGCTGTTGAAGCTGGAATTTTAAAAAAAAGGGCTTGATGGAGACCTCTTCTTGGAGACAGAAACATGAACAGTGATGTTATTTTCAAAATGGGTCTTTCCTAGACATTAAGGGAAGATGGTGGCATGAGCAGGGCGGCAGAAATCTTCTCCCAAAACCATATATATTTGTGAAAATACAATAAATACAACTATTCCTAAAAGAGAGACCAGAAGATACAGTACAACAGCCAGGCTACAGCTTCATCTGCGAGAACTCAGCGCCTCACGAAGCGGGTAAGATAGAAAGCCACAACCCGGTGGGACATGAGCACTCCCCCACCCCAGCACACCGGTGGGAGGAAAAGAATTAGAGTGGGGAGGCAGTGGAAGCACAGGCTGGCTGAATAACCAGCCCTGGTGATCTGCACCGGGAGCAGACACACATCGCGTGGCGTATCAGAGATTAGAGAAACAGAAGGGCAGGATCCGAGATGGAGACAAGCGGGTCCCCTCAGCTGGCTCCCTGGGACAAAAGAAAAGTGGGTGCTTTTTAAAAAGTTTTAAAGAGACAAGGGCCTAACCGTGGAACAAAATAGTCCCAGCGTACTCACCCCAGCAGGCTGGGAATCTTGAGGAATTTCGGACTCCCTAGGCAGCTGCTGGGTAAAGCAGCCGCGTCGAAGCCTCCCACAGAGATCAGCAGCCTGCCATTCGTCCCCCACCCCCCCAACGGTGCTGCAAAGGGTCTGGCAGATCCGCCACAGCTGCGGAACAGCGGGAGAGCGGCCCCACCCACAGCAACCACACAGAATCTCTTCCTGGCTGGTGCGCAGCTAACTGGGAAGGGCCACAGAACCCAGAGCAAGGTCTTGAAGGCACCAAGGGGAGCAGAACGCACCCGGCCAGACTGCAAAGCCCTGCAGTGCTATAGGCTAGGCTGAGGGCAACCCCGCACACAGGCAGCTCAGGGGATTATCCCAGAGACTGCCTCCCGGTGTGCGGGAAATCAGCTCAGGCTCCGGAGAAGGGCAAGAAGAACAACAAGCAGGAAGGGACTTTGTTCTCCCAGCAGACACACGTGGCACCTGCCAGTGACCACTTCTATTGCCATGAAAAGACAGAGGAATAGACAAGCTCAGAGACACAGACAAGCTCAGAGAGAGGGTCTGATGGGATAGACTTACACAATCTTCCTGAAAAAGAATTCAGAATAAAAGTCATAACCATGCTGATGGATCTACATAGAAATATGCTAGAGCTAAGGGAGGAAGTCAGGAGAGACAATACAGAAATGAGACAAGTAATCGATGGGCTTAAGAGCAGACTGGATGAGGTGCAAGAGACTGTTAATGGAATAGAAATAAGAGAACAGGAATACAGAGAAGCTGAGGCAGAGAGAGATAAAAGGATCTCTAGGAATGAAAGCATATTAAGAGAACCTTGTGACCAATCCAAACTGAACAATATTCACATTATAGGAGTACCAGAAGAAGAAAAGAGAGAAAAAGGGATAGAAAGTGTCTTTGAAGAAATAATTGTTGAAAATTTACCCAAGCTGGGCAGGAAATAGTTTCTCAGATCATGGAAGCACACAAGGTTTCAGGATACAAAATTAACACACAGAAATCTGTTGCTTTCCTATACACTAACGATGAACTAACAGAAAGAGAAATCAGAAAAACAATTCCATTCACAATTGCATCAAAAAGAATAAAATACCTAGGAATAAAGCTAATGAAGGAAGTGAAAGACCTATACCCTGAAAACTACAAGACACTCCTAAGAGAAATTAAAGAGGACACTAACAAATGGAAATGCATCCCATGCTCTTGGCTAGGAAGAATAATTATTGTCAAAATGGCTATACTACCTAAAGCAATCTACAGATTCAATGTAATCCCTATCAAAATACCAACAGCACTCTTCAATGAACTGGAAAGCATAGTTCTAACATCATATGGAACCACAAAAGACCCTGAATAGCCAAAGCAGTCCTGAGAAGGAAGAATAAAACAAGGGGAATTATGCTCCCTGACTTCAAGCTCTACTACAAAGCTTCAGTAATCAAGACAATTTGGTACTGGCACAAGAAAAGACCCACCGACCAGTGGAACAGAATAGAAAATCCAGACATTAACCCAAACATATATAGTCAATTAATGTATGATAAAGGAGCCATGGATATACAATGGGTAGATGACAGCCTCTTCAGCAGCTGGTGTTGGCAAAACTGGACAGCTACATGTAAGAGAATGAAACTGGATTACTGTTTAACCCCATACACAAAAGTCAACACAAAATGGATCAAAGACCTGAATGTAAGTCATGAAACCATAAAACTCTTAGAAAAAAACATAGGCAAAAATCTCTTGGACATAAACATGAGCAACTTCTTCATGAACATATCTCCCCGGGCAAGGGAAACAAAAGCAAAAATGAACAAGTGGCACTATATCAAGCTGAAAAGCTTCTGTACAACAAAGGATACCATCAGAACAAAAAGACATCCTACAGTATGGGAGAATATATTCATAAATGACGTATCCGATAAGGGGTTGACGTCCAAAATATATAAAGAACTCATGTACCTCAACAAACAAAAAGCAAATAATCCAATTAAGAAATGGGCAGAGGACATGAATAGACACTTCTCCAAAGAAGAAATTCAGATGGCCAACAGGCACATGAAAAGATGCTCCACAACACTAATCATCAGAGAAATGCAGATTAAAACCACAATGAGATATCACCTCACACCAGTGAGGATGGCCAACATCCAAAACACAAACAACAACAAATGTTGGTGAGGATGTGGAGAAAGAGGAACCCTCCTACAGTGCTGGGGGAATGCAAATTAGTTCAACCATTGTGGAAAGCAGTATGGAGGTTCCTCAAAAAACTCAAAATAGAAATACCATTTGACCCAGGAATTCCACTCCTAGGAATTTACCCTAAGAATGCAGCAGCCCAGTTTGAAAAAGACAGATGCACCCCTATGTTTATCACAGCACTATTGACAATAGCCAAGAAATGGAAGCAACCTAAGTGTCCATCAGTAGATGAATGGATAAAGAAGATGTGGTACATATCCACAATGGAATATTATTCAGCCATAAGAAGAAAACAAATCCTACCATTTGCAACAACATGGATGGAGCTAGAGGGTATTATGCTCAGTGAAATAAGCCAGGCGGACAAAGACAAGTATCAAATTATTTCACTTATTTGTGGAGTATAAGAACAAAGAAAAAAACTGAAGGAACAAAACAGCAGCAGACTCACAGAACCCAAGAACGGACTAATAGTTACCAAAGGGAAAGGGACTGAGGAGGATGGGTGCGAAGGGAGGGACAAGGGGGAAAAAGGGACATTACGATTAGGAGACATAATGTGGGGGGGAAGGGAGGGCTGTACAACTCAGAGAAGACAAGTAGTGATTCTATAGCATCTCACTATGCTGATGGACAGTGACTGTAATGGGGTAGATGGGGGGACTTGATGAAGTGGGGAGTTTAGTAACCATAATGTTGCACATGTAATTGTAGATTAATGATAACAACAACAAAAAAATGGGTGTTTCCTTTTCGAGGGTCGGGCCAGGTAGCCACATTTTAAGGTCAACTCCTGGCTATAATATCTATTCATTGGCACCTGGGTTGGGACTAGCCCAGAAAATTCAAAAGGTTTGATAATGAAGATAACGAAGTAATGGGCATGTGTGTGAGGCATAAAGTGTGGGGCAGGGCTCATAGGCTCATACCAAATAAGATATTTAACTGTACTCTACATGCTATAATATGATGTGACTGAAAAGAGAAAACCAGGCAGCCCTACTTGGGATGTGCCCAAGTTTATCATTTAAGTTGTAATTTTTGACATAGTAAAAATTTAAAAATAAGCCAGGGATCACTTTCTAAGGTAATTCTAAGGCAATCTGTATAAAGAAATGGCAGTCATACATGTCTCATACTGCATATTCCTGGTCACTGACTTGATTTACATGTTTAAGTTGCTTGTCTTTTTTCCTTTTAGGCTTTTGGGTCCTTCTTCCCCTCCACCTTATTTTATAAATATGTAAGAAAGAAAAGAAATAAGAAAGAAAAAATGTTAAAAATACAGAATTGTATTTCTTTTGATCATAGATTATTAGACTTCCAGAATAAAGAAGCCTTATAATGATATCTTTAAGATATATTACAATGCTAATTTAGAATGAGATGCCAATCCCATTGTAAGAATCATCAATTTTACAGTTGAATTTATAAGAGGGGTTTGCATTTCAGCTCATTTTTGTGATATAAATGTTCTATTTTGATACTGTTAAGAAAGAATAATAGCTAAAATTATCCACATCAGTGCCAGTGTGAAGAACTCAGATCTCCAGCAGGTGGGGAAGCTAAGTGCCAGCAGGCTGAATGGTTCAGTGCTCCAAACCAAAAGTTGGTGAGAGGCTCTTTTCATACTTTAGAAAAGTAATTACTGAGTATGGGAGTGAGATCAAAAGACTAATTTAGTGTTGGTACATAGACAAGTTTGTGGGAGTTTGAAATGGCTGGAGGTGAGAGCAGGTGGGAAGCTACAGAAGAAGTCCAGGTGGATGGAGAGAGCGGCCGGACTATGGCCCTTTCTTCCCCACTACCAGATGAACTGCTCTCCGTGGGCCTGTGCCCTTACTGAGGACAGACACCTTCTCATGCACCTGGCCTGCGGCAGCTCTCGGTCCTTAAACTGTTTGAATCTTCCGTAAAGGAGGGAGAGAGCAGGCGCTCGCGTCAGGCTCTGCTGAGAAAGGCTGGTTGGTGTCCTGAAGGATTATGGAATTTAACAAGACCTCTGGCTTCTTTCACAAACATGGTGTCTTCCTCCCGACAGGGCCCGCCACAGGGCTCAGTGTGGTGGGCTGAGCTCAAATATCAGTGTTCATGCTGCATCCAGAATCATGGCTCTCTGATAACCCCCCCACATCCATTGCCGAGTGTGGGTCAGCACGTCTTCTCCCAGATGGTGAACTCTGTCCCTTCTAGCTCATTCCATTTTGTTCAGTGTCTACTCTGTGCCAGGCCTTGTGCTAGTCAGTGGGGATGTGGCAGTAAACAAAGATCTCTGCCCTCAAGGAGCTCACCAGTTGGTGGAGACGGGAGACATAAACAGTAAGTGTAATGAATAATATGGTATATAATATGTCAGAACATGATGAATATTATTAACAACAACAAAAAGAAATAGTAGGGGAGGGCACAGTGACTCAGCTGCTGCCCCTAAGGTCCTAAGTCCAAGCACTGCCAGGCTTCCTCCCCCAGGATCCGATGCCACTCCCTTCCTGCAAGGGCCCTAGTGCAAGCACCCTCCAGGGCCGCCCTCACTCTGCCAGCCTCACCTGGCCAGCCACGCACTCTGCGCTGTAAAATGTTTGGATTCATGTGGCTAGACCGAAGAGCGGATCAGGTTACAGAAAAGATGAATTTTTGGCATCTGTGCTAAGTGATGGAAGTGCAGCTTTGCGGGGAGAGGGTGGCTTAGTCCAGGCTTTCTTGTCCTGCCCAAGTGTCAAGGAAGCTGTCACGCAGCAGCCCACTGCTGCTCCGTGGGGAGGCCTCGGTGTCCATGACAGCCGGCCTGGAGATCCACTAGAACACTAACAACAACATTTTTTTCTACTCATTAAGTAGAATTCTTGGGCCAAGGATATGGGATTCGAAAACTGATTCATGAAATTTGAAATGTGTCCATTTGGATGGAGGTCCATCGAGGAAGAAAACACCCTGCCTTCAGCCTGTATGTTCTCTATAGCAAAGCAAAATTAATCAATGAGCCCTCACTGAAGCTACAAGGAGAAGAGTCTGACTAATTTCCTACAAAAAAGAGAAGGTATATTGAAATTAATTATGCTATACCCATGGTTACTATTTTCAAAGACTAATAAATGGTACTGTTGGTCTCTCTAGTGTGCCTTCTTTTATTTATTTTATTGAATGCAATAGTAGGAGATTTTGCATTCTTTTGCCTTGTGTTCTCCCATCCCCAGAATGGAGCCCTCAGAGAGGAGATACTGAACTACTGATTCCATTTCCAATCTGTAGGATTCTGAGAGGCCCCACTATGCTTGACACTCCCATATTGTGCAAATGCAGTTTTGCTCCAGTAAATGTTATTCCAGGAGCTGGTTATTGGGATTCCATTTTGCTAAATGACTCTGGACCTTGACCTTTAAAAAAATAAAACAAAAAAGCATAATCATTTAACACATATTACTTGTTGATAGAATCTTTATATGTTTCCCCAATCACGGTAAATACACTGCTTCTACATGATGTTATATGAGTAATTTTGAGTCAGAGTGTTTTTAATTAGCAAAATCTCTGCTTAAGGATATAGGTGGTGCCTCATCTAATTACCAACAGGGCTGGCCTGCTAATTCTATTCATTCCACAACACGGGACTTTTTTTGTAGCCCTGATGAACTTGCCCTGCTGTTAGCTGGGGTTAATCTGTAAGTCCTATATGAAGGTCAGTAAAATGCAAGCTAGGCTTATCCTGCCTCCTAAAAGGCAAATAAAATAGACTCAGTGACTCCTTCTGACTTCCCAGATCTGTAACTACTTGTTTTAGAGAATTTAGTCTCTTTTCTGTGATTAGCTTTGAAGAGTATGTTTCCAGCTCTGTCTCCATGTAGTAAGAATTATATAAACCAACTTACAATATATAAACTGTTCAATAATTAGAGCAGGAATCCTACATCAAAATATGCAATTTGTATTTTATCTACTACCCTAATGCAAAATCCTCAAGAGTGCTGAGTTATGAAATTATTCTAACATAGAAATTAGCATTTTAAAAATTCTCAACTGATAAAAAATACTATACCCTGTTTCTTTTTCTTGCATATGATTTAGTAATAGTAATAGGATATTTAACATAAATAAAGTCCATGAAATAGAATAATACTTAAACATGTAAAAGGTAAATTTAATTTATTTGGGAGAGCTACCCTAGCTGGAAAAAGGGATGTACATAGGTGTCTCACTTCTATTCAAGACCCACAGGGAGTTTTTGTTTAGAACTTAATAGGAAATTACCAACCACATGATAGAGGGTAATGATTTTGTCAAGAGAGCTCAGACTGGCTGTATAATCACAGAGATCTTCGCCTTAGTCTTCCCTCTGACAATCAGCTCATGCAGCAATTGAACATGATGAATACGATGGAAACAAAACCCTCCAGGTGGACACTGGCTGTTTTGCCTTAACATTGCTTCCCCTCTGCTTTGGCTAGAGAGCCTCTTCTTTCCTGAGGGGAACACACTGCGGGTATCTGGATGTGGCTGGTCTCCTCTCCTCTCCTCCTCATCTCCCCCAGGTCAGGCTGACCACGTGTCCCAGGCCCGGCCCAGCACAGTTCTGCTTTCCTACCCACAGTGATTCATTCACAGGTGGGCACACATGCCAGGCAGGGCTGACGTTTCTTTAGGAGATCTGAGATACTAACACTGAAAGAGAGAGAGCCCTTTGTTCTTTTGGATCTTAAGTGTATGTAGGCTATTTAGTGGATATAGGCTCTGGGCTGTCAGGGCCATTTTAACATTGAAAATGACAGCCCCAAAGGGGTAAGAAGCACTGAAAGATGGAGAGACTGAGAAAGAAAGAGACAGTGGCCTAGTGACACTGTTTGAATTCCCTAAGCTGGTTTGAGTTGGGCTTCTGGTTCTTGTATATAAGTGAATCCTTGTGCATAGTCTTTATGAACAAGTGTGGGTAAAACTGCAATATTTCCAGAATCTCTCACCTGGCCTTAGTGCATCTCCATATCAGTAGGTGTGTCCAGGGTGGAGAGATGTAGTCCATCTCCATATCAATAGGTAATTACAAGGGCGAGTGAGGGCAAATCTGGACCAGAGAGGTTGGTGGGGTACCTTCTTCTACATCCGGGTCGCGACAGACACAGGAGGACAGAAGTGGATGACTGCTTGTAAGCAATAAACGGGTTTCTCCCACTTTATTTCTCCCTCTGACTGAATTCGCTTTCAAAGGTATTTGCCCTGGGAATTACAACAGAGTTACAACAAGTAACTTACATAGTTATCGCCCTTCCTGTTAATCCTCAGCATTGACACGTCATGCCTGAACCCAGTGAGGAGCCCATCAGGGTCCTGGTCAGCCGCATCGGAACCTCCCAGATGGGTCTAGACTATCACAGATTAGGTCAGTAGGGCCTTTTGAGCCACTGAAAAGTTAACATATATTCCTGAAGGAAAACCTGTTTGTGTGGTGCGTGTATGTGTGTGTGTAAAGCATTTCATTAATATTAGAGGCGAAACAGGCTAAGTGTGCAGTGGGGTCTGTGAGACATCCATTCTTATTGATGAAGGAAACAGGGGCCTCTGTGAGGAAGCGTGAGCAAGGAACTCAGCAAGCAGGTGGGTGATTTCCCACCTACATCAGCAGACAAAACATGAAAGAGCAACTCTTAATTACAACCAAGTATTAGCTCGGCTCCTGGGAACTCATCATCCCATCTCAAGGTCTCTATTTATGAAAATTTAAGCAAAGTCTTAAAACATGTTAATTTGTTCTTTGTTTATTTCGTTCCCTGACAGATTAATTTATTTCAAGGGACTTTGGTTCTCAAGCGCTAATATATCGATTGGGCCCATGTACGACATAGCTAATAGCCTGGGGAGGAGATTTTGGTGGAAAACAAAAGTCTTTCTTGTAGTTTTCCTTAGGTAATTAACTTTTTATTTGTGAGCCCTGGAATGCTTCCAGTTTTTTCTAGATTTGCATCTCTGACTTTCAGATCAATGGTTAATTTCATAAGGGAGCAGCTAGGAGCAATGAAAAAAAAATCACACTTCAGGCTTAAATGAACACTGAGGCCAAGAGAATAGTTCTGTGTTTTTTTTCTACAGGGCAATGTCTTTCTAAGAGCTTCTTTGTAAAGGACAGTTAGTAATAAGAATTTGAAGTACTGGCTCTGGAGAAGGAAAAGTGAGGCTGTGAGAAATACTGCTTATCATTTTTGGAACTGTCTCTTGGTGATTTCTGGATCCTTCCATCTTGTATAATTCCACTGGGAACTCAAAGCCATGACTACAAAGTACCATCACTGTAATGTCTGTTACTTGATTATTTGTTCTTTTGTAGCCCATGAACTGTCCTGAGAAGTCTGTGGAACTTACAACACCATAAATAGCCACATCTTGTAGAAAGACAAAGTACACAGTAAGTAAGAAATGAAATTAGCCTGGAACCTCCGTAGTCCCAAACCAACCGGATGCCTATAACTATTTGTATCATTAAACTAACTTAGTAGAACAGAAAGCCTCCAGAAATGTACCTGTCCTCAAATTTCAGGCAACTTCTTAAACATCCTTGGATTTTGTCTCTAGGTGGTTTTAAGGGGGTATGAGTTTAAAACAGTACATCAAAAGGCAGTGACCCCTAATGATGTTATTTCCCCATCACAGAACAAATCTTTCAAATCAGCATGCAAAGTAGGTGTGTTACTCGTATAATTTCTGATTTCTACAAGCTTTGTGCCTGTACCTAGAGCCGCTCATTAAAATACAACAGTTCTACAGTGTTACTTACAAGCTAAATACAAGCAGGACATTAATGATATTGTTCCCATGTAATATTGCTTTTACAAATAGGCTAACTGGCCTAAACCTAGTCCTATCTACTGCTAGGAAATATATCTTGAAGTTCAGGTATGTACTGCCAGGTGAAAGTGGTAGTTGCTCAGGATTGCTGTAGAAGATTGTATTTTATACAAAATATTCCTGTTGCTATGCCTAAAGGGCCTCTCCCAGCAGAAAGATTCACATCCCTACCCTGCTGAACTCAGGAGTGGCCATGTGACTTCCTTTGGCCAGTGAAATACACATATCTCGAAAGGATGTATGTATGCTTAGGTAGAAGCTAGAATGTGGTTGGCCAAGTCTCTGCCACAACTACTAGCTATGATCTAGATGGAAACTGCTGTATCAGTGTGGGTCCTGGAGTGAAGATGACATACGGGTGGCCCACAGTGGTACAGTGTGAGTGAGAAATAAGCCTTTGTGGTCACAAGCCACTAAGAGGTGGGGGCTGTTTGTTTCTATAGCATCATCTAGTCTACCTTGACACAATAGCTTAAATTAAGTATGTACACATCCTATAACTATTTATAAGCTTGCACCTAATGAAATTGCCATTTCATAGTAAAAAGTGATCTAAGAGCAATCTCATATGATTCAACTTATATTAATTGAGAAAAACTGGAATATAAATTTATACTCATAAATGCATTTCTTCTCAAACTGTAATTACTTATTAACTGAAGAGCATATTTATTATTTTTACTTTCTTTTTTATAAGGAAAATCTTAACAGAGTTAGAAAAATGGTGGCAAAAAAATACACATTCCTAAATCCACAGTAATAATCAATAATCGATTGAGTGTCTTCCATGTATCAGTTCCTAGGATGCATTGGTGAGCAAGACAGACATGATCTCTGGCTTCATGAGATTTCATTCGTCTTAGTGATGGAGTTCATTACAAATAAGGATAAGTAAAAACAAAGAAACAGTTGTTTCTTAGAATTATATAGGAAAGAGAACTAAAGGATAGGGTGGCAGGAGATGGTCCCTCCAAAAGGTGACAGTTAAACTGAGGTCTAAGAATGAAGAGAGCCAGCCATGTGAAAAGAGGTAAAAGTGGGAGTAGGGGAGCATTCCAGGTGGAGGGAATAGCATATGTAAACCCCATATTCATGTTCTTGAGGCAGATCTGATCCAGGGTGGCCGGACTGTAGTGAGAAAAGGGACCATAACATGATACAAAGTTTATGCAGGGCTTTGATGGTCATGGAGGGAAGCTGAATTTTATTTAAGTCAGTAGGAAGCTACTGAAGGAGAATGAGAAGAAAAAAGACATGAGACTATTTATTTCTTTAAAGAAGATCACTATCTCTGGTGGAAATCCCATGCACGTAGAGGCACAAGAATGGAAACAAAATCAGTGAGGAGGCTACTGTAGGTCAAAGGTGATAGTTGTCAGGGCCAGGTCGTGGCGGTGAAGAGGAAGAGAGGTGGACAAAATCAAGATAGTGTGGGAAGTCAGAAATAGAACTTGCTGGTGGATTCTATGTGGAGGATGAGGGAAAGGGAATGATCGAGAATGACTTCCAGACTTGGTTGGGTCGTTGGGGGTTAGTATGCCGTTTACTGAAACAGGGAGCACAAGGGCAAGATTAAGGTTTCTGAGGCTGCGAGGAAATCGAGAATTCTGTTTTGGACATGTTAAGCATGGGATGCCTGCAAAACAGATCTGAGTGGGGATGTCAAGTAGGAGGCATGTCTGGAGTCCGGAAGACAATCTGGGCTGTACATATGAACTGGAAAGTTATCAGCATTTCAACGGAACTTCACGTCTGGGGAAGAAAAGGTTTTTTAAATGCCCTTTAGCATTTAGAGGCTTTAGTAGGAAACAAAGAGCAGCCAAGGGGTTGGGGGAAAGCTAGAGGCGAGTCTTTACAGGTGCCGAGAAAAGAGGGCAGTTTCCGAAGGTTGTGGTGGTCAGCCTTGTCCAATGCTGCTAAGAGGTAGAATAATAAAGGGACAGAGACAGTGCTCTGGACCTGGCGGGTGACCTGCAGGTGTTTGGCGACCCTAACAAGTGTGTTTCAGGAGAAAGATGAACCCACGGTTCTGCAGGGAAGGGAATACATGTAATAGGTACAGTCAAAGGTTTTAAAATTTAGCTAAGAAGAGGATAAGGAAGAAGGGCGAGAGAAGAGAGTCCAGAACTATTATTAAAGAGAGAACATAAAAAAATCCTGGAAGTGGCTGAGTTTACCAGGAAGCTACCAGACTGTTTTCCATCATTGGCAAAATCATAGGCTTGAGGACCAGCTAACTGGTTGCAAGCTTGCATATCTGCCTTACGTGGCCAGTGTCTGAAATACCATGCTCCTCAGTGTCATCTCTTCGTCCACTTTCTTTTCCTAAATATACTTCTGGAAGGTTTCTTTAATTAATATAGCTGTTCTATCCTTGCTTTATCTTATTTTGTCTCTTAAGTTCTGAAAAATATGCGGTCATTGAAAACTGTTCTGTTTAAGAAGGTTTTATTTTTTTGCCCCTTAAACTGCAGAAATGTTGACCTAGTTTTTTCTGTATCTCTTGGTACAGTTCACTTCCCTCTTAGCTTAAGGGTTATTAAATGAGAGTAAAATTTCATTACAAATTTTAGTCAAAAAATGTTTAATTAATATTTTTAATTGAAAAATTAACATACTGTAGGTATAGGAAAAAAGTCAAATAGCACAAAAGATTATAGAATGAATAACTCCTCCCCAGAACCCTAGTCCATGCTCCAGAGGAGACCACTGCCATTACTGTATTGTATGAAATAGTCTACAAAACACAATTCTAAGGCTATATCTACTGTCCTTAAAACAAAAACAAAACCCCGAAACCCCTCAAACGTGAGCATATTTCCACACTCCATGCCTTGCTGTTTTTAACATTTTAATACAACACGGAGCCCGTTCCACAGGAATACATGTAGATATAACTTATTATTTTTCATGGCTCCATTTTTATGGCTGTGCATCATTTAAACAAGTTTTATATTATCATCATTTAAACAAGTTTTATATTGATGAACATTTACGGTTTTCTTGACATTTTAAAACCATAAAATGTTCTTAAGTGATTACACAAAACCTTTGCCCAGGAATATATAAAACCTTTACCCAATATTACTTAAACAATTGTTATACCAAATCCCAAAGCAGGTTAGATTGGGAATAACCACTATTTTCATAGTTTGTGATAAGCAAAGATGGCTGGTGTTTTTGTGACTCTTTCATCTATGAGTTTTAGGGATACTGGCCACCCTTGCCTTTAGGAATAATAAGAATAAAACCGTAAGAGTAACAACAAGACAACGAATATAAAAGTTTTAGGACATTTAGAAAAACAATCCTTTAGAATACAGAAATGCTATATAGGTCATCAAATGGCTTGTATAAGCAATTGCACGTTTTTTGTTTTTTTCTTGGCTCATATGCTACTAGATCCTTTCCAAAATGGCAAAGTTTTTTAAAAAGATGCTTTCTTTCACACTTTATATTACATGGACAATAAGTATTTTCAATTTCAAACAATAACAGTACTGTTATCTTGGGGGAATTTTTCATTGACCTAATTAATGCATCATGGAAGCAAAGCGCTCCCAGGCCTTTCCCCAGTGTCACCACTAATTAGCAAGGTGTGTTTCAGCGGTAGGGAGGTGGAGATTTTAGTTTGGAGACACATAAAATAAAATTTGTTTGTGAAGGTTTTGGAAATCAATCTTAAAGATTTTGTCTTTTATCCTGTGGGCCCTGGAGAGATATGAAGGTTTCTGATCAGGAGAATGATGTATGGTACTGGCAGTGGCATGCAGAATGAATTGGAGGAATGACAAAAGGGAGAGTCAAAAAGGACACTGCAGTAGCTCAGGCTGAGACGATGGAAACCTTGGCTAGAAGTGAGAATAGCAGAAACAACAGGTGAAAGGACCTAAGAGTGAATCTTAACCCCTTTTCTCTGCCCCAGCAAACTTCAGAAGACAAATTCCACTGACTGATTCACTCTAAATTCAAAATTTGGTTAGAAATGCAGCAGAAGACCCAGTTAAAAGGCTAAACCACTAAAGTGTGCCATAACAAATCATTAAACTATATATAAACAAGGAAGTGATTGTCGTTAGAGTTTTCTACTGTTTACATAAAAAGTGGGCTGCCTTTGCATTCTTTCATTGGTGTGTTCCATGAGACAGTGCTATCATGAGGTAGCAAGACAAGACCTCTGAGAAGGGAAAATAGTCAACGATGATGGTTGATTTATGAAGTTAATCATTCGTGCTAGGTAAATTCTGACAGTTTAAAGATAATCGTTTTAAGGATATTTATATTAAATATGAGTGGTAAAAAATTTAAATGATAAAAGAAAATATGGGTGAATATATAATCATGTGGATGGGAGAGATCTCTCTAAATGTGAGACCAAAAGCAGATAATGTATAAGAAATGATTGGGTTGACGACATTAAAATTACAAAGACTCCCCAAATCCCTTTAGCAGTAAAAAAATAAAAACAGAAAATAACCCTAACAAAATGACAAAGAAAAGAGTGGAAAAATATTTCTAACATCGATATTTATCAATAGATCATTATGCCTAATACATAAAAAGCTGTTCTAAAACTTTGAGAGCAAGAGATTTCCTACCCAGAGTTTTCTTCAGAGAAAAAAGTAGACTGGATACACCTTCCGAAATGCCTCTGCCTTGAAGTACAGGCAGCCATGGCTGCCCAGTGCATGGACAAATGGGTGCTCTCAGTACTAAAAGAATTATGCCTTAGCTTGTTATAGTCCTTTGTGCTGGGAAGTAAGGAAATAGGTGATGACTGAGAACATGCTTTGGAAGTCAGGGAGGAGGTCTTGCAAAATGAAATGAAGGCAGGATAGGTCAAACACTGAAAAAAATGAGTAGAGAAATACTAAATCAATTTTTTCAAGCAACACAGCACACTGAGAAGGATGTAAAAACATCTAAAACATAGAACCCAGCCTGTAGTAAGCACTTGATTAAAATGTATATTCAATTTACACAAAGGTATGGCATGACTAGAGGCAAAATGGCAGAGATGAAATAGGTCCTGTCTTAAAAAATAATTAAGATAATAGCTAATTATATTATTATATTTTACTAGGTACCAGATTCTTAACTTACCTCTGCTGTGGTTATTTCATTTAATTCCCCCAACAATCTGGAAAGACTGGTATTATTACCCCCATTTTACAGATCTGGAAACTGAACTGCTTTGCTCAAGGGCACAGGACTAGAACACGGCTGGGTGATTCAAATTTGACTCCAGAGCCCATTTCTTACCACTGTGCTCTACTTCCTCACTGGCCATGCGTCACTAGCAGGTGGATCATACGGGGTCTCAATGGACCGAGGTCCCTGGCCTGTGGCCACATATATGGTTCTTGGTAAAAGGGCTGTAGTTCTGAATTTCCACCCAGCTTGGCTGGATTCCCCAAGTGCCATGAGGCTTCAGGCTAAGCTAGGAGGCTGAGAGATTAAAAAAGAAAGAGTTACCACAAAGTAAATGGTCTTTCGGGGCCTTCTGCTTTCCAGTGACCCAACTGTGCTCTGTTTATTCAGATGCAGGCAGGCCCTGGTGCCAAGCACTGTACGTTGGAGGGGAATTTGTTTGTGAGGCCCTTTGATGTCACATGCATCCCAGGAACACCCAGCTAAAACAGAGAGAGCTGCTTGGTGTTTATGCCTCTAAACAGAACCATTTGAGTACACACACCAAAAGACCTGGTCTGGGAGCGCTGCGTTTTCTCCAATCATGATTCATCACTAACGTCTTCATTTTGGACACAGCAGTTAAATGTGAAGCCATATGCTTTAAATTAAAAGCACACTAAGCAAGTCACAAGTCTCTCAAGATGGTGCTTAAAGTCTGTCTTGGCATCTGTTGGTTGCCAAAAGACCCATATGATCCTGTAATTAAACAACAAATATTTTCTGCAAAATCAATCATTTCAGCTGTCCCCAAATGCTTGATTATAATGTGTAGATTTATGTTGAGAAATAAGTTGCACAACTAGACCCTTTTAGAATTGTTTGTTCCCTACTCTAATATTTTTCTGCTCTTTCTCTAGCCATCTCATGCCAATTGATTATATTAGAATCAAAGCTTTTTGGATGCATAAGTAATAAACAGCAGAGCAACAGAGCCAGAAATGTAGGCAGCAGAACCACCACAAACAGGTCTTACATCTCAGTCAAAAGATTCATTCCCATGCGACTGTACTGGGATCAGTCAGGGGGCTTGATTACAGTCATCAGAAACTACTGAGACTGTCGTAAGTAAAGAAGGAATTCACTGGAAGGAAGTCAGGGACTCACAGAATCGATGGGGTTGGAGCAAACCCAGCCTGGCCAGGAGGCAGGATCCAGGGGTACTCTGGAGGGCCAGGGAGTGGAACGAGGTCTGGCCACTGCCCTGCTGATAACTCCACCTCCCCATGTGCTTGCCTGGTTGGCTCAGGAGTCTAGGAAGCACCAGCCTGCCAGGGCCTCTTCTAGGGGCTGCTCCATGGCCAGCCTGGAGTGGACGGGAGAGCGGCGGCCCCTCCCCGCCCAGACAGAGGAGAGTCCCCGAGGAAGACGGGGCGCTGAGGGCAGGGCAAGGCCAGCACCGGATGGCCGGGGGTTCCGGCGTCGCTCCTAGGGTGGAGACCCATTTCCGTTTTCCAGCCATGTTTTCCAACATAAGCAGAAAAATAAGTGGACAGAAAACCAGTTCCACAGAGGAGGCAAAGGGAGGCCACAGCCCCTAATATGCAGGGATTGGCGAGGGGGAGGGGCTCCTCTATGGAGGAGCCAAAGCGTATTTCACAGGCCAGTGGCTGGCGAATGTGTGTCAAGAACAATAGCTTCTTAGGGCTACTTCAGCTTGGAGGTTGCCTTCTACAAAACGCATCATTTCTCATCCCCTTAAAGGGTTTTCTCCACCTCGGAGGGCAGTGGTGGTGGGCGGGATGGCGGTAGCGGTGGCGGGGCAGAGGAGGGAAAAAGAACAGAGAAAGAGATGCTTACTTAAAACGAGTTGTTCTTCCCCCTCTGAATCTTCTGGGTGGGAGAAAGCAGTCAGAATTAAGGAATTTCATGGCCAAATCAAGTCCAATTAGGAATGTGCGGTAATGCTTAGGTATGTGGAATAGCTAGAAACAGCGTTCTGCATGATTTACATTGTACTCCGAGGCCCAGCTGAATTTAGGTAAAAGCAAGCTCGAATGAGGAGAAGGCACAGGGAGCCCCAGGGGCTGGTAATAGTCAACAGAGGGACCACCTAGGAGGTGAGACATGAGGGGCTAAAGGGCCAGCCCTTTCTCAGGCCCAGTACCAGAAATGACAGTATTTCTCAGGGAGGGGGGTTAAGGCAAGGATGCCCCTCAATATGGCTGTGATGGGGCTTCTTGGGTCATTTCCCATATTATAACAAGCCCAGCCAGAATCATAAACAGGCTAATTATAACTTCAAATTTCTTTCCTTTTGGCCTGAAATGAACTCACTCAATGTAGTGACGTTGATTATATCATGCTGGTGGTTTAAGCCCTAATGCTAACCATTCCTATAATTAATAGAGTGGGAAAGTTAATTTTACTAAATAAATTATACCTTTGAGATAAGATGTAAATTTCAAAATATAGCATCCATAAGAGAATAATACCAGGTGTTGTAAGTGGCAAAAATTGGGAATTTAGGTTTGGGAATTTTGATTGCAAAAGGTCCTCCCTTAGATGCAATCGTATTTGGGAAGAGTGGATTCATTAGCAATGGTGACTGCAGAAGCCTCATTCATTCATTAGACTAGCTGAAAAAAGAGTGAGGGTTAGTGGGGGAAGAGTGAGAAGGGAGGCCTATGAAGGCCCAGATAGCATGTTCTTTAGAGCTGGGAGACCCCAGAATATACTTCAAGCACTTAGAGAGTGACAGTCAATGAGAAGGGGGCAAAATTAGGGAGTGGCAGAGAGATAGGGTCAATAAAGGCTTCTACCTCCTAATTTAGTTTCGCCTGTCTAAAGCTGTACTAGACAACTGATCTCCCCAGTGGCCATGTGATTTTCATCAAGCATCCGGCCATCTTTAGTTAAAGCAGAAGTGCAAGACCTACTACCATTTTTGAATACCTCCTACATGTGAGGGCTGGACTGTCTGACTGCCACATATTATTATCTTTTCTTCTCACCACAGTCCTGCAGCAAGGTGTTTATCATTTCTATTTTACAGATGAAACTTAGGTTCTGGGAGGGTAAGTGACTTGCCTCAGATCCCACAGCTAGTGAATGTTGGAGCCAGCTATGATCTTTGGGCTCCAGAGCCGGTGTCACTCTCCGGCACAGGAATTCTGGAGCCCAGGGCACCGCATTGTTCTTAAGCCCTCTCCACACACCCTCTCAGCTGAGTCAACTGTGGCCAATGGGGATTTAATAACCACCTCTGGGCCTGGGACTGAGCTGCCTTCAGTGGCAGTAGAAAGAGACTGTACGGGCTGGAAGAGAGTGCGTGTGCACGGCACAGCCATGAGCAACAGAGAAAAGCGGGTGAGAATGGCTG
>JAQQAC010000477.1:17251218-17295654 GCA_029783875.1 Phataginus tricuspis
GAGGAGGGGGCAGGGACTGAAACACAGGTGGTATTAGGCGCAGTTTACCTCAGTACACCACAACCAGGTGGGATATGGGGACCGCTTGGCACCAGCCACCCTCAGCAATGCTTTCACAGCATGAAGTCAGCTGGTTTGCTGTTTACTCCCCAACACCCATGGTAAAATTCCCACTTGCTATAGAAATGTGTTGGATGTCTGTTAGCTCAAGTGGCAGAAACCATCTCAGATTTGTTTGCCTAACACAGGAAATGTTAATTTACTTAACAGAATAGCATGGGAGGAGGAGCTGGCTTTAGGTATTCCAATGGCTTAAACCATATAACCTGGGTTTGCTCTCTTCTAGTGTCCCTCGTACACCTACAGTCCCCTTCCCTCCATCTCCTAGCTCTGCTCTTCCCTGTGATTGACTACACCCCCTCTCACTTCATACAGCCTTTTTCTACTTGGCAGTTGTGGTGGTGGTGGGAGTGCTGGGATGAGAACCTGTGACGGGGGGCTGGGAGGTAGCCACGTATAAAATCTCAGGCCTACCCTGAAACATTTGTCTTACCCTGGACCAGTCACAGTGGCTGCGATATAAATAATTCTGATAGGTCAGCCCAACATTTGGACAGAGTTAGCATGATTCGCCTGAGAGTCTCATCGGAGTCACATGAAGTGTGTGTGTGAGGGGACAACCTCCCAGAGGAAGGAAGGCGACAGCAGGAAAAGTAGAGGGGAAGGGGTGCTGGGGTGGCACTGCTAGCAGTTGTTGGTTACAGTGTCACTGTGAATATCACAATGTACAAAATCAGTAAGCTCCATGAGATAATATGAATTCTTTCTGAAAAATGATCAGATGTCTCATAACATAGGAAAATCTGACAGATGCTCCTGACTAATGACTAGTGCACATCAGAGAGAGCTGGAAACAAACCAGTGGAAAGCCAAGGCTGCATCGTGTTCAAGTGCCCGGAGCTCCTTTATTTTAACATGTGCTGTTCTCTTTTCATTATTTGTGATACCCCACAGCATACTGTAAGCGGACCCCAGGATGTTCTGCGAGAATAGTCATGTCATAGGACTAACGGACCTCACCTGGATCTCTGTTCTCCGGCTCTTGCTAAGAGATGGGAAAGAGGCAGTGAAAGTTGACATTTAGGTCTGTTTATTTGCTTAGATGGGTATCTTTTCTATGCTATGTGTGCCAGGGTCCATGGGCTCCGGAGTCAGCAGACACAGGGAAACTCTGTATCTGAGTAAGCCAATCAGGTCACCAAACCTGTTTTCTTATTTATAAAATGGAAATGGTAGGGCCTCCTTAAAGTTGGTGAATAATTCAATCATTAATGTCTTCAGGAGTCAGTGGTATTTACTGAACATCTGTCATGCCTGTATAATAGCCCCAAGGGCACACCATTCAGCAGGATGGACAGGGTCCCTGTCCTCCGCGAAGGAGGCAGGTGAAAGGAAATGATATAAAAAGCACTGGCATGAGCCAGTGCACAGCAAGCACTCAATAAATGTGCACTGCTTTCCCTTCCCTTTCTCCACCAGTCCTTTTGCTCATCTTGTCTTGACCTAAAAACGGTGTTAAGTCTCTTAATTTCTCTGAGCCTCAGTTTTCTCATGGGTTTATTGAAGGGTTGGAGAGACTTTCTGATGTTTCATCTTGCTCCAAGATTCTGTACCTTTTTGGTTCCCTTTCTTCCTCACCCAGGGTACAGAGAATGGGCTTATTAAAGGGAATCTCACTGGGGACTGTAACTTGAACCCTGTTTTTGAAGGGCAACTTCATTATTGTTACCAAGCTGGCCTTACACCATCAACCCCAATATAAAGCTCACTAGGGATATTTCTAAAACATCCTCACAAAGTACCTCTATTGATAGAAAGGTCCATAGAAGAGTGATTTTATAATACATGCAAGAGGCAGTGTGCTTATGACAGGGCTGGCTGAGAGTGCTTTGCCTGAAATCCCAGCATGAGCTAGGGGATTTTGGACAAATGATTTAACTTCTTCATTCTTCATTTTCCACATGTGTAAACGGGAATAAAAAAAATCTACTTTAACAGGGATATTATGAGGATTGAGAAAGATAATGTATAGTGGGCTGGGTGGGGGCTGCCTAATGCAGGGTAGGCACTTAATAAGTGGAATTTACTACCCTGAGTTGAGAAGCTACTGCATGTTAACTGCAAAATGGTGGATATAAGTAACCTCTGCTGGGAAATAAAGTACCTGCAGATGGTTCTAGATTTGTACTATCAAGCTGAATGCCTTTTAAATGAATTTAATACATAATATTTGTGCACTCTGTATATACATGATCCTTTTAGCAGAAGGCTGGGGAAGAGTCATTAAGAAAGCTAACCGGGAAGTGTGGCGCTCCCCTGTGAAACAAGAGGGTTGGAGCAGATGACCTCTAAGATCCCTTTTAATTCTAAAGTTCTATGATTCCAGGTTTTGCTAAACATCTGTAGGAGAATTTGCCAAAAAAGAAAAACAGATCTTTTGTCCTGTTCTGCCTCACTTTCCCTTCCCACACTGCATGTGCAGATGACAACTGTTAGTCATCCTTTGCATCAACGATCTGTTTTCATATAAAGTCTTCATATAAAGACTCTCAAGTTTTCATATAAAGTCTTTGTTGCCCACTGAAATGTGCAAAGGTGTGGTTTACAACCCCAACACGTCTTTCATTTTTAATTTTGATCTCAGAGAAAATGTTTTGAATTCAATTTAGCATGATCATGAGAAATAACAGAGGCCCTACATATCTTTAACTCAGAGACCCTAGAGTTTCAGGCCCCTTGGGAATGAGATTAGTGTTGGTGAAGGTCTAACACTACAGGCACATATTGACACTATGCGAGCTCTTAAATCCACGGGAAGCCACTGGTGCTCAGAGGAGAGTAATCAGGAACCTAAATTAATAATTGTGTCAATAGATTTTGCTAAGGAAAGGAAAATTATCATGCCCGAGGCTATTGAAAAAAAATAAAGCTCCAAGTAGGGAGGGAGAAGTAATAAAGTATACAAAGGCATAATTTGATGATGTTCACTTTTAAATGCTGAGTGAAAATGTGGTATTATGACCTTTTTCTTCTACCAGTCCATTGTAGCAGGAGTCTGTCTTTGAATATGGGGACATATTCTTTCAAGTTAACTGACTCAAAGATCTCCCTGCAGAGGGCAAAAGTCAGAGGGACTGTGAGTGTGAAGCGTGCAGTTCACCCAGTGCTTTTCCCAGCAGCACTCTGGAGGTCCTGAGGGAGAGGCGCTGTTTTGAATACCATAGCTCACATTCCAGAAAATTCTAAACTTGGCATCAAAGTGTAACACCCCTCCCCCCTCCCTTCCTGGGTTTAAAAGAAAGCAGGAGACCACTTTTTCCCCCTTCAAATTCAGCTAGATTTTCTTAGCTGGTTCCATGCACTGTCCTTCATGGAGGAAAATGTGCAGGTAAAGAAAGATCTTTTGGGTAATTGGATTTTGAAGATTCAGAGAGTTTTGTGAGGGGTGAAAAATTACATACAGTGCACTACTTCTGGAAAGGGAAATGTTTGAAAAGTCTGAAGAAAGTTGCCTTACTTAGCTGGTGTGAGGAGAGAAGCATTTGGCTAGTTCCTGTCTGCCTGGCTACCTGGGTACAGGTGGCTTAAAAATGGTAAATGTATGGGGTGGGGCCACAGTCAGAAATTTCATTAGATGTAAAACCAAATCTGGAAGAGTATTGCCATTTGTTTCCAAACAGCTTTAAGGGTGTCAACTGTGAAAGGAAAAACGTTTAGAACTTTTGAGGAAAACCCCTGAATTTTAAAATCTTCATCCTTTTATTCATGGGAAACATTCATTCTCCTATGCCTTTCGGTTGTTTTCAGAGAAAGCAACGGGACAAAGACTTTTTGTTACTCCTGGAGAGTAACTTCTGATTTCACACACACACACACACACACACACACACACACACACACACAATAAACAAATAAATCACTTCTGCCTCTGAGTTCACCATAATTTGAACAGTGGTTATGATAAAGAATATTAACCACATAAAGTGACAAGTTTGAGGCATATTCTGATCAAGCTAATATAGATGTAAATCCTCTGTGGTTTTGTGTTTGGGAACAGTTGTTTTCTTTCCTTTACCTGTATTAGCGTGAATTCAACAAAATAGTTAAAAAACCCAGGTCATGCACGACTGCAAAGGAAGATATGAAAACAGTCTAAGCTCTTTCTGTTACAGCTGGCTAACACGACTTTTCTATGTCACAAAGTGCCCCTTTAGCAAACATGCTGATTTTCTCACTTTGTTGGCATTGGGCAGACTTGGCAAGACCGAAAATCAATATACTCACTCACTCTAAAAAATCTGAATTGAGTCCCAAAGCTTTTACTTACGTGTTGTTTTCATAAATTGCTAATTATTTGGATAATCAACTGTCAAAGAGGCAGTTCCTGGAAGAAGTATGATCCATGAAGCTGCCGAAGTATCCAATTCTGACATCAAAATTAATTTCACAAAATTTTAGATACAGTTTAAATCACATTTAGATCTGATTCAGAGCGATCAATAATTAAGTTTCATGACCACAGCAGTGGAAACTCCAGTGCCCGGGAAGTCTTCAGGACTCTGAAACTGAAACTTCTATCATGGGACCTTTATTCAGGGGCAGCTCCACTTTTAAATTACGAACTTCTCATCTCACAGAAAATGAAAAATAATGAGCAATTTCTGTAGGTCATGTATCTCTGTTGCCAGAAAAATGAAAGACATCGAATTTTTCAGTCACATACATAACAGGCACCATTTTTGCTTTTATGTAAAGTATCAGTTCCACATGTAATTGCTGAACATTTTCTAAATTAAGAGCCCATGTGGTGAGCGGGTGCGCACAAAAAGATAATCAGAAAAATCTCGGCATTAAAATATAGTCTCTAAGTAAAAACACATAAATCACTTTGGTGAGGCCCAGCCTGCTGTGAAAATTACTGCTCCGCTGGGTCTAGTTCAGGGGAACCGAAAATCCACTGAGCCTGTGGACTTTAGATCACAAAGTAAAGGCAACAAAACAAATGGCTACATACCATGAAGTCAAAGATCAACCACAGAGCAACTTAGAGCTCTCCCATCGGGTGATAATAGAGTGTGTACTGGAAGGAGACTGGCGGTCTAGTTTCTAGTTTTCATTCTACTGCTTAGTAATTCACTCCATCAAAGGTGCCACTTTCCCAAGTGGGCATAAAACCTCTACCTGAACAAACACCATGTGATTTCTTGAAGTGATTTCCAACCCCAAGAGCTGTGACCACTTACTTCCTTGCTCAGGTGCTTGTTCAGAGCCTGTTGCTGACGAAGCCCCAGCTACAGGTTTCTGATCTCCTGGATCTGTTCCACTGCCCCCAAGTGGTACTCCTGACTGGCTAGTCATCTCACAAATGCCACACGAAGGGAAGCCTGAGCGTGCACCTGTGCCCAATGTGATCCTATGCCCACTCCTGGAAAACCACACAAGGGGGTTCCGCTGAGGGTGGCCCTGGGAGAGCTCCAGCTGAAGTGCAGGCAGGTGGTGGAGGCAAGCAGACTGCCCAACACTGCACCTTCTTTCCGTCTTGAGCTTTCCGAGGTGAGCCACATATAGGGACACTCTTTTGCTCTTCCATAAAAGACATGCTCAAGTGACCCCTCAAACTCTTCTTGGCTCAGGACAGAAAGAATCCTTAGGAGTAACACATTCTTCATGTGGGAGGTCCTACTTAGGCCGATAGAAACATTTGCAATCCAACGACATGTTGGAATTTATGGGTAAGAGTTATTTATCAGGTTTCCTCTCTGTGCAAGTCCCGAGGCCTGTAGTTTTCAACACTGGCTGCATGTTCGAGTCATCTGGGAAACTTAAAAATAATCCCAGTGGCCAACCACACCCCAGAACAATTATGTCAGAATCTCTGGAAGTGGGATTCAGGCAGGTCGATATTTTCTAAAGCTCCTCTGGTGATTCCAGTGTGTACACAAAGTTGAGAAGCTCTGTACTAGAGGAATGACAGTCAATAGGATGGACCTGGGGCCCAGGAGCTGATAAAGGTGGAAATGTTCTCAGTTACGCTGACTTGTTGAAAGCGTCCCAGATTTCTAGGGTGACTACCTAGTGTCTACTGAAAGCTTATTTCTGTTTTCTTCCTGTGGGCCAGAATCAAAGGCAGATAGCCTAAAAACACTCACCAGCAGCTCGTTTGGCTGATGGTAAGGTTGGAAATTCTAAGTTGCCTTTTAACTAAGCTTATTGCCTTTTCCCTTTATAATACTCTATTCAGAATCAAGTTACAGATCAATAAACAGTCTTGTTAACCATGTTAGCAAGTGTTAAATGTCCAAACCAACACCTGATCCCTATGAGTACATAACCCTTTACCTAAAACTCAAGAAATATTTACAGGGAAAAAGAAAAGATGGTTGGAGCAAACTATTTCCTTAAATGAATGACAAGTGATAAATTTTCCTCATTAATTTATACCTGTCCTTCATCTCCACAGGCTCAATTAATAAAAGTTATGCATAAATCATAGGAGAGATTATTAAATCAACTGTTCACAGTGCTAACTGGCAAATAAATACTTCATTAAAATGGTGACGGGTATACAGATTCTGTTTTTCTTTTAAAAAGAGGGAAAAAAACTCAGGAAAAAACCTTTGTGTATAGCTTCGGTAGAGGTGTCCACACCTCATCTATTTCAATTTTGTATTATTTTCCAAGTTCATTGAAGGGAGACACACCACAAAAACCTAACAACAGCAAAAACTAAGAAAAAATTCCCAACCACACCTTGCCAGTTTCTGGTTATCCTAATATTCTAATACCATATGGATTTAAGTCCCTACCTATGGTCAATGCTACTGTTGCAGATATTCAGCTACTATTTATAGAATGAAGGAGAAGAACTCAATCTCTGAGTACTCAATCTTGCTCCTCTATATCTCTCAAGCTTAAATATTTCTTTTTCTTACCAGGGACACAGCATTCAGGCTTGACTTAGCTTTCTCTGCATAGGCAAGTAGTCTGGAATATTATATGACTAATAGTGAGGTGATGGCACATGGACACAGGCACCACAGTCAGAGAGCACGGAAGAACTCTGACAATCAGGGTTTGCATACAAAGCTCTGCAAAACGTTTACTTAAGTCATTGATTCTACAGGACTGTGCTAAGCTCTGAGGAGAAACTATAAAATGATAACTAATGCCATAAAGTATTATAAAGGTAAAAATTAGTGTATAAAAATTACATTTTGATCAAGTTGAACTCCAGGATTTCAAGGATGGTTCAACATTTAAAAATCTATTAATGTAAAACACCAATATGTCACAGTAACTAGAAAGTTAAAGTAGATTAAACTATAGATTCTAAAGTAGAACTTGAGTTATGTGGTTTACCTAAATAAATGCAGAAATAGCTTTTGACAAACTATAACTCTCTTAAGTATTACAGGAATAGAAGATAATGTACTTAATCTCTAAATTTATTAAACATTTACAGAAAAGTCATACTTAGTGGTGAAACTTTACAGTCATTCTCATTAAGGTCAGGAACTAGATAGTCATAGCCATTAACTTGCTTATATGCAACATTGTATTAAAGCTTCTACATAATGTGATAAAGCAAGAAAAAAAGTATAATTGGAAATGAAGAGATAAATTTTTTCTTATTTGCAACAATGATAGGCTATAGGCTATATAGGAAACCTGAGACAATCTACAAACTATTGGAACTAGTAACAGTTTAGCATGTTAATAATCAAAATCAACATACACAGATCAATAGTGCTTCCATATCCCAGTAATGACCAATTCAAAAACATAATATAAAAAGTCCCATTTACAATAATAACAGAAAATATAAGCGTGGTAGCCTGTCTTCAAGATGACCTCCAAAGATCTCCCCTACTCCCTACCTTCCTGGCATTCCGTGTTTAATCAATAGGGTACCACAGAAACAACTGTTTGTGACTTCTAAGTTTGAATCCTGTAAGATCTTGTGGCTTTAATATTTCTCTCTTGCATCCCATGCAGGGAGAAGCCAGGCATCACGCCATGCGGACACCAAAGCAGCCCTAAAGAGAGGCCCACATGGTGAAGAACTGAAGCCTCTGGGCAACAGCCTGTAGAGAACCAAGGCTCCCTCTAATAGCCGTCTTGGAAGCAGATTCTCCAGCCACAGGCAAGTCTCCAGGTGACTGCAGCCCTCCCTGACATCTTGACTTAAATCTCCCCAAATCAGAATGAGACAGCTAAGCTGCTTCTGAATCCCTGGCCCTCAGAAACTGTGAGCTAATAAATGCTTGTTGATCTAAGGTACTAAGTTTTAGGGTAATTAGTTAAGCAGCAATAGATAAAGAATTTTAACAAAGATTCATAAATAAATTAGGAAAAGATATGAAATACTTCTACAGGAAAGATATTTTTAAAACATTATCAAATGGCATAAAAGATAAATTGAATAAATACAGTTTCTTTTACTTATAAGGATTGAAATTCATTCCAATTTAAACTACATATTAAGGGCAAAATCCTAAGCTACTTTCTATGCAACTTGATGAATATATTCTAGAATTCATGCGGAAGATCAGAAGAGCAAGAATATTTAAGAAAAATTTGAAGAACAATGCCAGGTGTGTGGAGGGGAATAGGGCTTGTCTCTCAGATACCAAAATTTATTATAAAGTCATTTAATTAAGGTAGTGTTTACTTTAATTAAGGCACTGACAGAGGGATACACAAATCAATGGAACAGAACAGATAGTCCAGAAACAGACCTGGAATCTTGATCTATGCGGTAGGCAGAAAGAATAATGTTCCTGTTCACCACCTCACAACCCCACCCCACCCAAAATGTCCACATTCTAGTCCTCAGAACTTGTGGCTATGTTAAATTACGTGGTAAAGGGGATTTAAAGTTACAGATTGAATTAAGGTTGCTAATCTGCTGACTTGACTTTGGAATAGAGAGATTATCCTGGTTTATCTGTGTGGGCCAAATGTAATCACAAGACTTCTCAAAAGTGGAAGTGGGAGGCAGAGGGGTCAGTATCAGAGAGACGACACTGTGAGATGGACTTGTCCTGGCACTTCTGGCTTTGAAGATGGAGGAATGGGGCTCTATGCCAAGGAATGCAAGAGGCATCCAGAAGCTAGAGAAAGCAAGAAAATAAATTCTCCTGTAGGGTCTTTATAAGGAATGCAGCATGGCCAAAACCTTGATTTTAGCCCAGCCAGAGCCATTTTGGACTTCTGACCTCAAGAATTTTAAGAAAATAAATTTGTATTGTTTTAAGCTACTAAATTAGGGGTGATCTGTTACAGGAGCAATAGGAAATGAATACGATCTACATTACAAATCAGGAGGGAAGGGATGTACACTAGTCAACAAATGGAGTGGACCAACTGCTGATCCACACAGAAAGAAAATCAGTCATGATATACACAAAGATAAAGCTGAGGTGGAGTGAGAACACACATGTGAAAAACAGAAAGTTAAAACTTTGAAGAGATACAAAGTTTAATGTCTTTATGAGCTTGGAGAGGGAAGATTTCTTAAGGCACAAAAAGCACAAACCATTAAGAAAAAAATTTATAAAATTATGGTTAAAATTAAAATCATCTGTTCAATATACGTATGTAAACATAGAAGACAAGAAACAGACTAGGACAATATATTTGCAATGCCTCTAACCCACAAAAAATCAATATCCACAATATAGAAATAATTCTTACAAATCAATGAATGAAAGATGACCCAATAGAAAACTGGACAAAGGACATGAACAGGCAGTTCACAGAAATGAGATCCCAGTGCCCAGGGACATACTTCTCTTTATTTGTAGTCAGAGACAAGCAAAGAGATTGATATACCACCCATTGTGCCTCTGACTGGAGAGAGAAAAAGGTTTAATCTGAAAATTCTAAGGGTTGAAGAGGATTTGGAAAAAAGGAAGGCTCATAGTCCTCTGGTATAAGTGCTTATGTGTATTTCTTTTTTAGAAAGCAATGGGGCAATATTCTGAATGGTAGAGATGTGCATATTGTGTGTCTCAGTAATTCCTGTCTAGGGAGTGTACACCCCAGGAAACATCTTGTGCTTGTACATAAGGAGAGAGGCAGAAGAAGGAC
The DNA here is from genome assembly GCA_029783875.1 of Phataginus tricuspis. Lineage (NCBI taxonomy): Eukaryota > Metazoa > Chordata > Mammalia > Pholidota > Manidae > Phataginus > Phataginus tricuspis. The sequence continues at coordinate 17,261,371 of JAQQAC010000477.1, forward strand.
CATCACAGCTTCATTTGTAATAGTGAAAGTCATGAACAACCATAGCATTGAAAAAGAGAATAGATACTGTGTTGTATTCATCAAATTAATGCAATAGGGCTACATATATCAACATGCATAACTACTGGAAACATTTTAGGAAAAAAAAAAACCTACAGAGTGATAAAAAATATTTTCTGTATTTATATAAAATTTAGAAACAAATACTATTTATGCTTTCATATATATAAACCTTTATGGGGACTGAAGTTTATATAACTTGGAGGTTCCTCTTTAGGAAAAATAATATAAAATTATAAATATAAAATTAGATATAAAATTGAATATTAATTTTGAGTAAGAAAAAATCACAAATTATACATTTTTAAAAGCTGACAAATACTACAAACAAAACCCAGAAAGACAATTATTATTAATTTAACTATTTGATGCTTCTTTATAATAGTTTTTTCTTATATTTGCTACCTATGTTCTCTTTGACTACATTATGTAATAAATTTTTTTTACAGAGAGTGTAAAAAAGATAATTTCATCTTTTCTCCAACATGGCTGATCAACAAATTTAAGGAAACTTTAGAAAAATTCTATAAGCATTGGAACTCTCTAAGTTCTTTCCTTCTTAGATAGTAGAGTGGCCGTTTGAGCCCTATGGGCAGGACCTCCAGGACAGCCTGGACCATGGCCCTGAGCAAGAGCAGATTCTTCTCTCAGGGCTGTAAATGGGACATCCACCGGGGACAGAATATCTCTGACTCCGGGAGCTGGGAGACTCTGGAAGTGGACCTGGCAGCCCAGGGCCAACCACTCCAGACCTGGGCAGTACTCCAGACATCCAGCGTGTGGGTGGGGCTGCTTTCCTGACAACTGCTGGGTCTTGGAGGAAGGGGTGGGTGTGAGCGTCTCTGAGCCTAAGATTCTTTAGTTTCAGGATAAATTGGCTTCTACCTACTGTAGGGGAGGAAAGAGTGTTTCTTAACCCTCTTAAGGTCCCTGGCTGGGTCTGAAAGTAAAACTAAGACAGACTAGCAGGAGAAAAGCAATTTAAGTTTTATGTGACATGGGAGCCTTCCTAAGGAAATGAAGACCCTTAAACCTGACTATTTTTACACTAGGTTTGATGAAGATGTGATAGGATACAGGTGAGCTAAGTGTATAAACTGGGGGAACTTAGCCAGGCCTGTTCAGTCAGATCCTCCGTGTCCTTTCTCTCTGGAGATAAGGATGCCCCTTTCCCCCAGGTATAGGGAAGGCATCTCTCCCAAGAGAGTTTTATGATTTGCTGCAGGGTAGGTCAGAAAGTGTTTCCTGTACGTGCCATGTCTGAAATTCCTTCAGCTTGAAATATTCAATATGCCAGGGTCCCATATTTGGGGGTAGTGTGTCCTGAATCCTGTCACTATACATTTAGTAAGAAGTTAAAAATATGCTAGGGAATGAAATGAAAATTCAGGATAGTGATTACCATAGGGATAAGAGAGGAAGGATAGGACTGAGATATGGTAATGGAGGGTTTCAACAGTAATTCAAATTTTTAAAAAAATTGATGCAATTAGGGTAAGACATTAAGACCTTTAATGGGAGTGCTTTTTGTAGCACTACTTTTCTCCTTTTCTGGGTATTTGAAAAAATTTAGTATATATATATTTATAATAAATATATATGTATGTATATATACATATATATATATATGCCAAGTTATATATATATACACATAAACCAAAGCACTATTGGGGTTGTAACTGGCAATGCCTCGATTGCACTCAAATAACTTGAAAGGTCTTGTCCAAAGAAAGAGTACGTTTACAAATCACAAATCTTTAAATTTGGTGATACTGATTCTCCAGTTGTTTGCTGGCCATAATTTCTTCATTTTATTACACAAGCAAGAAGTATATTTTATTGCCTCTTTATGAATAGTTGCTTCTATAGCGACAAGCTCTGCAAATATGCTGACTGATTATATTCAATCCATCAACTTTCAGTTTGCCCAGGGTTTATGGACTAATTAGAATATGAATTTCTTAAGAACAATAACTTATTCTCCATATGACATAGAATTTCTGTAACAAAAGCATTTCTCTAACCAAGCACTAAATTCATTGGAGCTACTGCTAAAGATGCAGGCCTTCAGGAAGGGTTCCAGGCCCTCCACGTCATACCACCACTACAATACCCAGGGGTGTGGTTCACTTAGACCATAACATCTACTCTTTATGTTTCACAAGTGAACAATGTATTTTAGCAGTTGGTTCAGAGAAATGAGTGCAAATTGTGGGTAATACAGTGGATATATGAACAACCTAGGATATTTAATACATTTTTAACTAAGTATAAATTATGCAAAATGCAAATTTTAACAGTAATTCAGAGTGTTCACTGTATTTACCTTAGGAGGCTTTTGAAATCTGTCAACAGAAAACGTTCGCTTAGTTTTTCCCATGCCCTCTCACAGGGAACTACTTCTGATACCACTTATTTAAAACAAAGTACCTCAGAGCAGCTTAGGAGAGGGTGAAACTTCAGGTGCAGAAGAGCTGTTCTGTTTTTAAAGTCCAGACCAGCCCTTAAAATTGTTCTTTAGAAAAACAGACCTAATTAAAATTAATATTTGGTTGGTTACTCTATTGTCCATGTCTGCCTCCTCCTTCCAAACAACCATCTTAAGTCCCCAGACATTATAACCTAACAGGACACGGTGACCTTGTGTGCATGAGAACCCACTGTCTCTCGGGCTGACAGCTTGGCTGTGTGTTCGCGATGGCACATACCCCTCCTATTCTGCCTAATGAACCCTTGAGAATACCTAAACAGGTATTGTTATGCAGTCTTGTTTGGAGAGGGTTTGGACATATTATTAAATTATCTCACTTAAACAGGAAAACTCATGCATGTGCAAGTGTGTGCACACCACACACACATGCACACACGCACATTCTCATATACCCTGCAGTTGTAGAACACTTTGTAGTTAGAGCAAAATCTTTCTTCTTCACATTCAATATTTGGAAATACTTGAGGTTTGAGGAAAACGTTTTCATTAGTGTTTGATGTTTTGAAGGGGCTTCAGGCAGTGGAAGACTGCTTTGGTTCACATTCAGAAGCTCCTCAGGACTTGGGACGAGGAGTTAATGAAATGTTTCCCTGTTTCAAGTCACTGACATGCAAATGAATCTTCTAAAATGTAAGATATTCCATTTCTAAGTGCACAGTAATATTAAGCACTGTGCAAAAGCCATGAGGTTCTGAAGGGGAGTAGGGAACCACCATTTCCTCTGAGTAACCACATACTTGGAATCTTCAACCCGATACTGATCAGTCAGGTTGCTGAGTCACAGATTGCTAGAATTTATTCATGATTCCAAAGACTGAAGAATTCATGTCTAGCTTTCATGTGTGAGCTAACAATATTAAAACGAAAAGATTTTTAGCCTTCTGATAACTAACCAGTAAGCCCATATCTATCCTATACCTTCAGCCAGTATATACTGCCCGTCAGGTTACAGATATTATATGAGACCCCATGGCCATACAAACATGAACCAGTCACAGACTTCACCCTCCATGAGATGAACGTCTAAGAGAAAGACATTTTCAGGGGAGTAATAAATCAGAGATATCGTGTCTACTCTGGACTTTTAAAGTTACTTCCTAAATGATTAAAATAGTTTTCTATAGAATTTTTGCTTCTTGTACCCACAACTTTTTGAATTTTCCTGGTTTGAAGGTGCTGGTCCCCCAGAAAGGAATGCTTCCACCAGGAGGTGCACCAGTGGTGTGTCTGCATCAGAAGATGAGGCTGCCACTGGCATCCTGGACTCTTTACGCCACCGAACCAGCCGGTAGAGAAAGTGATCACTCTACAGACTGACCCTGATTATCAGGGAATTGGGGCTGCACAACGGGAGCACAGAGGACTCTGCTTGGAACCTAGGGAGTTCTTTAGGTACCTCTCAGTACTTCCATGGCCAAAAGTAGAAGTTAATGGAAAGCAACAGTGAGCAGATATACGAAGAACCAGTGAAGATTCAGACCCTTCAGAAGGATGTCTGGGTTACCTTGTTAGGTACAGAATCTCAACAAGCTGAGGTCTTGGCTGCAAGATCATAGAATAAGGAATAAGGAGATTATAAGCATCAATATGGCTTTGTGACTATTTTGCTTACAGGAACAAGGACTATAGCAGCTATACGTATTTTCTTCTTGCCCTTTTATGCACAAGTGAACATACAAGCATACTAGTTTCTTTTCTCTTTCCTTCTTGCCCTAATACTATTGCTGTCACTCCCAGTTCCACACTTTGTGATGGTGGGATGGGACTTTCTCTTTTCCCATATGACTCCCTACTAGGTTCTGTCAACAGGGGATGCTAGAGGGCGACTGCAAGACTGGCAGGCGAAGGTGGGACTCGCTTCTTCCTGTATGCTTTTTGTTCCTGTCAGAATCACCACCGCAACAGATTTTTATCCTTGCAGCAACAGTTGATCCCAGCAGTCGCAGTTAGCTCCAGTTTGCAGTGTTCCCACACTACCAGACCCGGCTTCATGGCACCTGCTCACATACAGCGCCAGCCAGGCCCCTCAGAAGTGTGGGCTTCAGCCCTGTGAGGCCTGGCGTCCAAGACTAAGTTCTAACAATCATAACATCTCTTTGTTCCTCAAATTTTAGGAATGGCAGCTGTGCCCTACAGTTTTTATCTCCAGGATACTGCAATGCCTCCCTTTCACCTTTTCAACTCTCTAATGTTGGTTAACAACTAAAGAAAGAATTGTTAAATGGTCTGTTAAAATTGTTGGCGTGATTTCTGTCTCCTGACTGGACCTTCACTGATACGGTGACCACTGTTATATCATATCCATTCGACCCCTTCCACAATGCGTAGCAGTCATGTATTTGGGAGAGACTAACCCCACCCCCAGATCCAGGGATGGGCCCTAATAGGTCTGAAGGTGACCCCATTCCCTCCTTTAAGTGGTGCATACACGCCAGGCACCAGCCAGTTAATCCACAGCGTTTCCCAGGCCACAGGGATGGGTTAGGGGCAGTCCAAAAAAGTTCCGGGACCTGGAGGCGCCATCTCCACGTGAACAGGGTTTTCTTTAGGTGTGAAGGCTTACAGTTGTCACCGTCATTTTGCCATCTTCAGAGGAACCAATGTGAGGGTTTGGTTAAACAATGCAGGATGGCAGAACTAAAGGAAGTGCAAAGAACAGAGCCTGAGGTCCTGAGCAAGTCAATCCTCATGGACTCAGGACATTTCAATTAAGTGAGCCAATAAATCCTCTTTATTGTTCACCTAGTTTGAGTTAGGTGTGCAATCACCTGCCAGGAAAAGCCTTACAATGAAGTCATCTTATAATTAAACATGTGTGTGATTATAAAGGACCATGAAGGCTTATATTAAGATGCATTTTTATATACATACATTAAGTACTCCGACAGTATATAACTCATAGGAGGTGAATACAGTAAATATTATAGGGTGATTAAGTCCTTATTACCTTTGTTCGGGTTTGTAAACTAGAATTATTGTTTATAAGCTATCTCCCCTCTGCTCCTTAAAAATACCAAAACCCTTTATCCGAATAGGAAAGGTTTTCTGAATTTGTTTTTTGTGGTCATAAGGGCATAGAAACCTTTTATTATTATTATTATTATTTTCATTATGGTTGTATTTCTAACACGCTGGGGATATGAGTTCAGAGCCTTGAGAGTACACGCACAGTCAAACGAATCACGACATAGAAATGACTTGACTTCCATTAGCTTCGCCTTCAGCTGCCTCACGCCCGCATGTTGAGAGGCCGATCAGGAAAAGGACCTGTGGACACTCTGCTCTGATTTCCAGAAACCCTAGGTCTTGAAAGTCACGGCCCCCCTCTGACCTCCTTCTCTAGTTAAACCCCCGAAAGCCTTGGCCTCTTGCCTTTGACTCTTTAGCGAGGAGCAAAGGCACCAATAATAAGAACCGCCTCTAACGTTTGCATAATGCTCAAGTTTTCAGAATCCCTCATGCAGATAATTTAATGTGGATACGCAGCTCCTGGGAAGTAGGGGAGTCGCCGCCACTACACTGACACTGAGGCTGTGACTGACTTATCCTTCCTCCTCAGGCCAGCCTAGCAAAGTGACCTCAACATATAATTATAAGTGATCAGGAAATGTTAGTGGATGAAAATGAAAGACCAGGGAGGGACTTTCCTTAAAAACATTCTCAGGACTGTAAAACCAAATGGTAGAACTAGGAACAGAAGCCAGGACTTAAGGCTCTAGCTCTTTGTCTTTTCCCTAGACAAGGCTCTCCTCAGGGAATAGGACAGCTGGGAGAGGAGGCTCTAGAGGCCTGGAAGGGGCCCGAGGGAGCCAACGCCCCGGGGCCAGAGGCACGTTCTCACAGCGCGGGGCTGGCAGTTACCCACCTAACCAAGTCTTCATAAACTGACTCTGTATCTGACGAAGCTGACTGCACAAACGTCTCTTCTTCTAGCTACCTTGTTCCACACGTGGAGTTCTCTCATCCGTATTATTATTAGTCCACCACGCCTCTGGTGTCTTCACATATTAGCCTACAGAATTGGCTGTAGGTGTTAAAAAAAAAAAGGAACCACAAAGGGAAGGGAATATACAAAATAAAAATGATTTGCAGATTAAAAAATAAAAGATAGCCTCCACTGATTCTGCCTACTTCTAATGGTGCTTAGAAAGAAAAGAGAGAGAGTACACAGCACAGCACAGGGAGTTTGGGACCTAGGGCCAGATGAAACTCTGCCACTTATTGCTGCATATCTTGAGCAAGACGTTAAATTTATAGAGTTTCCATATCCTTTTGTAAAATAAAGAGTTGGACTATTCAGAGATCTTCAAAGACTCTTCCAGCCATGAGATTCCAGGAGGCAATGGGCATAGTGCAAAGAGGTTTTCTGTTCAAAACTTGCCCTTGCCAATTACCATTTGTTAAACGTGGACAAATTGTTTCTTTTACAGAATAATGCTTATTCATTTCTTCCTATTATTACGTATATGTACAATAGAAAATGTAGAACATACAGGTAAAAGTATTAAGGTAGAAAATAAGGACCTCTCATAATTCTGTTACCTGGAGGTAACTATTATTTGTTTCCAAAATGTCTATCAGGGTTAGCAAACTGTAACCCTTGAACTAAATCTGCCATTTTTGTATGGCCCATGAGCAAAGAATGCTTTTTACATTTTTTAAATGGTTTTAAAAAATCTGAAGAGTAATAATATTTTGTGGCATATGAAAATTATAAGAAATTCAAATGTCAATGTCCATAAAGTTTTATTGCAACACAGCCATGATTATTTGCATATATAATGTCTATGCTGCTCCCATCCTGCAACAACAGAGCTGAGCAATAGAACTTAAGGCCTGCAAAGTCTAAAATATTTACTATCTGCTTCTTTACAGAAAATATTTTCTGACCCTGATAAAAGTAATTAAATACAAATATATGGGTGCATGTAAATATATATGAAAATTACAGTACTTATATATTTTCTCATGACATTTAAATATAAACACTTGTTGGTAACTGTAAACTGTTTTTGTAAACATGATTTTAATGGCTCCCTAACATTACATCACTTAAAATGTACTATAATTTAAATGCTCTTCTTGTGTTGGACATTTGATTTATGAAAATTTTTTCCTTATAATTACCACAACCATCTTTAGGCATATATATGTGACCATATCTCTGATTAGTTCTTATAATTAGATTTCTAGAAGTCAGATGACTAGCATAAAATGTATGAACAGTTATACTCTAAAAATGTACGTTTACACACCTGTTATTGCCAGAACATGAGAGACTTATCTCTTGGTAATTTTCTGAGTAATCATCACTAAAGGAGAGACGGAGAGGGAGAGGAGAAAGAGGGGAGAGAGACAGAGACAGAGAGAGGGAGAGGGAGGGAGGTTAAGGCCCAGGGTCATTTGCCTCTAAGAGAATATTTCTCCTTCAATGAAATGGGGTAAGAGTTCTAGGAAACAAAAGCTTTGCTTTGGGGATTAAATATGTGAAAGCACTTTATAAACTATTAAAGCACAATCACTGTCTCATAACTATTATCATGATTCTACAAAGGCTGTATATATGAACCAGCCAGTAGTTCACCCTGAGGGGGGGAGAGAAACAATTCACCACAACTGTCCTTTTTACAAGAGAATCAGGTCTTAACTTTACAAAGGATATTTCATCCCTGTGTTACATTCTTAAAATTAGATCCATGTGTTTCTTTTAATAAGTATTTGATACAGTATTAATATTCTTATTTATCTTCAGCATGCCATATGGATTAAATTCTCATTACCTTTGATCTCAATACTTTAAAAATATGTAAATCAGCAGACACCCTCTTTAAAGCAGTTGGCGTCCTGTCTATTATTGCCTTGGGCAAAAGGAAAAGCTCCGTATTGCAAGAAATCCCCAAATTGTGTTAAGTCCTGAAAACCATATATTACACTGGTCAATCTTAATAAATTAAATAATGGCCAATGAAAATGAAGCCAATTTGAATTAAGTATTGCTTAAACCTGACACAGGTTAATAAGAGCTCTGCGCCCTTGCGTGTCATCAGCGTGGTCCATTTCGGGGCGAACTAGTCAAGGCTTTGTGGTTTATTTAACTTTAGCAAATAAAATACAATATAGCTTTTCTGATTAACAAATATGTGCCTGCTGTATTAAGTGTTTCAGTGCTCTGAAGCAGTGTAGGGCGAAGTCTTCGTTTTGAGCCATTTCCAATCATTTCACTTCCTTGGTCCTTGTGTTTCCTCCTATAAAATGGGCTGCTTAAGCTGGTGAATTCTAAGGCATACTCCAGCTGTAAGCACTAATAAGAAATAGTAATAAGCAGTTATTGAACACATTTTAAAGAACTTTAAACTTAAGTGGGACTATATAAACTTAACCAGTTACTAGTTAACTCAAGCAACTATGGTTAATTGATAGAAATTAAACAGGACCATTTATATAACCTATTTATGATCACACTTAGTCTTTCAGAAGGTCGTTTTTCCCTTTTCTTAAAAAAATGTATTGTGAAACATATACATGCATTTTCTTTTCACCTCTCAGTTCGAAATATTCTAGCTTGTGCTATGACGGTCATGTCCTCCCCTTAGAACTTATCCAATTAATGGCCGAAATATTTTTAGGAGAATTTTGTGTCAATCAAAGGTCCATAACCTTCATGTCACTAAATGCAACAAATTATTCTTGCTTGTTTATAAGGTTAGTTGCCTTTTTTCAGCTGTTCCTTTTACCTTGGAAAGTGAAGAGTTTCCCAGACTTATAATGGAGTTGATAGCCCTCTTTGGACTGTATGAGAGCTTGCGTTCTTAAGCCCAGATGTAGTTCTTTCTGGAAAAATGCAATCATGCATTCAGTTTGAATTAATCACCTAGGTAGCCACTCTACAGGTTCCTGTACTTTGACAAGCACCCTACATCTTACTAGTTATTAGATAAGGCAGTTTGATTTTCAACTCAAACTTTGCTGGTACAACACCGTCTACATGCATATAATATCCCCTAGAAGCAGTCCAATCTCCAGAGTGACAGATATCTTCTTACGGAGAATGGTTCAGCTTTAGAGAGTTTACAATCTAGCTTGAAAAAAAAAATACACCTTTTACTTGAGCTCTATTCCTGACGAGTAAAATACATAGGGACCAACTCAAGGCAGAGCTTGGGTATCAAGTATGGAAGATCAGAGTTTATATGACAAATTACTAATAGATAGGAGGTTCAGGAAAATTTAGAGGAAAACCGGTTGTGACATGGAATATTTCTCATAACAGGTTGGTCTGGAAAAATGAGAACCAGGCATAGATTCATAACACATACTACCTCATGGATTTGTTTCCCCAGTTGAGACAAGTATGTTTATATATACTTGTGTTTGTTGAAATTATTTTGAGAAGTGAATAGCCCCGTGACCATGTGCCATGTTGCTCCAGGGGTGCATCACACAAGTGGGCACCGACCTGGGCTGTGAGAGTGGGGCCTGTGCTGTCAGTGGGCAGAGGAAATGACAACTTTGACAGCCTCCTCCACCTCTCCATCACCTGACCACCAATGTTGCAACTGCACACTGACAGGCTGACCCTTCTGCTCACACTTACTTCTCTAGCATAATTTCATCATGATCTTAGCAGCTGCCACAGAGACTCATTTTCTTAAAAAGTTGTTGAAAAGGCATCACTTTTCTACAACATGCTCTGGAACAATTCTGGCACAAGCCAGAAATAAAGGCGTCTCATTCCAGATTCCTCCCTCCACTACTCCCCACCATTCATCAGTCATCAGGACCTGTACACTCCACTTTTATCCTCCCTGCGGGAACCATTCCATCTATCTCCTGGTTTTAATTCAGGCCCTCATCAACTCTTGCCTGGACCTCAGTGACTGCCTCTCTGTTAGTCTAATTTCTAGTTTTGCCCCCGTCCTACCTATTCTCCACACGGCAGCCAGAGATGGTTTTCTAAATGGGCATGTTATTCCTCTGTGTTCTATCTTCAACAGTTCTCCATAGCTTACAGAACAAAGCTGGTACTCTTCAGCTCAGCACACAATGCTCTTCTTGATCTGATACCTACTTAGGTCTCCAGCTCACCTCCTACTGCTCCTCAGAGCACAGCACACTCCATCTGTTAGCTCTGGAAGAACCAGCTCGGGCTCATCTTTTCTTGGAGCCTTACCTAATTCCCATGTCCAAATTAAATGCTCTCACACTAGGCTCTTGCTTTATCCTGTATATGACAACATAACTGCAATGATCCCACCTGAAAGCAGGCACAGACTCATATTTGTCTTTCTATTTCTGCGGCTTGGATCACAGCAAAGGACAAATGAATGTATATTCAAGGGATGAACAAATCTTAGTTGCTCTTGCTCAAACACATCCACCAACATCTCTAATTCCTTTAGGAATGACTTATTGCTAGATGAAGGCCGACTAGTCTAATAAACTAAATCTATGTAAGTTTGTCTATCTTGAAAAGCATAAGGTTATGTTAACAGCAGACTTTTAGGAGGTAGTCTTAAATCAGCAAGGGAGGTGTTATTGATAAGATAACCTTTCAGGATGTTGGGATAGACTCAATCACTTCACAAAGACTGAGTCCCAACTATGTTCGGAGCATCACATTAGGGAGTAAAGGTAGCAAAAGGCTCAAGGATAAGGCTGTAAGAACTTCAAATTCCTGCTTATCATTTACACATAGGTTGCTGGGTTTGTTGTTAATTTGTTGAATAAATGTTTATACTGATATCTGTGAAACAATTGGGATCTGTCTGGAGATCTGCAAAGCTACTAAGAAAAATTACAAATAAAGAATCCAAAAACTAGGCCAGAATAATATACGAGTGGTTGTTTCTTCAAGAACAAATAATCAGAATGGTCATTTGTGAAACAAAATCAGCCCTGCCAGCCACACAACAATGATTAAGGAAAACTGCCAAAAAGCAGGGTTAGATGTAGACTGAAAAGTTTGTGCCTGCCCAGAATTCATATGCTGAATCCCTAACCCCCAGTGTGATAGCACCTGGAGGTGGGGCCTTTGGGAGGTGACTGGGAACCCTCACGACTGGGATTAATGCCCTTTATACGAGACCCAGAGGAGCTCCCTCACCACTTATGCCATGTGAGGACCCAGCAAAAAGACTCCCATCTATGAATCAGAAAGCAGGCCCTCACCAGACAGTGAATCTGCTGGCAACTTGTTCAAGGACTTCTCAGTCTCCAGAACTATGAAAAATAAATGTTTGTGGTTTAAGCTGCCCAGCCAACAGAATTTTTGTTACAGCAGCCCAAATGGACTAAGACAGTGTCTTACAACACTGAGAAGGGTAAAATGTTTGCCCTGGAAGACAACAGAGCATGATGGCTCAGAGCCCAGGCTTTGCAGTAAAAAAAAACCTGTGTGGAATCTTGACTGACATTTCCTGGTTGTGTGAGTATGGGCAAGGCACCTAACTTTCAGGAGAAGTTTATTCATCTGTAAAATGGGGATATTCTGTTATTTTGTTCACAAGATCTTATATAAAAGATTAATTTTATCATAAGCCTATCTGGCATAAGAGAAGGAGCTAAATAAAAAGGAAGATAAACCAATTCAACTCCAACCCTTCTTTTCCTTTAAACACATTTCCATGCTCCTGTATGGCAGCTGGGACAAGCTGTTTTTCTCCACAAACTGGAAAACTCTTACTCCAGCCAAGAACTTGCATATGAGATCTAAACCTGATTTCACAACATTTGAAACAACAGTTCCGGCAGCTCAGTTCATTAATCTTGGATCTTCCCCCAGAATCATATGGTGTCTGAGTCTCCTTAATCCTCTTCCACATTAGTTAAATTATGTGTAGGTGGATGAAATGTTTACTAAATACTCTCATGCTCAAATAATCTGTATCACCTTATAATGAGGACACTGTGAAAAAAGCCAGAAAAAACTGGCAGAATAGCCTGAATTCTAGGATTTAGGAAATAAAAGAGCAAAATATTTCCATGACTCTTAGTTTTCTATGATCATAATTCAAACCTTAAAGTTTGAGAAGATAATCCAACTTGGTTTTACAGAGTCTTTTTCTCTACTACAAGGTCTCAGAAAGGAAATGACTCTTCTGCTTATAGGCTGACAAAAAAATTCAAGATAATCTTCATGAGATTCTACACCTTTCAGAGGCTGTTGATGTAAGTGGGTGCAACTGTTTTTTTTTTATAATTTATTTTGGTATCATAAATCTACAATTACATGTGCAATATTATGGTTATTAAACTACCCCCTTCATCAGGTCCCCCCCATCAACCCCATTACAGTCACTGTCCATCAGCGTAGTGAGATGCTATAGAGTCACTACTTGTCTTCTCTGAGTTGTACAGCCCTCCCCGTGCCCCCCCCAACATTACATCTGCTAATCGTAATGCCCCTTTTTCCCCCTTGTCCCTCCCTTCCCACCCATCCTCCCGAGTCCCTTTCTCTTTGGTAACTATTAGTCCGTTCTTGGGTTCTGTGAGTCTGCTGCTGTTTTGTTCCTTCAGTTTTTTTCTTTGTTCTTATACTCCACATATGAGTGAAATCATTTGATACTTGTCTTTTTCGGCTTGGCTTATTTCACTGAGCATAATACTCTTTAGCTCCATCCATGTTGTTGCAAATGGTAGGATTTGTTTTCTTCTTATGGCTGAATAATATTCCATTGTGTATATGTACCACCTCTTCTTTATCCATTCATCTACTGACGGACACTTAGGTTGCTTCCATTTCTTGGCTATTGTAAATAGTGCTGCAATAAACATAGGGGTGCATCTGTCTTTTTCAAACTGCACTGATGCATTGCTAGGGTAAATTCCTAGGAGTGGGATTCCTGGGTCAAATGGTATTTCTATTTTGAGTTTTTTGAGGAACCTCCATACTGCTTTCCACAATGGTTGAACTAATTTGCATTCCCACCAGCAGTGTAGGAGGGTTCCCTTTTCTCCACATCCTCTCCGACATTTGTTGTTGTTTGTGTTTTGGATGTTGGCCATCCTCACTGGTGTGAGGTGATATCTCATTGTGGTTTTAAATTGCATTTCTCTGATGATTAGTGATGTGGAGCATCTTTTCATGTGCCTGTTGGCCATCTGAACTTCTTCTTTGGAGAAGTGTCTATTCATGTCCTCTGCCCATTTCTTAATTGGATTATTTACTTTATGTTTATTGAGGTGCATGAGTTCTTTATATATTTTGGATGTCAACCCCTTATCGGATATGTCATTTATGAATATATTTTCCCATACTGTAGGATGTCTTTTTGTTCTACTGATGGTGTCCTTTGCTGTACAGAAGCTTTTCAGCTTGATATAGTCCCACTTGTTCATTTTTGCTTTTGTTTCCCTTGCCCGGGGAGATATGTTCATAAAGAAGTCGCTCATGTTTATGTCCAAGAAATTTTTGCCTATGTTTTTTTCTAAGAGTTTTATGGTTTCATGACTTACATTCAGGTCTTTGATCCATTTTGATTTGACTTTTGTGTATGGGGTTAGACAGTAGTTCAGTTTCACTCTTACATGTAGCTGTCCAGTTTTTCCAACATCAGCTGCTGAAGAGGCTGTCATCTTCTCATTGTATATCCAAGGCTCCTTTATCAAATATTAATGGACTGTATATGTTTGGGTTAATGTTTGGATTTTCTATTCTGTTCCACAGGTCTGTGGGTCTGTTTTTGTGCCAGTACCAAATTGTCTTGATTACTGTGGCTTTGTAGTAGAGCTTGAAGTCAGGGAGTGTAATTCCCCATTTTGTCCCTCCTTCTCAGGATTGCTTTGGCTATTTGGGGTCTTTTCTGGTTCCATATGAATTTTAGAATTATTTGTTCCAGTTCATTGAAGAAAGCCGTTGGTAGTTTGATAGGGATTGCATTGAATCTATAGATTGCTTTAGGTAGTATAGCCATTTTGACGATATTTATTCTACCTAGCCAAGAGCATGGGATGCATTTCCATTTGTTAGTGTCCTCTTTAATTTCTCTTAGGAGTGTCTTGTAGTTTTCAGAGTATAGGTCTTTCACTTCCTTCGTTAGGTTTATTCCTAGGTATTTTATTCTTTTTGATGCAATTGTGAATGGAATTGTTTTTCTGATTTCTCTTTCTGTTAGTTCATCATTAATGTATAGGAAAGCAACAGATTTCTGTGTGTTAATTTTGTATCCTGCAACTTTGCTGAATTCAGGTATTAGTTTTAGTTGTTTTGGAGTGGAGTCTTTAGGGTTTTTTATGTACAGTATCATGTCATCTGCAAATAGTGACAATTTGACTTCTTCTTTACCAATCTGGATGCCCTGTATTTCTTTGCTTTGTCTGATTGCCGTGGCTAGGACCTCCAGTACTATGTTGAATAACAGTGGAGAGAGTGGGCATCCCTGTCTTGTTCCTGATCTTAGATGAAAAGCTTTCAGCTACTCGCTGTTAAGTATGATGTTAGCTGTGGGTTTGTCATATATAGCCTTTATGATGTTGAGGTACTTCCCCTCTATACCCATTTTGTTGAGAGTTTTAATCATGAATGGATGCTGAATTTTGTCAAATGCTTTTTCAGCATCTATGGAGGTGATCATGTGGTTTTTGTTCTTCTTTTTGTTGATGTGGTGGATGATGTTGATGGATTTTCGAATGTTGTACCATCCTTGCATCCCTGGGATGAATCCCACTTGATCATGGTGTATGATCCTCTTGATGTATTTTTAAATTCGGTTTGCTAATATTTTGTTGAGTTTTTTTGCATCTACATTCATCAGGGATATTGGTCTGTAATTATCTTTTTTAGTGAGGTCTTTGCCCGGTTTTGGTATTAGAGTGATGCTGGCTTCATAGAAATAGTTCGGAAGTATTCCCTCCTCTTCTATTTCTTGGAAAACTTTAAGGAGAATGGGTGTTATTTCTTCTCTGTGTGTCTGGTAGGATTCAGAGGTGAATCCATCTGGTTCGGGGGTTTTGTTCTCGGGTAGTTTTTTGATTACCGCTTCAATTTCGTTGCTGGTGATTGGTCTGTTTAGTTTTTCTGTTTCTTGTTTGGTCACTTTTGGAAGGTTGTATTTTTCTAAGTTGTCCATTTCTTCTAGGTTTTCCAGCTTGTTAGCATATAGATTCTCATAATATTCTCTTATAATTCTTTGTATTTCTGTGGGGTCTGTCATTATTTTTCCTTTCTCATTTCTGATTCTGTTTATGCATGTAGATTCTCTTTTTCTCTCAATGAGTCTGGCTAGGGGTTTATCTATTTTGTTTATTTTTTCAAAGAACCAGCTCTTGGTTTCATTGATTTTTTTCTATTGTTTTATTATTCTCAATTTTATTTATTTCTTCTCTTATCTTTATTATGTCCCTCCTTCTGGTGACTTTGGGTCTCCTTTGTTGTTCTTTTTCCAATTTCAGTAATTGTGTCCTTAGACTATTCATTTGGGACTGTTCTTCCTTCTTTAAATAGGCCTGGATTGCAATATACTTTCCTCTTAAAACTGCCTTCGCTGCATCCCACAGAAGTTGTGGCTTTGTGTTGTTGTTGTCATTAGTGTCCATATATTCTTTGATTTCTGTTTTGATTTGGTCGTTAACCCATTGATTCATTAGGAGAATGTTGTTAAGTGTCCATGTATTTGTGAACCTTTTTGTTTTCTTTCTAAGATTTATTTCTAGTTTTATACCTTTGTGATCTGAGAAGTTGGTTGGTAGAATTTCAATATTTTTGAAATTACTGAGGTTCTTTTTGTGGCCTAGTATGTGGTCTATTCTGGAAAATGTTCCATATGCACTTGAGAAGAATGTGTATCCTGATGCTTTTGGGTGTAGAGTTCTGTAGATGTCTGTTAGGTCCATCTGTTCTAGTGTGTTGTTCAGTGCCTCTGTGTCTTTACTTATTCTCTGTCTGGTTGATCTGTCCTTTGGAGTGAGTGATGCGTTGAAGTGACCTACAATGAATGCGCTGCTGTCTATTTCCTCCTTTAATTCTTATAGTATTTGTTTCACATATGCCGGTGCTCCCGTGTTGGGTGGATATATATTTATAATGGTTATATCCTCTTGTTGGATTGACCCCTTTATCATTATGTAATGTCCTTCTTTATCTGTTGCTACTTTCTTCGTTTTGAAGTCTATTTTGTCTGATACAAGTACTGCAACACCTGCTGTTTTCTCTTTGTTGCTTGCATGAAATATCTTTTTCCATCCCTTCACTTTTAGTCTGTGTATATCTTTGGGTTTGAGGTGAGTTTCTTGTAGGCAGCATATAGATGGGTATTACTTTTTTATCCATTCTGTTACTCTGTGTCTTTTGATTGGTGCATTCAGTCCATTTACATTTAGGGTGATTATCGATACATATGTACTTATTGCCATTGCTGGCTTTAGATTCGTGGTTACCAAAGGTTCAAGTGTTGCTTCTTTACTATCTAACAATCTAACTTAAGTGTCTTGTTAAGTTATTGTAAACACAGTCTGATGTTTCTTTATTTCTCTCCCTTCTTATTCCTCCTCCTCCTTTCTTTATATACTAGGTGTTTTATTCTTTGCCTTTAGTTAATATTTGGATGGTCTGCTTTCTTTGCTATGATTTTATTTTCTCTGGTGACATCTTTTTAGCCTTAGGAGTGCTTCCCTCTAGAGTAGTTCCTTTAAGATGTCCTGTAGACGTGGTTTATGGGAGGCAAATTCTCTCAGCTTTCGCTTGTCTGGAAATTGTTTAATCCCTCCGTCATATTTAAATGATAATCGTGCTGGATACAATATACTTGATTCGAGGCCCTTCTGTTTCATTACATTAAATATATCATGCCATCCTCTTCTGGCCTGCAAGGTTTCTGTTGAGAAGTCTGATGATAGCCTGATGGGTTTTCCTTTGTAGATGATCTTTTTTCTCTCTCTAGCTGCCTTTAATACTCTGTCCTTATCTTTGATCTTTGCCCATTTAATTATTATGTGTCTTGGTGTTTGTACAACTTTTTATCTAAGATCCCACATCAGTGTGAAGGAGAGAAGACCCTACTTGAATATTGCAGGAAGTGGCATTTTTTTCTGGGGAAATGCAAAACTCAGACATTGACCTTAGCTAAGTTTTAGAAAGGTGGGTGAAGAGCCATTAGGAAAAGCTGTATAGAGACAAAAGGAAAGCTAAATACAGACAAGAGGAAACAAAGCTGGCTCTCTAGTGCTCCCTGGAATAACATTCAGGCACCAAGGTAATGGGAAAGTGTAGACCTAATGATTAACAAACAAAAAAGAGACATTCACAATTTTATGAGTTACTAGAATTTAAAGATTTTGTTTCTGTTTGTTTGTTTGCTGTTCTCTCCTCTCACTCACCCTCACCACCAAGGTTGAAAGGGGGAAATGGCCGACTGGGGGTCTAAAAATATCTTCAGATATTAAATACCAACTTATTAAAGAGAACACATGTGCCACTGACTTAATTTTTGTAGACCACATTCCTGGACATCCAACCTTTCAAAGAAATACTTGGCTTTGACACCTCTGGTATCATGGCCAGATTCCTGCTACAGTCACTGCACTCTGAAATCTAAATATCTAAATATTTAAATCCATGGTCCATGGAATTTTCCCAGACTTTTTTTATGCCTTAACCCTAATATTCCAAGATCTAGTGGAAACCATTGTTGTCTGTGATTTCACTGACTGGTGAAGGTACTTTAGGGACAAAAAAGCCCGCACCTGTGCAAAGTGGAGAGCCACACAGAATATAAACCTGGGAGCTGGACATTTCAAAGAGCTGTGGTTCTTATCTCTTTCTGAGCAAAAGAAGATCCAAACAGAGACACACAACAGCTAAACCAATGCCATCTGTGTGGAAACCATATTTTAAACACAAACAAAATCAAATGTTCCATAAGTCTTCACTCCTGAACATTTGTTAGAATATTGCTCAGTATTTATTGTTAGAGAGTCAGTGTGGGCAAGCAAAGGAAGCAAAAAAGCCCGACGGGAAATCCTTGGCCTTCCCCCACTAGCCTTCTTCCTCCTCTGCCAGTTATCACCATGCACATTGTGGTCAGTTACTTGGGGATGATACGCTACTCTTTTTGTCTCAGCACGTTTCCTCATTCAGATCATTTTAAATGCCTCTCCTTTTGGAATTCAGGGGGTTTGCGAAGCATATCTATAAAGCAGGTTTTTCAGCCTTTGCCATGTCGTGGCACTCAGACAGGGATACTGTTTGTATAGTAAGCCAGGCCAACAGAGGCGCTCTGGTCGCCTAGTTCTGTCTGGATGCTTCTTCAGTATCCTGGCCCAAGCAGGAGTCATCCTGAGCCTCCAGTGTCCTGCAGCACATCACCTCAATTATGCTGTAACGTGTATTTGTTTCCAGGTAATGTTAATACTATTACTTCTTGAACAAGCTGAATATGAAATTTTTATTTGAAAGTACATAAAATGTGCATGACTTCTAAACCTCATCAAGCTGTTCACAATTTGGGTCTGTGTTAAGACTACCTAAGACTCTGCTTTGCAAACACTTGTACAGCTAACCCTGTAACAATGCATGGGTTGGGACACTGACTCCTGGGTACAGTTGAAAATCCATGTATTACTTTGACTCCCCCAAAAGCTTAACTAATAATGGCCTACTATTGACAGGAAGCCTTACTAATAACATAAACAGTCAATTAACACATATTTTATATGTTATATGTACTATACACTGTATTCTTACTATAAAGTAAGCTACAGGAAAGAAGATGTTTTTCAAATTGTTGCAAATCTCCAAAAAAGATTTTCCAGTGTATTTATTGAAAAAAATCCATGTACAAGTGGATCAGTGACATTAAAAGCCTTGTTCAAGGGTCAGCTGTAGTTGTTTCTGTCCCCTTTAAATAGCAATGAAAGGTGGTTTATCTCACAGTGACTTTCCATTTGTGACTGGCTTTGTGTTATTTTTTTCTATTGGACTTTCTGCCCGGAGGTCTCTCAGCATTATGAGAGGAGCCATTTAGCATATCATTCCCTTCCAACCTCATCCAAAGGCCCCACACAAAACATCTTATGCTGATCAGAACTGAAGCTCAGTGATTTGTCCTTTGCTGCTCTAATTAGAGCTGTACCCTATTAACTTTCTTAACCATTTCATTATGCGACTTTCTATAAGAGCAAAGGAATGTCATACTTTCAGGTCAAAAGAGAGCAAATATTTCTAAAAGTCCTTTCTTCTGAATCTCTCAGTCTTCAGTAGCATCACCTAAAATCCTGGTAGGGGAGAAATTTTACATTTTCAGTTGAAAAACCTTAATTTACAAAGATCTTATTGAAATTCTTACTGATTTAATTAATACTTATCTAGTCATGACTTATTAGAATGACAGTTTCAGTAGAATATATTATTACAAATTATGGTATAATAACCACATTTATAACTAAATATCAAGTTTGTAACTAAAATCACTCCTTCTTCTACCTTTATTGCATCTTTTTTTTTTTTTGCTATTAGGAAATAGACTCTGGAAAGACAAGAAGACATCCTCTTCATGACAATAAATGCAATAAATAGAGTTCAAACGGTTTTAACTGAAGGTTGCTTGCAATGTACAACCTGTTTCCCACATTCACTGGACTAAGTGCCTCATTTAAAAATATGGTGATACTAAAGGCTAGATGGTTGGCAAACACCCATGTTCATGTTCTAAGGATCTGAGTATGTGACTCAGGCATAGCATGCCACAGTTCTTCACCAGGGTTACTGCCCTTCTCTGAAACCTGGACTCAATCATGCAGAGATATGAGGAACTCATGCACTCTACTAATCTTTCTGCCTTCCAGGAGGTACCAATAAGACATCAGGACACTAATCAGAAACATTTGAACTTCAGAATTATAGAGAAGATTTACTTACTGAGAGTAAGACCCTCTTCAGAATGCCAAATCTATTCACACTTGGTGTATGATGTTTTCAAAAGTGAGCTTTCTTTTACTACTACATTCTAATAACTCCAGAGATTTCAGCATTTTAGTAAGTTTAGTGCAGATAACTAAAAAATTAGTGAAAAGTACTGTAGAAGAAATCAGAATTTCTCTCACTGGCCACTCATAGCTCCCTCCATAAGATGGATAACAATATTTAGTTACTGGGGAAATCAGAAAAATTCAAATGAGAGAATTCTAGTTGTAATGCATATTCAAAATGAGACTAAAATGAAAGCTCTATTTTAACATTTTTACTGCTACAATTCATAAGGTAAAAATTCTCAGGCATTACAATCAACAAAATAATAATGCCATAGCTATATTTTAAAACTCATTTTTTCTCAGCTACTATGATATGTACCTAAACTGCATTTTCTATCTAAAGAGTCCTTCTTACGGAGCAACATCACTTCATCCTTCCCTTTGTAACATAAACAGTTTAAAATAAGTCTCTAAACATGCTATTTTAGACGCTTTCTTACATTAAGTGATTTGAACACTGCTGGGAATTTCTGAAAAAATAACAGTAGGCCTTGCAGAAATTTCGAGTTCAACATATTTTCATTATTTAAAATCTGAGCATATTTTAATGTGCTGTAACCTGCTGATATGAGGACCAATATTTCAACTTGTCTTCACTGATTACTGTTGCCAAATTCTTTTACAACAAAGGTTTGGGGATTTCTTAGGTGTGTTATGGGAAAAGTGAGCAGAGGAGGAGAAAAGACTTTGAAGCAAGCTATACCCTCGTTTCAGCAAGACCTGAAACCATCTCTCCAGCCATACAAATTTATCTAAAATGATTATGCCTATCAATCAGATGACCCAGTTAAGGTTTTCTCATTCAAAGCACTGAATATAGCTAAATAAACCAAAGAGCAACCTGACTTGGTTTGCCTTGCCCCCTACAGACTTTTCCAAGGCCCACTACTAATCTTTTTTTCCAGTCTTGTTTGGAGACTGCATTCATTTTCATTATGAATTTGTACAGAAAGAAAAGAAAAAGAGAGAATGAAATCCCATCCTCTGAAGTCTCCTCTCCCACTATTCTAGACAGAGATAGCTGTGCTCCATCTCTTAAACTCTAGTTCTGTGTATAACTGTTGACCAGAAATATTTATAAAACATGACTAAAATGCAAGACGTAAGATGCTATTTGAAACAAAAATAATTTCTCCCCAAAAGCCTACCCATCTGAATTAATTTATCATTCGAGAACCATTTTATTAAGTAGTGACTGTGCTCTATAGATCATGTTCCATGTCAAGCACATCCTTGTTTCTCTGTTCATCTATTATCATTCTCAGAATGACTGAAATGAACACCATTGAATTCTTTTTACATCAATACAACAGTCACAGAATAGTATGCATGGCTTCCAATAGTTCTTGTCCAATTAATGTACAGAGGGTAAGTTTATGGAAAACATATTGCTGGGTCAGGTGATACACTGGCAGGTTGCCTTCCAAAGGGGCTGC
This sequence comes from Phataginus tricuspis, assembly GCA_029783875.1. Classification (NCBI taxonomy): domain Eukaryota; kingdom Metazoa; phylum Chordata; class Mammalia; order Pholidota; family Manidae; genus Phataginus; species Phataginus tricuspis. The sequence goes on from JAQQAC010000477.1 coordinate 17,283,322, forward strand.
TGCCCTGCCACAAACAACAGTGTGAATGTTCTTGCGTCCTTGTATTCCTGACTGTCCATATGTTATCTTTCCCCCCAGTCTAGCCTGTTTGACAAGCAAAAAGGAAATTTTCTTTCTTGTATTAGGTTTTGAGGTTGAATATTTTTGCATATATACATTTTGCATATACACAAGTACATCATACATCATTTTTTACATTTTCTCCTTTTATGAGCTGCCCTTTAAGTTCCTTGCCAATTTCTTCCTAAAGGAGTTTTTTTTTTTTCTCTCCTGCAATGTGAGGTGATGACAGGCAGCAATGGAGTAGAGTATGAATCCTACATTAATACTAGGATGGGGGCTCCAGCCATTTCAACTGGATATTAAAGGAAAGGGAGACCTACAAGACTGGAATACTCAGGCAAATCTGAAGCAGAACCCTACACTATTACAATAAAACCTGTTCTCCCACACTACCTGAAACGTTTTGTAAATGTAATTTTTAGTAGTTTTATATTATTCCACAATATAGCTCTATCAAATTTAATTGTTCTCTTAACTTTAGGCTTTTTGAAAGGGCAGATTCTGAGTAAATTATTGGGATAAAGGATCTGAACATTTTTCCAAAGTTCCTCAATATATATTGCAAAATATTTTTGTACAAAAATTATTCCTTATACTTCCAACAGCATGTTAACAAAGTATATCTTTTCTATTTCTCCTATTTCTAGACTGTACTTCTATTTCTAGGAATAACTTCATTTTGCTTGCACAAACTTTTTCTGTAAGACATACTTGAATAGTTGCCTTGCAATTTTATAACCATCTCTTGGAAATGGCCTTTCTCTTGCCTGCTGACCTTGATATTCTGTGAAGAAGGATCTGACGCTAAATTTGATCATTCAGGAGGGAATATCTGATTTATATGATTTTAAAATTCTCAAGTTCAAAAACCAGCATGAAACAGTGCCCTGACCATCTGTGCCTCAGATGATTAAATTATATCTTAGATAGACACTGCTAGTTGTCTATTTAACATCTATTCTTTTCTGTTTCTTTCCCAAAAAAGCCCTTATATGAGGGACAATATGAACTATTCAAATATATTTTCCAGCTTCTACAGATAAAGGAGGCCCATGAGATATAAACAGAGGTCACTAGGTGGGGCTTCCAGGAAAATCCTTTTTGCTCTTTTGCAAAGAATGCAGCCATGATGGCTGGGTCTCCAACAGCCATCTTGGAATCATGAAAGAAAAGCCATGAGAAAATCTATCTCATGGTCATGATAGGAAGAATTAATATTGTCAAAATGGTCATCCTGCCCAAAGCAACTTTACAGATTCAATGCAATCCCTATCAAAATACCAACAACATTTTTCAGTGACCTAGAGTAAATAATCCTAACATTCATATGGAACCACAAAAGAACCTGAATAGCCAAAGCAATCCTGAGAAAGAAGAACAAAGCTGAGGGGATTACGCTCCTAGATTTCAAGCTATACTACAAACCTACAGTAATCACAACAGTATGGTACTAGTATAAGAACAGACCCATAGGTCAATGGAACAGAAAGCCCAGATATAAGCCCATGCACATATGGTCAATTGACATATGAAAAAGGAGCCATGAATATATAGTGGGAAAAAACCTGTCTCTTTAATACCTGGTGTTGGGAAAACTGGACAGCTACATGCAAGAGAATGGAACTGGATTAATGTTTAACTCCATACACAAAAGTTAACTCAAAATGGACTAAAGACCTAAATGTAAGATATAAAACCATAAAACTCATAGAAGAAAATATAGGCAAAAATCTCTTGAACAAAGCATGTGCAATTTTTTCCTAGGCACATCTCAGGCAAGGGAAACAAAATAAAAAATCAATAAGTGGGACTACATCAAAGTAAAAGTCTTCTGTATGGCAAAGGACACCATCAGCAGAACAAAAAGACAACCTACAGTATAGGAGAATATATTTGTAAATGATTTATCTGATAAGGAGTTAACATCCAAAATATATAAAGAATTCATATGCCTCAAAACCACAAAAACAAATAACCTGATTAAAAAATGGGAGGAGGACCTGAATTGACATTTCTTCAAAGAAATACAGATGGCCAATAGATACATGAAAAGATGTTCCACATTGCTAATTATTAGGGAGATGCAAATCAAAACCACAATGGAAGTAACTTAATTATCCAACAATAGCTGAACAGATAAAGAAGAAGTGGTACACATATACAATAGAACATTATTCAGCCAGTAAAAAGAAAGAAACTCTGCCATTTGCAACAGCATGGCTATACCCAGAGGGTTATTATGCTAAGTAAAATAAGTCAGGTGGAGAAAGACAAATACAACATGATTTCACTTATTTGTGGAAGCTAAAAAGAAAACAAAATGAACAAAACAGTAGTAGACTCCTAGACACTGAAAAGTGACTGGTGGTAACCCCGGGGAGGGGTTGGGGTTGGTGGGTAGGGGATCTGAGGGGGATAAAAGAGCACAAAAATTCTCAATCATAACATAAGTTGGTCATGGGTATGGTAGCACCGCATGGAGAATATAGCCAGTGATTCTGTAATGTCTTCTTATGCTGACAGACAGTAACTGCACTGATGGGGGCAAGGATATAATACAGATAACTATTGAATCACTGTGTTGTGTACATGAAACCAATGTAAGACTGCATATCAACTATACCTCAATTTTTTTAAAAAAGCCAGAAAAATTGCAGAGGCTTGGCTTTGCCTGACATTCTTTTTTTAACTTGAAGTATAGCTGATAAATGATACTGTGTTGGTTTCAAGTGTACCACCTAGTGATTCAACACTTATCTACATTTATTAAATGCTCACCTCAATTAAGTGTAGTTACTATTTGTCAACAGAGAAAGATATCCCAATATTATTGACAATATTCTTTATGCTCTACGTTCATCCCTGTGACTAATCTACCTTATAATTGAGATTTTGTGCCTCTTTATCCCCTTCGCCTGTTTCACCAGCCTCTCCCAATCCCTCCCCTATAGTTACCAGTCTCTTCCATGTGTTTATATGAGTCTATTTCTGTTTTGCTCGTTTGTTTTTTCTCGATCTTCTGAACCAATTGCAGAAACTGCCTACCTCTCTGGACTTCTGGTGACATAAAGAAACATATATTGAAGTCACCATATTCCAGTGTCTGTTTATTGAAGCAGAGACCAACACCTAACTGATATACTATTAAAAATAAATCTTCCAGAGAAGTATTTTTCTTCTTTGTAAGAGAGGGTGTGAACTTTATATAGGAAATGGAGTTATATTGGATCCTTTTAAATAGTGCAGTATTCCTTCCCTTCAGATCCATTCTCCATCCATTTTTACCATGTTCTGTGTTCCAGAGCTGACCCGGGGATTACTCTGGCTTCCCAGTGGTCTGGCAAGTAGAAAGCCCTAGCAAGAAATTAGCAGGAAGGAACAGAGTGAGAAAAGAGGGAAAATACTCTTCTTCCTTAGCTCCCTTTCTGTTGTCTTCTGTTGAATGTGTCCTTGAATGAAGGTCATCTCTCTTCTCAGAGAACAGGATGAAGATGATGAAGATGGTTCCCTACACCCACGTGGCCCTCTCCTGGGCTCCAGACGCCATGCCCTCTCCTTGGCCCTTGGGTGCATGTAGGAACAGCTTCTCTCTCACTAGGCCCCTGGAGACTACACTATCTTTTATGGTCCCTATATCCTGCCCATAACCTTTTAAAATAAAAGGTTTTGGCATTACTTGTTACATTACTTGTTTTATATATATATATTCTAGGATTTGAGCAAAGGCCCTAGGCCCATACTTGCCAGCCCCCATGTCAAGGTAAAGAGCATTGACTATAACAGGATAAGTATGGAAACACTTTTAGTGAGTGAGTGGGCTCAAATCAAGTATGTAAAATGTTAAAATGGGGGTCACCATTAAGTTTTGAAAAATGCCTTCTTAAATACAGAGATTATAACTTTATAAGGAGGGAGGATGACCAATATCTGTCAATGCACAGAATTTCATTGCTCACCCTTGATATCTTCTCCTTACAGAATCATGTAACTTTAGGGAGTTCAGGTATGACTTGGTCCAACCTACTCATTTTTCAATAAGGGCTAATTAACTGACTGCCTAAAACCATCTAAATATCTCTCCTCTAGATGTTTAGTCAGGCTTGTTGTTTTTCGGGGCTTTTTTCCTATAGCTTGATTCTTCTCTAAATTCTACCTAATTACAATTCAGTCTTTAATTAAAGAAAAACTAGAGACAATTTAAAAACTCCAAAAGCACAACATATGAGATTTCTGGGGCCATTTTTACTCTTATGAAATTAGTGGCTTAAGAAGGTAAAAGAGGATAATGTTTAAGTTCAGCTTGATATTAACTAGAATCAGGAAAAAACTGCTTTCAAGGAGAACAAGAGTATTAATATATATTGTGCATAAATTATCTGAGCATTTAAAATTGGCTCAGGAAACATTAACATCACTATGATATAGGGAGTTCAAAGTAAAACATAAAATTATTTTATCTCAATATTTATGTTCTGACTTTTATTATAGAATTCTATTAAGAATTTTTCTCTATTAAATATGGAAAACTGAGCAAAAGCTAAGTGATTATTTAATAAAAAATAGTTAAGGTAATGGAGAAGTAAACATAGGCCTTCATGTTTTAGCCTTTTCAAGAATTCTGAGGTTTAAATTTATATTTTCTTTTTTAATGAAGAAGAAAAAGACTATAGCACCCTGCCTTGCCATTTTTGAAGAGCCATGTCTCTATCCTTCTTGGATTGCATACAAGTCTTCTAGTCTAGTCCCAAGGCCTTAGATCCTGGCACAAAATTTTCCCAAATGCAGCCATAGCTTTTAATGGTCGTATAATGAGTTACAGAGTCAAAGCCCCGAAAGAGATGTCAAACAGAAAGCTACAGCAATCTGCAAATATTTGAAGAACTACCACATGGAAAAAGAACTAGCTATTTTTTCCTTGTTCAGTTATTGGGAAGCAAGAAGAAAAACCCTTCTATCAAGCTTTCTAACCATGAAATTGAAAGTCTTCAAAATTAGTCAATTTCCTCTCACTAGTGTAGGGGTTCTTAACCTGGAATATATAGACCTTGTTGGGGTCATGAAGATGTTCAAGGAGTCCTTGACATTATGTGCAAAATGCTGTAGGTAGGCATTTGCCCATTTTTCCTGGGCCAGGGTATATGGGCTCCATTACCTTCTCAGAGAGACTCGTGTTGTAAAAAGGTCTGCAAAATAATGTATAAAACTAGCCTGGATAATCATTTGTCAGGAGTGCCTAAGAGAAGATAATCTCTCTAAGGCCAATGTTTATAATTTGCTGGTTACAGATAATGTAAGCAAAACTTTTATATAGAGTGTGTTCAGTCCTCTCATGGTTCAGCAGTTATTTATTTACAGGTGTCTCCTACAATCATATGGGTTAATTTGCTCAGAGTGCTGGGTTAGAGAGAGCATCTATTCTAACTCCCCCTTTAAGGGGAAAGAAGACTGGATGTACTTTTTTCCAGTGCCTTCCCAACGTGTTAAATAGAAACTGCTACATGAAGTGGGGCTTCCATAACGGACTGAGCACGGAAGTGCAGTCCGGGTGAAGAATGGACAGCCCACAAGAGACGGGAAGAGCCCTGGTCCCCAGACGCGACCCGAGCAGAATCGGACGGCAGAGGCTAGGTGTGACGCCGTGAGATGGGCTGCTCTGGGCACGGGGAAATACAGCGGTGAGGGACAAATGCAACGGACACTTTGTAATTTGACCCTTGAGATTTAGAGGGCATCCTTGGATGTCCTGTTCCCCCACCCCCTCTCAAACATTCAGACCTTGTGTAATGAGTTAGCATCTCAACTGTCCTTTAGAGGACAAAATCAGTTAAGAGCAAAAACAAGCCTAGAGCTCTTCCCATTTATCTGATTTCTGCACAAATGCAGAGTTTAACATTTAAAGTTGGTGTGTGCCCATTGGGAGAGCCCAGTCCTTGTGTCCCGGCATAAAAACTTCTCCTTTGAAATGAGGATAGGGTGTAAACTCATCCCTTAGCTTTGTAGATCTCTTGAATTTGTTTCTTGGGCCTGTTTGAATTTGTTCTTTTAAATAGGCTGCTTAGAGAAAATACCTGGCACCGGTTTAATGAAAAGGGATATTATTAATTTCTTCCTTTAAAAAGGAAGGGTCCCTTTGGGAACACTGAGTCTTCATGTATATTAGGTCAGACAAATCCAGCCTAATGTCTGGGTAGACTGGCTGGGTAGACTGGCTGTTCTAATTGCTCACAGCTAAGCAGCCAAACAGACCCTTTTGGATAGTGGAGACAGGAAAAATAGGGATGTGAGCTGGTGGGAGGTGTATATTCCTTATACCATTTAGGTGGATTAATGAAACAGAACTCCCTCCTATTATACAAACTGCCAGACAGGAAATACCAACAAATTAGTCTCACGCTTCCTAAATGCAGTAAAATTTTAAGGTGATAAACCCTTGAGACTTGGGGTGACATCAAAGAAAAGCAAAGCGACGTTTATAGAAATCTTAGCACAGTCCATTAGACCTGAAAACCTGAACAGAAAGAAGGTCGTTGTTAACTTGGAAATTAGGTACTTTTCAGAAGTGATTTTCATTTGAGGAGTGAAATCACAGCAGCAGCAACTAAACATTTAATTAGGTGTTTACCACGTGTCAGGCTCTAGTCTCATGCATTAAGCCAATGATTTAGAGTCTTACTATTGAAGGGTAAGTCCTGACCTGGGGTTCCCTAAAGCTACCAGAGCATCGCACACACACACACACACACACGTGCACAAATTCTTAGAACAAAGATCACAGAGCAGGGAAGTTCAGGGTAATAAAAGGATTAAATACCAACAAAATCCTTGAAAGATGGTGACAATGTGGGGCAGGAAAGGTTTGGGAACGGGGTGGCAGCCAGTGCTCAGGAAAGCTCAGAGCAGACTTGAAGCAGGGATCAGGAAGTCACCGTGAATTCATTGTTCTTACTTGGAAGAAAAACTGCAGACTCATTTAATATCAATTGCTTATCTTCTCCCTCCTGTGATTACTCCAACTTTGTATTTTCAGTTTAATAAGGAATGTACCTATTCCTTTACAAAAAAAGTCACAAGTAATTTTAACCCAAATCTGACATCAGTCTGAGCTAAACAAAACACCTGTAGCTAATGCCTGTGGTACCTCAGGCGTGGCGTTATGCCCCTTATTTTGCCTTCCTGCCTTCTTGCTAAATCAGAATTTAGCTGGTGAAATTCTATACTCTGACCAATGAATAAACAATCAAATAACTTGGGCATAATATAACAGACTTCACAGACCACAGCTGAACATAGAGCTGACTGTTCAGCCCCTTGAGGTTTCTGTTTTCCTTGTTCCTTTGTAGAGCAAAAAGGAAAATACATGTAAGAACCTAAAATGGCTGCCGAAGAACAATTCAGAGTGGTCTGGGCCATGAGAGTGACCCAGAGGCATCCCTTCCTCCATTTCTCCCTAGAACCCAGCTCTGGGTTAACCAATTAGGACTCAGTTTCCTCAACTGGAAAATGAGAGGGTTGCGCAAAAGTATCTCAAAGGCTTCTATAATCCTAGTTCCAAATAGGCCAGGCTTCTGAACTAGGTAGATAACTTACTCAAAGAAAAACGAAATAGTCCCATTAGCAGGAAGCACAGCTCCATGCCGCAGCAAACTTTTGTTAAATCCTTATTATATGCCAAGTACTATGTTAGGTACTTTATATGTATACGCTATAATATAGGTATTTTTATTATTTTTATTTTATGGATGAGGAAAGAGACACAGAGAGGTTAAGTAACTTGGCCAAAGTCACAAAGCCATTAGGGTGGCACAGCTGGGGTATAAATTTAAGTCTGTTTGATCAAAAGCCCGCAATGCCATACTGCCAAGAGGTGGGGCCATCTTCTATGGATGTCTTTTTTGTACGAGCTCCTAACTGGAAGCAACCCAGACGCCCGGTGACAGAAGAATGGATTCATAAAGTAGGGTGCTCTATAGCAATGAGAATAAACAAGTTAATCTTCAAAAATGTAATGTTCAGGGACAAAAGAAGAAGAAAAGGCTATAAATAACGTGCTATGTGATTCCAGTTATACAAAATTTTAAAACGGGCAAAATGAAACTGTGCTATTTAAGAGGTCTACATAGGTGATCACCTCCAGGGAGGAGAAAGAGAGCCATAGCCCTGAAAGGGTACGCAGAAGGCTTCCGAGAGGCTGGCAAGTTCTGTTTTTGTGACCTCAGTTGTGCTTAAGTGCAGGCTTTCTTTGTAAGAATTCAATATACCATCCATCGGTGTTTTAGACTTTTTTTTTTTTTTCTGTAGGCCTGTTACCTTTCAGAATTAAAAAAAAAAAAAGTGTAAAACAATCACAATCTCATCTCCCTCACATGTGAGTTTTTCCAGGTTTGGAAAGGGAACAGGCGGAGACAGGAGACATCTTTCTCCACTCCTTGCCTGCCCAATTCCTGACACCTCTTCAGTTCTCAGCTTTGGTTTAAGCCTATCTGACCCTTTTCTGCTTCCCTGAGACCCAGTATTCCCGTCATAGCACAGATCCAAAGCCCTTATTAAAATACCCTAGCCAAGGGAGATTTGCTCTCAGATTTACTTGTCTATTTTACCCTTGGACCATGACCTCCCAAGGGCAGGCCTGGACGGTGCTCCCTTGTATACCATCAGCACCCAGCATAGTGCCTGCCACTTAGTAGGTGCTCAGTAAACATCTGCTGAGTGAGTATCTGAATGAATGAATAATAAAGGGGCATTTCATTTTCTTTCAGCTCTCTTTGAAATGAAGCCAACACTTTCTCTTTGCTAAATACTGTTTTTACCAGAGGCAGACAACCCCAGTTTCCTAGTCATTCTAGGAATTTTAGTTACTTGAGGACTATAAGTAGCAAGGAACAAAGGAGGGTCAAATGAAAATGAAAACCGAGAGAAAAATCTTACCATGCTTTGGCACACAACTATATAACCAAGTTTTTTCCTTCTTAATTTTGAATTATGTCTATTTCGCCTCCCTGTAGCAGTTAAAATTGATTACATTTAACTTAGGGAACATACTCATGTCACGGTTCTCATATATTCAACTACCAAACAACCAATTATCTTGTTCCTCTCGTTCTTACTTTCTTGGATAGCGAGTGGGTGCTAAGCCAACATGGGAATTAGGGTTTATTTTAAAACATTTTTTCCCCTGATTATATACTTAAAAAATTCATTGCTGCTCTATTAAAGATCCTGTTAAAAGAATGAAAATATAAGCCACATACTGGAAGAAATTTCTGCAAAACACGTATCTGACAAAGGACTGGGATCCAAAATATACAAGGAATTCCTAAAACTTAACAATAAGAAAGAAACAACACAATTTAAAAATGGGCAAAAGATCTGAACCGACACCTCACCAAAGCAGATATACAGATGGCAAACAGACATACGAAAAGATGCTCCACATTGTATGTCCTCAGGGAAATGCAAATTAAAGCAACCGTGAGATACCACCACAACCGATGAGAGTGGCTGAAATCCCAAACACCAGCAGTACCAAATGCTGGTGAGGTTCTGGAGCCCCAGGAGCTCTTGCTCATGGCTGGTGGGAATGCAAAGTTGCATGGCTATTTTGGAAGACTCTTTGGTAGTTTCTTTCAAAGCTAAACACACCCTTACTATATAATCTAGCAGTCACACTATTTGGCAACCATTTACTCAAGAGTTGAAAACTGAAGTGCACACCAAACCTGAACAAATGTGTTTATAGCAGCTTTACCCATAATTGCCAAAACTTGGAAGCAATAAAGATGTCCTTCAATAGGAGAATGGATAAACTATGGTACATCCAGATAATAGACTATTTTCAGCAACAAAATGAAATGATCAAGCCATGCAAAGACATGGGAGAGTCAGAAATGCATATCGCTAACTGTAAGAAGCCAATTTGAAGACGCTATACACCGTATGATAAGGCAAAACTATGAAGAGGGTAAAAAAAACCACATTAGTGGTTGCCAGGAACTTAGAGAGTGGAGGGAGGATGAATAAGCAGAATCACAGTCTTTAGGCAAGGAAATCTGTCCTGTAGTTATTCTGTGGCATGTTTGTATGCTGACTGCAGTGGTGGGTAGATGTCATTATACACTCGTCAAACTCACAGACTGTGTAACACAGAAGTGTGAACCCTAATGTGAATATGGACTTGAGTTAATACGAATATACCAATATTGGCTCAAAACTGTACTAAAGGAGCCACACCAAAGCAAGATGTTAAAAATAGGGGAAACAGGGGAGGAGTGATAAGGGAGTATTATGGAAATTCTGTACTTTCTACCCAAGTTTTCTGAAAACCTGACATTACTCAAAATAAGCCTATTAATTAAAAAAAAACTTAAAACAATGTATTACTCCCAATCTTGGATAAAAAAACAGAAGTCAAAAGAAGAAAAATCACTCCACTCCTACCACTGCATAACTGTATGTTTAATTTTAAAGTTGAAAAGACTCTTTAAAGGAAAACAAACTAGGCAGGCAAGGTTAAGAGGGGGTCTGTAGAGTATGTACTCTTGCAAATACATCAAGAAAAGATTTTAAAAGTAAAATTCCTCTCAGCACATTTTACAGCCATGCCATCAACATCCAATTCTGGAAGCCCAAGTACCTTAACTTGACTCACCCCCCCCTCCCCCGGACCCCCAAACCCTTGCAGCGTTTGGCAGCTGCACTGCCGAAGTCAGTGCGGGAACCTCACTTGGCACCGGCAAAAAGTGCATCCTGACCTATCGCTCTCAGGAAAGCACTAGAAAGGCTCCTGCTGAACCTGCCTCAGGTATGTTTGTAGTGACAATCTAAGCTGAAATAATGGTCAAAGACGACCCAATTTTGTACTGTGCTTTAATGAGTCGCAGGAATGCAAGCAGGCTGTGACGAGGCTTTTCCTGAGCTCCGTGGCCACAGGAATGGTGGCTGGCTGACCACCTCACAGCTTCTACCTCCCGACCAGCTCTCCCACTCTCCCTCCAGCCTCAGCACCTGCAGTGGGGTCAGAACCCCACTGCCTCTGCCAGCTGAGGAGTGGACGTGATGGCGGCCTGTGTGTCCTGCATCCCTTTTACCTTTTTACCCAGATCCCCAAATTTCAGGGAAAATGGGGTGCAAAACTAAATCTTTTCCTTTTGGTAGGTGTCCTACAAAGTTCCTTAGAAAACCGCTCTCCTGGACAGAGGCCTTGGTTGGGAGGAGCCGCCACACCTGCCGCTGACATCGGAATGCCCCTCCCATTCTACGAAGCCACAACATGAAGCAGAACTAAAATACACAGACCCCAAGCCCTGGTCTGGCAAAAATGAGAATAGTCTTTTAAGCAACATAGGAAAGGTGTATGGTTATATAAACAGGACTAAATTAGAAATTAAATTGGGATTAGGAGAGCTATAATCTCCTCTTTTGCCTTCCATCCTCACGTCCATAGGTCTCAAACTGCACAGTCCTTATGCTGGCCTTGCCTAAATTCTTTTGCAAAAGGCCACTACACAAACATTATGGTAATGACATACATATGATACACAAAAATATTCAGATCTGGTGGGGGGCAGAGCAATTTTGCCTTGTAGGAGGTGGCAGAGGCAATAGAGTTTATAAAATAGAAATATCCTTTAGAGGCAGTAATTCCTGATAAAATCTTAGAAATTGAGACACCTTATAAAAGTCTGGAACACTCCCCTCCTCCTCCAGCTATAGCAAAGTTACAAGTAAAAGTAGCTCTGCTCTTGACAGTTTCCTGAGAATTTAATGAGGCCACTTGAGATAAATAAGGCTACTGGTATTGCCAAAACTGCTTTGGAAAATAACCCCTACAAAGACCAAGATACTAGAATTGCATTAGGTTTTTAAATGTCTTATTTCACTTGTTGGCCTGTGGTTGATGTATAGTAGAGGCTCGGTAACTGTTAAATGAATAAATAGAAGTCATAGATATACAGTTCAATTTTCTTAGTCAAGGCAGTACTGCAGACATGGGGATGTCTAGAGCAGTGGTTCTCAAAGGGTGGTCCCCAGACTAGCAGCATGGCATTGCCCGGGAGCTTAAAAATGCAAACCCCTCCTTTCCTTTACCCCACCCCAGTGGGGTAAACTGCCCTCCTGGGTGATCTGCTGCCCCTGAAGTTGGAGAACCACTGGTCAAAAAAAGTCCTTTAAAAAGATGTTTTTAACTGGGCAGCTACATGTAAGAGAATGAAACTGGACTACTGTCTAACCCCATACACAAAGGTAAACTCAAGGTGGATCAAAGACCTGAAT
>JAQQAC010000477.1:17300654-17450875 GCA_029783875.1 Phataginus tricuspis
GGGGTATTATGCTCAGTGAAATAAGCCAGGCCGAAAAAGACAAGTACCAAATGATCTCACTCATATGTGGAGTATAAGAACAAAGACAAAATAAATAAATAAATAAATAAATAAATGAAGGAACAAAACAGCAGCAGACTCACAGAACCCACGAATGGACTAACAGTTACCAAAGGGAAAGGGACTGGGGAGATGGGTGGGAAGGGAGGGATAAGAGGGTAAAAGGGGCATTACGATTGGCAGACATAGGGTGGGGGAGCACGGGGGGGACAGTACAGCTCAGAGAAGACAAGTAGTGATTCTCATCTCACTACGCTGATGGACAGTGACTGTGGTGGGGTTGGTGGGGGGGACCTGGTGAAGGGGGGAGTTCAATCATCACGGTATTGCTCATGTAATTGTAGGTTAATGATACTAAAATAAAAATAAATAAAATAAAATAAAAAAGTAAAAAAAAAAAAAGATGTTTTTACCCCCTCCCATGCTAAATATAAGAATTATATATGCCTGTAATCATTACTTCCTCACTGACAAAAGTCGTGAAGTTGAGGCTCTACCACCCTCACTGATGAGGGTTTGTGGTGAATTCTGTGGCACCGAGGCAAGAAGAAATGATGTCTCAGCACAATCAATGGGAGCAGAAAACAGCAGGGATTCCAAGCAGTAGAGAGCTGCCCACTGTCTTGTGCGAAGGCACCAGGGCAGCCCTGGAGTCTGGGCGCACCGTTCTGGAACCATCTGGGCACAGGGACAGACAGGCTCAGTAGCCTTCCCTGCAGGTAGGGTTTTATTTCCATGTGCTTTCCCAATACGGATTATGTTGCCTTTGAGACTCTGTTCTAGGAACACACTCTCCCTGTCAAGTGGACGACATCTGAGCCCTTTATGACCACAAGCTGCTTGAAGCCCTTTCCAAACACAGGCAGCCAGTGTGAGGGATTTCTGCAGCACAGATCTAAGGCTTAGTTTTGCCTGTCACAACAATCTAATTAAAAAAAAGGATCTTCCCCAAATTAAGTTCAGCTCCCAGGATTATAATAGGGTGACCTACTTGTCCCCTTTGCCAGTGACTGTCCTGGTACTGGCACTGAAAATCCCACATCTTGGAAAACCCTTCAGACCCAGGAAAACTGAACCTATCATTTGGTTACCCTAAAGATTAAGAGTTCCAAGGATAAGACAGCTCAAGTTTGTTTTCTGGTAGCTGAACTGATGCCAACATCAACAAAATTCAGTAGCGAGCAACTAGAAAGGTAAAGGAAAACAATGAAGTAGGTGGTATCAGGTGAAAGAAAGCGTGTGTGACGGCGCAGCAGGCGTGGGGGGCGCAGGCCGTGAACGATCTGACGTCAAGTCCCTACAGCCTGACGTTAGATGCTCCCTGGGAGCGCTACCATACCTCAGCACCGTGAACTGCCGACTGTGACCTCCACAGGAGGCCGGTGCAGTATAGCTTGCTCCTGTTTTCTTAAAAATATGCCATGCTCCATCTTTAAGATGTGATGCAGTTAAAGTTACTTTTAGCAACTGCAATGACTTTTTGAGTTTCTGAATAATTTACACTAACTGATGGGAAGATACCCAAGGGCAAAGCTACCTGACTAAGGTGAGGGGCAGGCGATCATGGTCCTTGAGCAAGCAGGTCACGAAGGTAAACTAAAACTTGTGTATTTTACACTAAGAAAATATAGGGAAAGCTCCTAGCATGTGCCAAAATAGGAACCTACCACATATGCAGTTGCCTCCCTTTTATTCATAGGGGGTTTCCTCAGATTCCTCTCACAGAACCAATGTTTTTTACTGCACAAAGAAACGTTTAAAACTTTTTTTTAAGGCCACAGGACAGGAGAAAAAGAGAAGAGAGAGTAAAGTATGTTATAAAAAGTGAGCACATTAACAATAGCAGGAAACATCAGCTCTATGTTGAGAGAAAAGAAACTAAAAATACTCAGGTACATTAACTGAAAATCATAATGGTCAAGGATCATTTAATGCAAGGGTAGACAGTTCCATTCCACAATGGTCTCCAGGACCTTTTTGCATTATAGCCCTGTGTGACACCTGTTAATGATCATGTCCCAAGACACTGAGAATAAGAATTGAGTTCAGTATACTTACTATGAAGGGGAGTCACAGGTTTTAGAAAGTTTCAATTGTCTGGAAAACGCAACTTACATTGGATATTGCATCACTGATGATGTCTGTAGTCTATCTCAACCACATAGCTGGAGTAATCATTTTAAAACACCTCATGTCATGTTACTCCTCTGCCGGAAATGCTCAATGACTTCTCATTCACTGAGTTTACACCCGCACTACTCAAAGGTGGCACCTCCTATCAGCAGACACTGGCTCCAACTGGAAGCTTGTCAGCATTGCAGACTCTCAGGAGCCACCCAGACCTGCTGACCCAGAGCCTTCATTTTAACTACATCCCTGGAGCATCTGTCAGGACATTAGGAAGGACTGACGCATCAGCAGGCTCCTCACCTCCTACCGTGCTCCCCCTTGCTTCCCTCGTTCCCGTCACGTGGGTTTCTTTCTACTCTTCAAGTATTCCAAACTTTCCTTCTCCTCAGGGCCCCTGCCATGGCTGTTCCTTTGCTTGGAATGCTCTTCTCCTAGATATCCTCGTGGCTGACTGGCTTGCCGCCCTCAAGCCTTCTCAGGGAGCCCACCCTGACCACAGAAGCACACTGGCCCCCGGCTCCATCCGCCACACTTTGGCCACTCCTACCTCATCTCCCTTGTTGTATTCCGCCCCCACCCCGACACTTTGCCCTTCTAACATCCCATACAACTGACTTACGTATTATGCTTATTGTTTATTGTCATCTCCCTTTTTTGGACCATAACACTGTGAGGACGGGAATTTTTTACTGTGTTTTTCCCTGATGAATCACAGGTGCCTAGAATAATGCTAATGATGTGTGTTCTGCAGACTGACAAGGTCAGTAAAGAAATTCGGGGCACTTTAAGTTAGACTGAGAAATTTAGATAAGTTTAGATCAATTTGATATTGACACAACATCCACATGTGTGATTGTTTATCTAGTGATTCATTTTTATCGAATTTCATGAAAGTATCAGACTGCACTAACCGAAAATTAAATTAGCCAACCCCAAACTGGTCTTTCAAAACAGTTTGAGAAGTCCTGGCACAGGACAGTTCCTGGAACTTGGTAAGTGTTAATAATTGTTTGTTTAATAAATAAATAGAAGGACAAATGCATAAGGAATACATTTTAACATAGTGAAATCATATAAGGTCTGTATCTACACTATCAGTTTAATCAAGTAATTTCACTGCTTGGATTAATGGCAAAGTGACTTGTATTATGTACTTCCCAGGTGTAGCGTGCTTTCCTCTTCTGTGTGAAGAATGAGTTAGGCTCGGATGGGCCAATTAAGGATGCTTCTGAGACTCTGACGAAGGGGCTGAAGACAGACTTCATACAAACCCCGTATTTGCATACTTCTTAGCATGCTTGCCCTGAGCAGAGCTGGCCCAACCGGGTAACTTTAGATTTATTCCCTACCTCCCCTCACCCCAGCAGACCCTGTAGAGAACAGCGAAGTTAGCACCCGCTACAGGTTAGAAGGCAAACTTATTGGAGGTTAGTGTTTTGCTTTTTTTCCAACTGAAAAGATCACAGTATTCTCATTCAGTCTTCCATAGAAACCTGGGCTAAAATAATGGGTTATTTAAGGCAAAAAATGAAACACAAAGGCATAACTTTCTCAAATGTCTGTTACAGAATATACTCTTGTTTCTGTAGCCGAGGACCTTGAAAACATATACGAAACTGGAAAACCTTTGTTCTTCAATCCATCTTCGCTGCTTTCTAAGACCAAGGGGACTTTGATTTACATAATGCTCTTTCCTGACTAAAATGGACTAAACCTTCCTCCTCTTTCCCCCTGCCCAAAACAACAACAAAATAAAACAGCTTGGATCATTGGATCATTTGATTTATTAATAAGTTTGATGGCTATCTGGGGGGTGGGGAGGGTCACTCTGTGATTCCATCAAGAATTTCATTTAATTCATGCTTCTATTATCTTTCATCATAAGCTTTGGATTCTCACGAGTTCAATTCAAGGACCTAGGTAGGTTGTAAGGAGAGAATTCAGAAATGAAAAGATATGATCCTAAAGGGCTTAAAATCAGGTAGATGCATGAAAATAACTATAACACAAGGTAAGATGTGATAAGTATTATACGAAAAGTCAAAGAGCACAGAGGAGGGAGCCACTGGGAACTCTGAAGAATCGAGAGGACTTTGGGGGTAAAGAGGGACGGACAGGTGGGGCAGAGGGAACAGCAGGAACGAAGTCACAGAGGAGAGAAAGAACACTCAGGGCCCGCTTGGAGAATAGAGAGCA
Organism: Phataginus tricuspis; assembly: GCA_029783875.1. Classification (NCBI taxonomy): domain Eukaryota; kingdom Metazoa; phylum Chordata; class Mammalia; order Pholidota; family Manidae; genus Phataginus; species Phataginus tricuspis. The sequence goes on from JAQQAC010000477.1 coordinate 17,305,041, forward strand.
GCTGGGATATTCTAAAGCACACAATGAGGGAGAGAGATCAATGGAACATACAGCTAGAAAGCAAGGTTAGGACCAGAACAGAGACAGCCTTGAATGTCATGCAAAGAGCTTAGAGTTGATAATGGGGCAACGGGGAGCCACTGAAGAGTACAGGGAAAGAGAATGTTATGGTCAAAGTATGCTTTAGAAAAGCTCCTTAGATATCTGTGCCTAAAAGAAGTTGAAGGAAGAAAAGAATGGAAGCAGGAAGAACACTTAGGATACTGTTTACAAGATTATAAGGAGAAATAATGGTGATGGCGGCAGACCCCAAAGAAAACCATCTAGACTGGAAGGAGGAAACAACTGTGACAGGAAAGTACATCTAAACCATTTATAGCAAGTCGGATGTGTGATTTATTAATAAGTTTGACTCTGTGGAATGTTTTCCTAAAGACTGGGAAAGATGATAACAATCCAGCAAGTCTATTTAACAGTTCATTTAAAGGGAAATATATTTTTATACCCCTAAACCATCTCAAGAGAACTTTATGTCTTACAAGAAGAACTTTATTTCTCTACCTGTTTTTCTTACTTAGATTAACTTTGCATTTATATAATATCAACAACTACCACACACAGTATAGCTGACATAATGTACTCTTACTGTGAACCAGACACCAGGCTGTGCCCTTTACTTAAACTAGCTCATTTAATCCTCAGTTTAATCCCCCAGCTATGAACTATTATTTCCCTCATTTTATATGTGTAGGTACTGAGGTAAGCAGTTGTTACATAACTGGATTAACACTACACAGGAGAGCAGAGACTTTAATCCAGGTAGGTCTGACTTCAGAAGTTGTGCCTTTGGCTACTCAACCATACTTTGAGCTTTTCTTCTTACGTGGATTTTAAAGTAGAATGCCAAAAGAGAATAAAGATGGGACAAATAGGAAACAAATAACAAGAAGATAGATTTAAACCAAAATATGTCAATAATGTTAAATGAAAATCATTTAAACACCCCAATTAAAAGGTAGAGATTGTTTGGATAGAGAAAAATGCCAACTGAATTCTTGCATAATGGATTCTCCTGCATCAGACTGTCTTTTCCTTAATATTTCTTCCTCTTTTTTTGCATTACTCCTACTCCTGCCTCATCAAGACCTTATTTAGAGCCCTTTATGACTGTCAGCAAAATAGTCCCTTTGACAGGTTTATTATTTTCTGCATATCTATGTAAAAGTTTCTGCTATAATCTTACTACTCTGATGGACAGTGATTGAAATGGGGTGTGTGTAGGGGACTTGATACTATGGGTGAACATGTTGTAACCACAATGTTGCTCATATGAAACCTTCATAAGAGTGTATATCAATGATCCTTAATAATAATAATAATAAAAGAATCCATCATATGTGATGAGTCACTTCTAAAAAATATATTTTGGCTATAATACACTCATCCTCTCCTGACTCTCCAAGTTTTAAATTCCACATGGACTAAAGGCCCTGACACATGCATTGTGCAGTTCCCACTTCATGCTGTTCTACTTTGTAACTGAAAAACAGCCTAAGAAGAAATTTGAGACCTGAGAAACTACTACACGATTCAGAAAAATATATGAGGTCAACAGTAAGTATAATGTCAGTATTTAAGTCGAAAAGGTTTCTTTCTTTGGAATGGTCTACATTGTCCTTAGTCTCTTCTGGTTCATAAACGTATTTTATGATCATGCTTCTATTTTATTTTCCACAAGTACTATTGCCATCCATAAGCTTGAAAACTGACTTTTACTATCTTCTGTAGCAAAGAATTTAGAAAAGGGGCCAGAAACAGCCATTTTCCGAGGGAGTGCGTCAGGATGCCTGCGTTCTTGCTGAAGGGATGGCTGTGTTGCCAAGAGGACAAAGCTATTCTCTGAATTTTGACCCTTAACTTTGGCCCTGAGCAATCTGTTTCACTGAGAATTGGTAGTTGTTTATCTTTCCTTTAACAAAATTAAGTGTTGAAGCAGTTTACTAATTTGAGATTCTTACAAGTAAAGGGAAAAGTATGGGCTTTCATATTCATTTTCTTTCCTCAGAAAAGCAAACTTCAGTGGCATGGGTAAGTGGTAAACGGCTACTTTTAATACAATTTTTCCTTCCAATTTTTCTGGCTTCTGAACCCTAACTTATTGCTAATATTAATTAGGTCATATTACTATTTGAGCCCTGCCTTCTAGATAGTTCTGCCTCAACAACTCATTCAAAAGTACACAGGCAAGCAATTCAAAATGTTCTTCTTACCGGGATCTGCAGGGGCTCCCCTTGAGGGACTCAGTCCTGGGCGGTCTGGAGCAGCACGGCATGTCTGTGAAAACGGTGAATCAATCCCATAAACTAAGTGCCTCAGAAAGACCCGGTCAGAAAAACATCATTTTTATCCTGTGATGAAGCAGCTTTAAGGACAAGGCTTCCACTTAACTAAGAGACCCTTAACCCTGACCATATGGGAAAGAAGCTAAGTATACAGGGGTCATGTTGTGGGTTGGCCCCATTTGCATTAATATTGAGTCAAGGTCCTCTCCTTGGGCAATTAGTAGCAAAGTCTGGACACCTTTGCTTAATTCATTTACGTCTTCCTCTGAACAAGTCAACCTAGCCCCTTCTTAAATTAATTATAGTCCATAATATAAAAACAGCTATGTGCTGACTTTTTTCCTATACTTAATTTTTATCCTGAAGAAAGAAAAAAAGAAAACCTATAGGAAGGTATTAATCTACTTAACATTTTTAAGTACGTCATCTAAAGGATTTTGTTTTTTTTAATCTTACATATGCTCAGCAGAGTTACTGGCAAAAACTGTACATTTTCTTCATTTCATCCTTTCAACATCAAATAGGAGGCAGCAAAAATTGGATCAGACTTCAAAGCCTGCTGTGGGCTCCGAGTCAGAGGGAGACGCCTCCATTTCACATATTGAATTCAAGCAGGATATCAAAGTGCTACCAAAGAACCTCGGGTCCTTACTCAAAAAGAGGGTCTAACATCTGTAGAGAGTGGAGCGCACAGACAAATCACCTAAGGGAGCAGCCAGCATTTATTCTCAGCAGCAGATTTCCAGGCTTTTGATTCTCTATTCTCTGTACCTCCCTGTCTCTCTGCTGAACCAAAGTTCTTTAACAAGCTGGGCTTTTGTCTCAAAGACTTCAAAATACCACTAAGAGTTTCATGATTGGATGGTCTGGCCAAGCAGCCACAGACCGGTTTCACGATCATGGACTTGGATGAGTCTGAGATAAGGATCTACAGTCACTTTAGAATCAAAATGTCTAGCTACCTTATTTGGATGTCCTGCGAAGACATCACACACTTTCGGAGAACTCTGGGCTTGTGAGTGCCTAAAAATAAAAATAATGATGATTTTTAAAAGGCTCGAAAATGATAATTAAAACGAAAATGTAAAATGTATTGTTTTCCTCCAAAGATGTATCAGAACATATTCTTTAATTAAGCTTCCATGTTTCCCGTTCCAGCCCTTGGTTAAAATGCACCCTACTAGCCGTTACTTCTCTGCCCCACAGTCAGCCTGAGAGCCCAAGACCCAAGGGGCTGCCCGTTTTGGAGTCGTGTGACCCCATTTGTTTGCTGTTGGGCATTCACAAACTTCACCAAGAAGCCAACCGGGTTGATGCTCAAGCTGTACTTCTCACCCAGTACATTAATCACATTAATTCAAAATAATTCACTAACACTTAAATAATTCGAAATAGATTCTGGAGTCGAATAAGTTTGGGTGAGGCTGAGTAGTACACAGAGGTTCCCTTACTGCAGGAATGATCTTTTACAATCACAATATGCATATATGGATTTCTAAAGCAGGCAGGGGATGCAGTTTCCTAAACTGATTTGACCGAGAAACATAAAAAGTGATAACCTATTAACATAGATTAAGATATTGATGTTTCATGGAGCAAAGTATGGAAAAATCAATTGTGCTGTGTCCACGACGTTTAGTAATTGGAACACAGTGTATAAAAGTGTGATAATTATAAATCACTGTTCAAAGTAGGAGATGGCTCTTATAATCCCTTTCAGATGAACCCAGCAGAGTGGAAAGCTCTGACTAGCAGAAGAAAAACTGGGGTGCTAACTCCTGCCTCAAAATCTCTGATTTTTCTCTCGCTCGCTCTCTCACATGTGTGTGTGCATTCTCACACACAAACATTTCTACAGTATTCTGGGACCTACTTTCCCTCATCTGTAAAATGAGAGGATTGGAGATTCCTAAGGTATCTCCTAGTTCTACATTAAAAATCTTATTCTCTATTTAACTGACACATTTTCTGAACTTTTTGTGAACAGTTCATGGGTATTGCCTTCAAAAGTATCTATATGTAGTAGATTATAAGCAATATGTCTATTAAAAAGATCACATCAGTATCTAGGGAGAGGGGATAATGATATTTGTGTGTATATTTGTTTATCATATGTCTCCCACTATGGAATATAAGTTTCAAGAAGTCAGGGACAGGATTTGCTTTATTCTATACTCTATTACAGCACCCAGCGCACATTGGCACATTTTAAGTGCTCAATATACTATTTGACAAGTTGAATGAATAAAAGAGTGACTAGTGGACTCTCAAAATACCGGTCATGAAAATCAGTAAGAATACCCTAAACATTAAAATTAAATTAGCATTTATACAGCACTTCATATTTTTAAAAAATGCTTTATATATCTAATGAGAGTTTCACAGCCATTGGGTAGTGTCCAAAGGCAAACAGATTAAAAAACACTTTATTAAAGTTAAGCAGGTTTTTTTCCTAAGAGATTTCCCAGAAACTTTAACTTAATAATATGGGCAATGAAACCCCAAGAGTAGAAGAGCATAGACAGCATTTCCCAGGGTGACTAACAATAGAACCCTTTCTTCATGGAGAAGGGGCCCTCCCTTCCTCCCTCCCTCCCTCCCTCCCTCCCTCCTTCCCTCCCTCCCTCCTTCCCTCTCTTCCTCCCTTTCTTCCCTTCTTTCCCTTCTTTCCCTTCTTCCCTCCTTCCTCTCTTCCTTCCTTTCTTTCTTATCATTGATATACAGTCTTAGGAAGGTTTCACATGAAAAACATTGTGGTTACTACCTTTACCCATATTATCGAGGCCCTGCCCACACCCCATTGTAGCCACTGCCCACAGTGTAGTAAGATGCCACAGAGTCACTACTTGTCTTCTCTGTGCTACACTGTCTTCCCTGTGACCCCCACACATACCACGTGTACCAATCACAATACCCCTCAATTCCCTTCTCCCTCCCTCCTCACCTGCCCTCCCCCACCCCTCCCCTTTGGTAACTGCTAGTCCCTTCTTGGAGTCTGTGAGTCTGCTGCTGTTTTGTTCCTTCAGTTTTGCTTCATTGTTACACTCCACAGATGAGTGAATTCATCTGGTACTTGTCTTTCTCCACCTGGCTTATTTCACTGAGCATAATACCCTCTAGCTCCATCCGTGTTGTTGCAAGTGGTAGGATTTGTTTTCTTCTTATGGCTGAATAATACTCCATTGTGTATATGTACCACCTCTTCTTTATCCATTCATCTAAAGATGGATGCTTAGGTTGCTTCCATTTCTTGGCTATTGTAAATAGTGCTGTGATAAACATTTCACATGCCATTTTTTAAAGGCAAATTGGAATTTGTTTAAAATAAGAGCTGCTCAGGTTAGTGTTTTCTAAGGTATAGTCTAAGAATCAATAGGCCCCTTTAACATCCAAAATATACAAAGAACTCACACGCCTCAACAACCAAAAAGCAAATAACCCGATTGAAAAATGGGCAGAGGATATGAACAGGCAATTCTCCAAAGAAGAAATTCAGATGGCTAACAGGCACATGAGAAGATGCTCCACATCCCTGATTATCAGGGAAATGCAAATTAAAACCACAATGAGATATTACTTCACACCAGTGAGCATGGCCAACATCCAAAAGGCAAGGAACAACAAATGCTGACAAGGATGCGGAGAAAGGGAACCCTCCTACACTGCTGGTGGGAATGTAAACTAGTTCAACCATTGTGGAAAGTAATATGGAGGTTCCTCAAAAAACTAAATATAGAAATACCATTTGACCCAGAATTCCAGACCTAGGAATTTACCCAAAGAATACATGATTTCAGATTCAAAAAGATATATGCACCCCTATGTTCATCACAGCACTATTTACAGTAGCCAAGATATGGAAGCAACCTAAGCATCCATCCTTAGATGAATGGATAAAGAAGATGTGGTACATATACACAATGGAGTATTATTCAGCCATAAGAAGAAAACAAATCTTACCATTTGCAACAACAGGGATGGAGCTAGAGGGTATTATGCTCAGTGAAATAAGCCAGGCAGAGAAAGACAAGTACCAGATGAATTCACTCATCTGTGGAGTGTAACAATGAAGCAAAACTGAAGGAACAAAACAGCAGCAGACTCACAGACTCCAAGAAGGGACTAGCAGTTACCAAAGGGGAGGGGTGGGGGAGGGCAGGTGAGGAGGGAGGGAGACGGGGATTGAGGGGTATTATGATTGGTATACTTGGTGTGTGTGGGGGTCACGTGGAAGACAGTGTAGCACAGAGAAGACAAGTAGTGACTCTGTGGCATCTTACTACACTGTGGGCAAGGACTCAAAAATATGGGTGAATGTAGTAACCACTATGTTTTACATGTGAAACCTTCCTAAGACTATATCTTAAGAAAGAAGAAAGAAAGAAAGGAAGGAAGGAAGGAAGGAAGGAAGGAAGGAAGGAAGGAAGAAAGAGAAAGAAAGAAAAAGAAAGAAACAGAGGAAGGAAGGAAAGGAAAGAAAGAAGGAAAGAAAGGGAGGAGGGAGGGAGGAAGGAAGGAAGGAAGGAAGAAAGAAAGTGTAGCACAGAGAAGATGAGTAATGGCTCTATAGCATCTCACTACACTGATGGACAGTGACTGTAATGGGGTATGTGGTGGGGACTTCATAATGGGGGGAGTCTAGTAACCACAGTGTTGCTCACATGGTTGTATATTAATGATACCAAAAAGAAAAAAAATGGCATGTCAATTTTCTCCAAAAGTCTACCTGCCTCAACCCCTTTGCAGCAATTTAATCAGATATGTTGTCATTTGCTTCAGGGACTTGAGGCTGGCAGGAAGTGGATAATGCTCTGCAAACTATCAAAATATTTTCCAACAAAATAAGGGAAAGCACAATAATAAAAATAGACAATGCTTACTGCATTCAGACATGCCATTAGGTACTGATTAAGGCATGGATACATGGTGGTCTGTTTCTATTTTTATGCCCATTTTACAGGTGAAGGAATTAAGGATTAAGGATCAAGAAGCTAATGACTTCCTTTATGTCATAACTAGTAAATAGTGCTGCATTAAACCCACTGACATAGGAAAGGAGACTCCAAAGGGAAACTACTGATTTAGGCAAAGGTTATCAATTGCTGGTAAAACCATTAGACAAATGGTTGATGGTGAACATGACATTCACATGGTGCCGAAGTAGCACCATATAGATTCCTTCTTACAGGTGACGAGGGAGAAAGGTGACTGTACACTGGAGAAGTCAGGAGATTGCCCTCGTAACCTAGTGCCAATCTTAGCATCACTAATGCCTGGCCAACACTATCTTGTGATGTGAGGCAAAATGAAGTATTTGACATCACCCAAGATGTTTGTATTTGTTTCTTTTGTTTAAAAACATCTGACTGGAGTGTAATCAAAGCCTTAAATCTAACTTACAGTTTACCCAAAATACAGGTTATAGAGGGACAAGATGAGACCAGAAAGAATCAAGCAAATATAGAAGGTGAGCTATTTTATGAGATAATTGGCTCAATCTCTCTAAAAAAGTCATTAAAAAAAGGGAATATTGTATATTACAAGAGATTCAGGGACATAACAACTTGATACAATATAGTGTCCTACACACAAGTCCCATGCAGACGGCCTCCAGGGCTGGGTTGCAGGGAGACAGAAATTCTTGGGCATCACTGAGAACCCTTGTGCGGGGCTTCTGCCCTGAAAAAACCCCAAAACAAAATGCACGCCTAACTCTCCTGTCTTCTGCCCAGATCCCCCCGTGGCCGGGTGAGAGTCAGGGTGAGGGCTGGCTCCTGGGTGCATGACCGCTGAGCAGGCCCCGGCATCTCTCTTCTATAGCAAAGATCCATGGGGCCGGCGGGTGGTTTGTCTTGCTGGGCTGGCAGCACTAGGGGAAGTCACTGAGGTCCCAACCTGGTCTCAGCTTTGCAGACTCCAAAATTCAGTTTGCCACTTCACTGAGGAGTGATGATTTTTTCGGGAGCTGAGTTGTACTACCCAAACTCAGAAGAGGCCTATTTGAAAAGAATACCAGTGTGTGATTTTATAGTGAGTAGTTTCGTACTATACTTTTCCCCTCACTAGTTGGTTGATGTACTGTAGAGAGTGAATTATGCGTTAGAATTAAAACAAAGGAAGCTGGGTGCTCTTTGAGGATCTGAGCAATCAAGCTGGTCTTGTAACTGGCCCTCTTCTACTGAGGGTCTGAACCAGTAACTTTCCTTTGACATAAGTAGTGGCACACTGGCCATCCTCTGATTCTCCATTTTATAAACTTCATTAAACTTCTTTTGCAGTTTATATTGACTTTACTAACATTTGCAAGATTATGTCTTATCCTTCATCAGTTATAGTTTAGAATGGCTTCTAGACAAACTGAGAAACCTATTAGTACTTCATAGTTGAAAGCCTATTCTAATTTCAAAACAGGATAGGTAGCTGCTATTACATTGTGATTTGAGTTTTGTTAGCTTCCTGCTGTGTCTATGTTTGGGCGTAGCTCTCATTGTGAACTCTGTCTTTCTTGGTAGCCCTGGGAGAAAGGCTGATCAGCATAACCAAGAATATTTGTTCCTGCTTCTTTGATAGCTCTGAAAAAATACTTTTGTGCGTGGCATTTTTAAGAAGAAGAGGTTAATTTCTTGTTCCCAAGAAACAGCAGCCAATCCACCCTGCAAAAGATTTGCTCAGATCAAGATACTTTAACATAGTAGAAGCTCCATGAATCTTGATGGAGCAAGTTTCAGACAAATAAGTATTACAACTTTCCTTATGGACGTTATTACCATGAAAGATAATAGAAAATATAAACATCTTCAGAGATGGTTTCAATAAGTTCAAGTTCTGAAAGTAAATTAAGACATTTAAGGGATGACATCAAAGAGAACACTGCCTTTCTGAAAGATCTCATGCTGGCTGGCGTGCTAACCGGACTTCCATAGGAATTGGCCAATTCCTGGGAGAACCCCAGCTGGCATTTCAAGCAGTTGTATGTAGTCCTCATATGGAATTGGAGCATCTGAACAGCTGAGGGCATAAGTGTGGAACGACGCCCAGATCTCCACCCTCCACACTGTCACTCTGCGTTTCCTCATCCCTGACTTGCACCAGCGAGGTGTTGTTGCATATTCCTCTTATTGCCTATATTTATTTAAATAGCTTTGAAGGGACAGAGGATTGGAAGATAATAAAATGTTTTAAGAAAACACAAATTATCATGTTGAGTTCAAAGGCACCCAAAATATATACGTTAGTGCATATTTTAATACAAAAACAGGAAAGTTCGGATTCCTAGAAAGATTTTTTGTTTTCTCTTCACCACCATCACAGCAAACCAGCATTTGCTAAACACCCACTTAAGTCCCCAGGGTTGTATTTACGCTTCTGCGTTTTTGCCTGAATGCCATCTCCTCTCTGGCCCACCTGGCCGTTTCATCCTTATCCTTCCGCTCAGGAGTCAGCTCCTCTGAAGAGCCTCTCCTGCCCCGGCCCCCCGCTGGGCAGAGTTGGAGGCTCCCCGCTGCACTCCACAATCTATAGAGCAAAACCACACGGAAATCTGGTTCTGCAGCTGACTTGTCTGGTGCCACATCCTGACCGACCCCAAGTGTCTGCAGATCATCTGCTAATGGTGAGCTTCATCAAATTCAGATCAAGGGAAGGAGAACAAAGAAGAACAAGTAACATAAGCCACTGGGCTTTTGAGAAATCCCACTTTTCCTATTGTTGTGCTCATCCGTTTTGTCTTTTCTTCTTTATTTTTTAGTTAATGAAAATGTTCCCAATTCCTAGTGGTCTGAATACTGACCAATCACTATCAGTGAAAATGTAGTAATATCTAACTTTCTCCCCAAAGTAAATGACTAAAAGGACTAGTTGCAAAATGTTACCTTTTTCTGACTAAAAACTTTTTTTTTCTGATTAAAAAAGAATATATATTCACTGTTATACTGTATCAAATACAGGTATTCAAGAAGAAGAAAGTAAATCAGGAATAATTTCCATATCCAGACATAATTACTGTTAATATCTTGGTGCATATCTTTCAGATACTTTTCTTTGCATATAATATACATTTAAAAAAATAATGGGCCATGATATATTTTCTATTTTAACCTACCTCTTGTAATTATGAGCATCTTTCTATATATTTATGTGCAATACACATATGCAAGTGTCAATGTATGTCATATTTATGACTCTATAGTAAGTATTGCACTGGGTGATTATCATAAGTGATTTAACTAATCCATTATTTTTTGATATTTAAGTTGTTTCCAGTTTTATAACATCATAAATAATGGGTCATTAAATTTTCTGTGCATGTAGTCATGAATACTCATCCAATATTTTCCTAGGATAAATCTTAATTTAAGGCTATTAGGTCAAACACTAAGCAAATTTTTGGCCTATTTTAAAGCTTTTGAATTATATTATCAAACACTCCTTTAAAAAGCAGAAATGAACACTCAACATTCACAAAAATATGAAATGACCCATTTCGTGTCATATCACCAACACTGGGTATTATCACTCTTTTTAATTGTTGCTTAACTATTTGGCCAAAAAAAAAAGGGGGGGGGATACCTCATTATTATTTAATTGGCACTTCTTGATTTCTAAAGAGGAAAAATACTCTTCCTGGGCTTTAATGTTTATAAAGGAGATACAAAGAATATAGAAGAAGTGAAAACAATAATTGTGCAAAATAAGATCACTATTATTGCAGGAAAAATGGGAAAGAAGGAATGATCACAGCTTTTGTATTTTTTTTCTTGTTAGGTCTGGCTACTGGTAACTTTTTTATAATGATTTTGAATGCATATCTCACCCCAATCAGTATCATTGCTGAGTGAGTTGAATATGTAAGTTATAATTAAATATATGGATATTCATTTGCTCTTGGAAACACAATTATTTTAAGTTTTAGAACATGGCTCAAGGACAAATTCACCAGAGGCTCAAAATGGCTGATAAATGTTTTATCGTGCCACTGCTCTAAGTTAGCACTTAGGTTTATGTACTTATGCTAATTTCCTAAGCCCCACTGAGCCCTTTAAATTCGATATTTGTTTGCTTCATTGCTTTTCCTCAACTCTGAGCCTATATAGCCTTAATTTGCCAGTTCTTGTATACTCCTATCTTTTTTTCTCCTCCAGTACTTTATTACAGGCAGCTGCCATGAGTAAAGTCTAAGGTAAGAGCAGAAGGCTTTCTTCATTCTGCTGAGAATGCTTGCCTTCTTGGAAGACAGGACTCTCAACTGAGAGCCCTTAAAGCAACCTATACTTACAGTAACCCATAAAGCTTTCTTCAGTTCTTTGTCAGCAACCAGCCAGAGCTGGAGCCAGGAGAAACTCAGCCTCAGGCCTGGGGATGGAACTAAGATGCAGTAGTGGAGAAAACAAGGTGACCTGATGGGATGCACGGCCGTGGGCTGATGGGCACAGCACGGCCAGCACCACTGGACACACTGACGGGGCTGAGGAACTGGACTGGGTCATCTCACTTAGCTTGTGCATCTGTGCTAGCAGCATAGGACCTACCAAGTCCCCATCTCAAGCTATAGTTGGTGATGTTTGAGTAACCTGCCTAGGTGGCACCCAGGCGCCCAGTGGACACAGAGCCTGTGCTCTCAGCTGCCAGTGCCATTCTGGTATTGGACTCTTCCAGATAGTCACTTTGGGATTTTAATAAATGGCACCTAGGGTGACTAACATTTAGAAAACTTGCCAGGAGACAGATTAAATTAAGCCCTACAATATATGGAGATACCCCTGATCCCTGACTTGCTGACTTTTTACTTACCTGTGTCTATGGACTAATGTTAAAATTATACACAGTTGTATGGCTCTCAACGCTCTAATTCGGTGGCAAGTCTTCCTGAAATTCTGTGTAAGAGTAACGTATATTACATGTGCTACATAAGGTCCTAGTAGCCTCCCAGGTATCATTCATTAATTCCACAACCATTTACTGAGCACCTGTAATTTGTCTCCTGTCTTTGGGGATACAGCCAATAGATGAAAGAAACAATATATTGGCATATTAAATAGAAATGCCAAACAAGAAAATTAAATCAGGGAAGGGGCATAGGACTGTTGGAGGCAGGGCTACAGTTTTACATTGAGTGACTACACAAGATGACACTGAGTAAAGGCCTTAATAAATAAATAGGAAGTGATGTCTTTGAATATGTTATCAATTGAAAGCTCCTAACAGGTAAAAAACTTCCTATGTTATGGCATGTAGAGAGCAGAGAACTGTTGCTTTTGGTAAAGGTTGAACAACATACTTTATGATATATATTCATGACATACACATACATATTTATGATATATCACTTCCAAAACCTTAGACAGATAAAATACAGAATACCCAATTAAATTTGAATTCCAGGTACACAGCAGAAAATTTTTTAGTGTAGGTTTTTTCAACTACATGGAAAATGCTTATATTTCCAAAAATTGAAGTGGGTATCTTGAACTTTTATTTGTTAAATATAGCAAGTCTAACTTGGGTAAATCAGCTCTCAGCTTCTTCATCAGCAAAATATAAATAAAAGCTCTTGCTGAACTATGGCAAAATGATTACATTTTGCTTTCAGGCACAACAAAATAAAAATGTAAGACAACAGGATTTAAAAATAATTAAGAGATGTATACATGGTCAGACTTTAGAAATAAAAAACACACTTAGCAAGGTATACTGATTTCTTATAATTTTGCACTGCTGAAAGACAAATCTTTAAACTTGGCAGAAGAGAGAATGATAAGGACAGGTATCTGGAGTGGCTTCCTTTCTGTAACCTCTGTCTCTCCTTTGGTGGGGTCACAAAATAACTCGTGAGTTGAGTTACTTTTGTAGTACTTTGTTTTTTATTAAGGTATATTGATATACAGTCTTGTGAAGGTTTCACATGAAAAATATTGTGGTTACTACATTCGCCCGTATTATCAAGTCCCCCTCACATCCCATTGAAGTCACTGTCCATCAGTGTAGTAAGATGCCAAAGAGTCACTACTGGTCTTTTCTGGGCTACACTGTCTTCCTCATGAACCCCCCCCCCCGCAACATACACCATGTGTACTAATCATAATACCCCTCAATCCCCTTCTCCCTCCCCCACCCCTCCTCTTTGGTAACCGCTAGTCCCTTCTTGGAGTCTGTGAGTCTGCTGCTGTACTGTTCCTTCTGTTTTTCTTCATTATTATACTCCACAAATGAGGGAAATCATTTGGTACTTGTCTTTCTCCGTCTGGCTTATTTCACTGAGCATAATACCCTCTAGGTCCATCCATGTTGTTGCAAATGGTAGGATTTTCACCATAAGTTTTCTTCTTACTTCTGAATAATATTCCATTGCGTATATGTACTTCTTTATCCATTCATCTACTGATGGACACTTAGGTTGCTTCCATTTCTTGGCTACTGTAAATAGTGCTGCAATAAACATAGGGGTACATGTCTTTTTGAATCTGGGATCTTGTTTCCTTTGGGTAAATTCCTAGGAGTGGAATTTCTGGGTCAAATGGTATTTCTATGTTTAGTTTTTTAAGGAACCTCTACAATGGTTAAATTAATTTTTTGATGTTGGTCATCCTAACTGGTGTGAGGTGATACCTTATTGTGGTTCTAATTTGCATTTCTCTGAAAATTAGCGATGTGGAGCATCTTTTCATGTGCCTGTTGGTCATCTGAATTTCTTCTTTGGAGAAGTGTCTGTTCAGATCCTCCACCCATTTTTTAATTGGGTTGTTTGCTTTTTGAGAGTTGAGGCATGTGTGTTCTTTATATATTTTGGATGTTAACACCTTGTTGGATATGTCATTTACAAATATATTCTCCCATACTGTTAGATGCGTTTTTGTTCTGCTGATGGTATCCTTTGCTGTACAGAAGCTTTTTAGTTTGATGTCCCATTTGTTCATTTTTGCTCTTGCTTCCCTTGCACTAGGAGATGTGTTCAGGAAAAAGTTGCTCATTTTTATATTCAAGGGATTTCTACCATGTTTTCTTCTAAGAGTTTTATGGTTTCATGACTTACATTCAAGTCTTTGATTCATTTTGAGTTTACTTTTGTGTATGGAGTTAGACAGTAATCCAGTTTCATTCTCTTACATGTAGCTGTCCAATTTTGCCAACATCAGTTTTGAAGAGGCTGTCATTTCCCCATTGTATATCCATGACTCCTTTATCCTATATTAATTGAGCACATATGCTTGGATTAATATCTGGACTCTCTAGTCTGTTCCATTGGTCTTTGGATCTGTTCTTGTGCCAGTACCAAATTGTCTTGATTACTGTGGCTTTGCAGTAGAGCTTGAAGGTGGGGAGTGTAATCGCCCCAACTTTGTTCTTCTTTTTCAAAGGATTGCTTTGGCTATTCGGGGTATTTTGTGGTTCCATGTGAATTTTAAAACTATTTATTCTAGCTCATTGAAGAATGCCATTGGTATTTTGATAGGAATTGCATTGAATCTGTAGATTGCTTTAGGCAGGATGGCCATTTTGACAATATTAATTCTTCCTAGCCAAGAGCATGGGATGAGTTTCCATTTGTTAGTGTCCTCTTTAATATCTCTTAAGAGTGTCTTGTTTTCAGGGTATAGGTCTTTCACCTCCGTGGTTAAGTTTATTCCTAGTTATTTTATTCTTTTGATACAAGTATGAATGGAATTGTTTTCCTGATTTCTCTTTCTGCTAGTTCATCATTAGTATATAGAAATGCAACAGATTTCTGTATGTTGATTTTGTATCCTGAAACTTTGTTGAATTCAGTTATTCCAGTAGTTTTGGGGTGGATTCTTTAGGGTTTTTTATGTTCAATATCATATCAAACAGTGACAGTTTAACTTCTTCCTTACCAGTGTGGATGCCTTTTATTTCTTTGTGTTGTCTGATTGCCGTGGAGAGGACCTCCAAAACTATGTTGAATAAAAGTAGGGAGAGTTGGCATCCTTGTATCATTCCCATACTTAAAGGAAAAGCTTCCAACTTTTCACTGTTAAGTATAATGTTCTCTGAGGGTTTGTCAAATACAGCTTTTATTATGTTGAGGTACTTGCCCTCTACACCCATTTTGTTGAGAGTTTTTATCATGAATGAATGTTGAATTTTGTCGAATGCTTTTCAGCATCTATGGAGATGATCATGTAATTTTGTCCTTTTTTTTGTTGATATGGTGTATGATGTTGATGAATTTTTGAATATTGTACCATTCTTGCATCCCTGGAATAAATCCTACTTGATTATGATGGATGATCTTTTTGATGTGTTTTTGAATTTGGTTCTCTGAAATTTTATTGAGTATTTTGGCATCTATGTTTATCAGGGATATTGGTCTGTAATTTTCTTTTTTGTGGTGTCTTTGCCTGGTTTTGGTATTAGAGAGATGCTGGCTTCATAGAATGAGTTTGGGAGTATTCCTTCCTCTTCTACTTTTTGGAAATCTTTAAGGAGGATGGGTATTAGGTCTTCACTAAATGTTTGGTAAAATTCAGCAGTGAAGCCATCTGGAACAGGAGTTTTCTTCTTAAGTAGTTTTTTGATTGCCAACTCAATTTCATTGGTCTGTTCAGATTTCCTGTTTCTTCATGGGTCAGCCTTGGAAGGTTGTATTTTTCTAGAAAGTTGTCCATTTCTTCTAGGTTATCCAGTTTGTTAGCATATAATTTTTCACAGTATTTGCTAATAATTCTTTGTATTTCTGTCATGTCCTTAGTGATTTTTCCTTTCTCATTTTTGATTCTGTTCATGTGTGTAGACTCTCTTATTTTCTTGATAAGTCTGGCTAGGGGTATATCTATTTTGTTAATTTTCTCCAAGAACCAGCTCTTGCTTTCATTGATTTCTTTCTATTGTTTTATTTTTCTTTATTTTATTTATTTCTGCTCTGATCTTTATTATGTTCCTCCTTCTACTGACTTTGCCCTCATTTGTTCTTCCTTTTCTAGTTTCATTAATTATGAGTTTAGACTGTTCATATGGTATTGTTTTTCTTTTCTGAGGTAGGCCTGTATTGCAGTATACTTCCCTCTTAGCATGGCCTTCATGTGTCCCACATATTTTGTAGTGTTGTGTTATTGTTTTCATTCATCTCCATATATTGCTTGATGCTGTTTTTATTTCGTTATTGGTACCTTGATTATTTAGGAGCATGTGTTTGTGGGCTTTTTTGTTTTCTTTGCATAATTTATTTCTAGTTTCATGCCTTTGTGAAGCTGGTTGTACAATTTCGATCCTGAATTTATTGAGGTTCTTTTGGGACCTAATATATGGTCTATTCTTAAAAATGTTCCATGTGAACTTGAGAAGATTTGTATCCTGCTGCTTTTGGGTGAAGTGTTCTGCAGATGTCTGTTAGGTCCATTTGTTCTAATGTGTTGTTCAGTGCCTCTGTCTCCTTACCTATTTTCAGTCTGTTTGATCTGTCCTTTGGAGTGAGTGTTGTGTTGAAGTGTCCTAAAATGAATGCATTGCACTCTATTTCCCCCTTTTATTCTGTTAGTATTTGTTTCACATATGTAGGTGATCCTGTGTTGGGTGCATAGATATTTATAATGTTTATATCCTCTTGTTGGACTTTCCCCATTATTATTATGTAATGTCCTTCTTTGTCTCGTTATTTTCTTTGTTTTGAAGTCTGTTTTGTCTGACACAAGTACTGCAACTCATGCTTTTTTCTCCCTATTGTTTGCATGAAATATATTTTTCCATCCCTTCACTTTTAGTCTGTGTGTGTCTTTGGGTTGAAGTGAGTCTTTTGTAGGCAGCACATAGATGGGTCTTGTTTTTTTATGCATTCAGTAACTCTGTGCCTTTTGGTTGATGCATTCACTCCATTTACATTTAGGGTGATTTTCGAGAGATATGTACTTATTGCCATTGCCGGCTTTAGATTCATGGTTACCAAAGGTTTAAGGATAGCTTCTTTACTATCTGACAGTTTGACTTACTCATTGTGCTATTTCAAATACAATCTACTGGTTTTCTTTTTTTTCTCCCTTCCTTTTCTTTGTCCTCCATTATTTATATATTAGGTATCATATTCCGTACTCTTTCAGTATCCCTTGACTGACTTTGAGGGCAGTTGATTTAATTTTTCTTTTGCTTAGTAATTAATTGATCTACTTCCTTCACCGTGGTTTTATTTTCTCTGGTGACAGCTATTTAGGCTTAGGAGCACTTCCATATGTAATGGTCCCTCCAAAATACACTGTAGAGATGGTTTGTGGAAGGTAAATTCTCTCAACTTTTGCTTGTCTGGAAATTGTTTAATCCCTCCTTCAAATGTAAATGATTATATTTCTAGGTAGAGTAATCTTGGCTTGAGGCCCTTCTGTTTCATTGCATTAAATACATCATGCCACTCCCTTTAAGGTCTCTGTTGAGAAGTCTGATGATAGCCTGATGGGTTTTCCTTTGTAGTTGATCTTTTTTCTCTCTCTGGCTGCTTTTAATACTTTGTTCTTATCCTTGATCTTTCCTATTTTAATTATTATATGTTTTGGTGTTTTCTTCCTTGGGTTCATTGTATTGGGAGATCTATGCACCTCCATGGCTTGTGAGACTATCTCCTTCCCCAGATTGGAGAAGTTTTCAGCAATTACCTCGTCAAAGACACTTTCTATCCCTTTTTCTCTCTTATTCTTCTTCTGGTTCCCCTATAATGTAAATATTGTTCCATTTGGATTGGTCACATAGTTCTTTTAATATTCTTTCATTCCTAGAGATCCTTTTTTCTCTCTGTGCTTCAACTTCTTTGTATTCTTTGTGTTGTCTGATTGCCATGGCGAAGACCTCCAAAATTATGTTTTTCTTCAAAGTTTCTATCTCTTTCTTGAATTCCTCCCTGAGGTCTTGAATATTTTTCTGTAGCTCCAATAGCATGTTTATTATTTTTATTTTGAAATCTCTTTCAGGAAGATTGGTGAGTTCAGTTTCACTTGGTTCTCTTTCTCGTGTTTGTGGGATTTTGGTTTGAATCAGTTTCCTTTGATGTTTCATATTTGTAGGTGGTGCCCTCTAGTGCCCAGAAGCTCTACTCTCTGGAGGTGCTCAGCCCCTGGAGTGATGTCAGGCATTGCAGGGGAGCTGCACTGGTGTCTGCCAGGAGGAAAGAGCTCTTTCCTGCTTCCCGGCTGCAGTGCCTGCCTCCACTGCCAGTGCCAGTAGACCAAGCACTCAGGGAGGAGCCCCTATGCAATGCCCTTGCAGCTGCCAAAGGCAGGGCTTCCCTCTGGCTGTCCTGGTGCAATGGTGCAGGCAACAGTTTTGTGAGCCAGTGCTGGCCTGGAGCAAGGAGTGGCAGGCTGCGTATCATGGGTTGGGGCCTTAGAGCTGTGTTGCCAACCATGGGGATGGAGCTCCTGAAGCTCCTGGAAGTTCCCAACCTCCTGGACTGACTGTGCCAGGACAATTTTGTCCACCTGTCCTTTCTCCTGAGCAGCACGCTCTGTGCAATCCTTGCCCCTTTATCAGCCCTCTCGCTATTGGGAAGTCTCTCAGAGTGTCCACCTTTATTTTGTCCCAATGTGACTGGTTGTGGGTGCCTGTTCTCCAAAAGTGGCTGAAATCTCAGTCTGTCCAGGTATTCTGCCTGTGTTAGCTTTCCAACCCCATTAATCTCCAGAGCACCATGTAATGTTGGTTTGTGCTCCCAGAACAGATCTCCAGAGCTGGGTGTTCAGCAGTCCTAGGCCCCCCACCCCCTCCCTGCTCCATTTCTCTTTCTCCCATTGGTTAGCTAGGGTGGAGGAAGGTTGGGTTCCCCCAGATCATGGCTTTGGTACATTACCATTTTCTGTGAGGTCTGCTCTTTTCCCCAGATACATCTGTTGTAGTGTTCTTTCCTGTTGCTGTTTCAGGATTAGTTGTATTTGCTATATTTTCATAATATATGTGGTTTTGGGTGGAAGTTTCTGTCTCACCTCTCATGCCATCTTTAAGCCAATCACATTCTTTTCTAGTACATTTAAAAACTAAATTAGGCCAGAGCATAGACTTGCAGAGGCAAAGGAAACTTTAGATACCATTTACTAAATCTTTTTCATGCTGTAAGATGGGAAACTGAGGTCCAGAGATGTGATATAATTTGTCCAAGTGAGTCAGAGGAAGAGAGAGGTGTGACATCCACATCTCTTGGATGATGCCCTTGGCACCAGTGCCCTCTCAAAAGATAATAGCCCAGTTTTCTCCCTTTAGGTTGGAAAGCAGTGCTTGGTTCAGGGAAAAAGAAGCAAGAAGCTGTGAAACGAAGTGCATGATGAGCATGGCACTAACTGATGAGGCTCAAAGACAGATGAGGGAGAGGGCATGAGGGTTGGGAAGAACATTTCAGGGAATCTCAAAAAAAATGAAATGAAAAGATAGTGTGCAGTGGGTGCTGACTAGTCAGCAATGTCACAGTGGAGAAGCTTGAGGACAGACACTAAGCAGTGCACGGCTGATATGTTTAGACATTTAGGTATGGATGGAGAGGAGTCGGTAACTAAAAGGAAAGTGGCTGACCAACTACCCTGTCTAAAAGAGGGAAGTAGCCCTGACTTTATCTTTTAACTTTTAATTTTGACTTAATTTCATATTTATAGAAAAGATACAAGAATAGTGTAAGAATTCTGTATATTCCTCAGCAGATTCTCTGAATATTAGCAACGCGCACACTTGCTTTGTCTTTCCTCTCCCTTCTCTCTCTCTGTCTTTTCCTTGGTACATGTATACTGATAGCCATATATACACACAAACACATACAATTTTTTTCTGAACCATTTGAGTCAGTTGCACCTGATACTCCTTTATCCATAGATACTTCTGTGTGTGTTTCTTAAAAGGGAATTCTCTTATATGACCATACGTAGTACAGTGATCAAGTAAGGAAATTAATATTAATGCAATATTATTATGCAATGTATGGACTGTATTAGATTTTTCCAATTGTCCCAACAAACGTCTACTAAAGAAAAAAAATTCTGGATCATACACTACATTCAATCGTGTTACCTTAGTCTTTCATTTGGAACAGTTCCTCAGTTAACCTTTGTGTTTAATTTTGAAGTCTACAGGTCAGTCATTTTGGAAGAAGTCCCTCTATTTGGTTTGTCTTCTGTTTCCTTATGATTAAATTCAGATTATGCAAATTTGGCAGGAAATCCACAGAAGTAATGTTGCATTCTTCTCAGTGCATCCCAGCAGGAGGTGCATGCTGTAAATTTGTATGATTACTGGTGATACTAATTTTCATCACTTGGTTAAGGTGGTATCTGCCAGATTTCCTCACTGTTTTTTTGTAATTAGTAAGTATCTTCTTGAGATTTACTCTGAGACTATGCAAAAAGCTGTTACTCCTTAAACTCTCATCTAGTAGTTTGTTAGCATCCATTGATGATTATCACCTGAAACAGTAATTATCTTGGTAGTTGTCAAATGGTTATTTTCTGTTTTCATCATCCTTTTACATTTATTATTTTTAATTTGACAGAAAGAAAAGGTTTTACCCTGTTTCTTCCCTGCTTCCTTTCACTCTCTTCCCTCCCTCCCTTCCTTCCTTTCTTCTATCAATGTGGATTCATGAATTCTTATTTTACTCAATACATTGTATCTTTTCATTATCATTATTTACTTTAATACCAAAATTGTCCTCCTTATTGGCACTGGCTTAATTTTAAAGGGTTGGGAGTAACACTCCAAAACAGTACTTCAGAAAAGAATGTATAATACTAAGGATTACATAAAGAAGGGTGGATGCCTCAGAGAGAACACCAACAACTTCTATTACTACTATTTATGAGTGCTTTTTAATATGTCAGGTGAGATGGCATATACTTTGTATATGTTATTTAACTTTCATGATCTGCTGAGGTATACAATGTGCCATTTATCTTCCATATAAAGATGAGGAAAGGAGGCTCTAACAAAATGAGAAAGCTCATCAAGATCTTACCCTTACTAATAGTAGCAGGTATAGTGGACTCCAGGGACCCTGCTCTCAACCACCAGGCAACCCTACACATATGTACGGAACCCTCAGGAAAGGAAGAAGTCTTAGAAGCAAGGCTGCACTGTTACTGAGGGTGTTATTCTAGGAGCTATTGAGTCACCTGAGTCTTTTTGCATTTTCACAAATGGTGCCTTTGGAAGTGGTCTACAAGTCTGTCATCAGTCTAGGAACTTCTCTAACTTGCATTGTGGAAACCTTCCAAACCTGCCTGAAATCCAGTGAGAAAAGCATAAGAAAGCTCATTTATGCTAATGTCAGCTGATACAGATCCAGAAAGATGTGAGTTGGCCAAGTTGCCCATGAGTCAGACCAGTGAAAGCCAAAATCAGCAAGAGAAGAGAAAACCAAGGACACAGAGGAGCCGGGGTTCTTACAGAATTCAGTACCTATTCTGTTCTTTAGACTCCAGGGGAAGACAGGGCTGTAGGCTTCCCTTCCCACCAGCTAACACACGAGATCCTTCTTTCCACACCACCACCACCACCACACCACCACTTTGAATATCAAACTTGCGATTTTATGAGGATGAGCTTATGTGAAAGAAACACGTTGCCTTTTGAACAAGTGGAAACTGCCCTGTCTTAGAGGGAAAAGCACAGTTGGATCTGAGAATAGCATCCTTACCCTCCCAGGAGGAACAAACTAAAAATAAAAGACAACAAGGTGCTTCCTGCCTGTCAGTAAATCCAATAAGCAAAGGAGATGCCTCAACCCGACACTGGGTACTTAACAGCCCAACTCCCTCCATCTGAGAGCAGCCATGTGGTGCTCAGAGCTAACAGCTGCCAAGCAGAACCTCTCAGATTAACCCATAGGTGGTGTTGAACCACTTCCCATTAAGATATTTGCAAAGCAAACAAAAAATGATAGCCCCACTGTGAGTGCGGGCAGCTGGCCAGGACCGCTGGCTGTTTGTTGACACAAAGAGCTCTCAGGGAAGGTCTGGGCCAGAGCGTGGAAGGCCACTCATGCCTGCATCTCCAGACTGTGTTTGTCTTAGGTCATTAGAATCTTAGGATCAGGGACTGTTTATTATCTAATTTCCCAATCACAGCAGTCCAGTCTCTAGAGCTATTTCACCAGAGCTCTCCATTCCTCTGTCTCAGTGACCTACACTGTTCAGATGAAAAGAAAAAAAAAATCACCCTCCTCCTGTTTTGTCTACTCATCAAGGAGATAAATTTGAGAAGTTACTAAGGTGCACGTAGAGTGGGGCATTACTGTTAACAACAGCCTCTGTAGTGAACACTTCTGTCTTAATTTAAAATGGTTGCTGGCAATGCTAACAGGAAATAATGCTGGAATATTTGTGTCCTACAATTAGGATCCAATTGCCAATTAACTTACAAAATACACTCGGAATTGAAACACTAATATTTTTTCCTTCTAACCCAGAGAAGAATATGAAATAGTTAAGGCTACCGTTAATCTTCCTTCAACCTATAGTATTATAATCTAGTTTTCTTTTGGTGATGAAACATTTGATACAGAATTAATTTCTACAAAATGTCTACAAATTTTGTTCCTGCAATATTTTCAGTTTGAGCAAGTTTCCTTTTTTCAGGTTTTTTTTTTTTCAAAATAGGCTCAATATGCAAAGTATTTTTTTGGTCAAAAACTCAATCTGAGCCTTGAATATAGCAAAAATATGGATGAAGATACAAGCAAAGTAGATACCAGAGATGTGTTGAATTTCTGGAATTTCCTACCCTCACAAAGTGGTAATGTAGGATGGGAACAGGGGATGGCAAAATGATCAGAAGAATTTGCCAGACTATCGTTACTTGAAATTGTCCTTTAGATTAGAAACCAGAACTTCATAGATGCAGGTATTACCTGTATAAGGACAGAGATAAAGAAAGAGAGATTGAGAGAGAAGGAAAGAAAGAAAAGAAGGAAAGAGTGCCACAGAGAGACTGAGACTTTTTTAGGATAGAGCAGTTATCACATCAAAAAATGTTTTTTATAAAAAAAGTAGAGCCATTTGACAAAGAACAAAGTTAACAAGAAACTTTTTAGAATCATGAATATATCATTCGGTTTTACATGATGCTTATCCAAAGAAAATTAAATGCCACTGGACCCAAGTTCCCTGTGAATGTACACATTTTCCAGAGTGAATTGGGACAGAGCTCGTACCATCACTCGTTGATAGCAAATGTGTTCAGGGATAGATGAATGTAAGCACAGATGTTCATGTCCATGGGGGACTGCACCAAAGACCTTGGTGGGGTGGTGTCATGACTTCTACTATACGTAAGTTGGACATAATGGAAACTGTTTCTCACACCCAACTGTCCAAATAATTTCTAGAGGTGTTTCACCTCTGTCTGAGACACCACGCACAAAAATACTGCCTTGAAGTGTGGATCTCATGTGGGGTTGAGGGTGGTCTGGAGAACCCAAGTGAAACACGTATTCTAACATCATTTTTGCTTAAGTTCACGATGTCTGGTTCCTAGCAATTGATATAAAGACATTAACCATAGACAACTGCCAATAACTGAGCTTCATTAAAAAAAAAGGTGCATAATTAAGCATCTTCCCAAACCTGGGGCTTCTTTTTTAGTTAGGAAAATAGATAAATTACCAAAAAATGACATAGTGTAAACAATATACCCCTTTAATTATTTTGTTAGCAACATTGGCTTTTTAAGAAGCTAGCTTCCTACTTTATCAAACATCAATTATTATGTTCAAATCAAACTTAAGATAAATAGGAAGCATTTCTTGAGGATGAAGTAATTAAATTTAGCTTTGGACCCAACAGAAATAAAAATTCAAATAGCACATATGCATTCATCCATTCATCAATTACTTTTATTTATGCCTACAATGGCCAAAGATTTTAGATTCAGTGAGTCATACAGAAATGAGTGACAGATGGTTTCGGCCCTGTAATTTATTATCTCTTGTAGAATAAACTAATAATAGCTAACATTTTTGTGCACTTACCACATGCTAGGTAATTTTCTAAAAATGTCCTGTGGTTTATTCTCACAATAGCCACATGAGCTAGGTACCATTATTAACAATATGCTTAACTTGCCCAAGGCCAACCAAGTCAACTGAGCACAGCTCCGGGCCTGGAAATGAAGCAGTCTGGCTCCAGAGCCTGTGGCCTAAACTGTTTCCTCTCCCTGCATGGTAGGAAGCATACAGTGGGCAGGAATCAAACTCAGGTGTTGGTGGGGCCAGGCTATGAATTAAGCAGGCCAGTGAGTAGGTATCAGTGGGAGATAGCCTCTAATCAGTTCCAGTAGATTGCTGCCAGACATTTCAATATTTTAAGAGCCATATAAGTTTGAGTTGTTATATGAAATATTTCTACTTTTATGTGTTGGATACTAATTATTTCAAAAACATTGTATAGGCCAAACAAAGTATGTCTGCAGACTATTCTACCCAAACACTATTCTACCCACCTTTTGGCTAAAAGAATAAGGTCCAAAATATTTTTTGCAGCTTTTAAGCCCTCTCATATCCTGCCTCCCCTCTGCCTTTTCCCTGTAATAGTTCTCCCTCTGTCATGCTGCGGCCACCCCACCTGCAGCCCTCACCCCGCTGGGCATCTCCGCCTCCCCAAGGGGCCACCTGCGTGCCCTGTCTCTGGGCGGTGGCCCACTCTGTTTCTCCCATATGAGGTGCTCTTCTCGTGGCTCTAGGCTGCTTCAAGCCTCTATGGGAGATGCCACAGGCACGAGACCTTGGAGGATGCATGAAATATTGACAGGTAAAGAACTGGCAAGGGAATTCTATTCAGAAGGAAACACATGAACAAATAAACAGAAACAGGAAAACAAAAGACATGTTGAAAACCACCAAACAGCTCCAGATATTTTAAAAGAGGCCTCTGGGTCCTTGGAATCTGGTCCTATAAAGAGAACTTGGATTGCTGACACTCTTGACATCCACAGTCCTTCTAAAGGGGTCCTTTGCATAAGGATCACTGGTGATTTAAGGTTTGCTGAAATAGTTCAGATAAATATTTATGTACAGCCATAAGCAAATCCACAGGGAAAAATATAACCCAAAACAGATTTTTCCTTGAAGCTCCTTTCAGCTGCTGATAAGGTTTCTGGCTTCAAAAAGGTTTTGAAAATAAATTAATATTATTAAAACTTAGGACCTCTAAGAAGGCCCTAACAATCAAGTAAGCCCTGAAAGTTTGTTTATCATTTCGGGGCGTGCCGGTGGAATCCTGGCCATGTTGGCAAGGGTGAATCTTGGGGCCCAGATCAGCCTCAGATCCACCCCTGAGATAAGAGCCAGGGACACAACAAAATAAAATTTGGCTTTCAAGTTAAAGCAGAGAGTGAGCATTGTTCAGAGCTTCTAAAATGCTGGAATCCTCAATGTCTGTTTTAGTGCACAGCTCTAGGCTAAGCCAGAGGGGTCTTGACCCTTCATATCGGGTTAGCTTTACAGGAACCTTGGCATACTACTGTTACGACCATTCTTGCTACTACTACTGTCACTACAAGCAGCAACAGCTCGCCGTCACCCCTCGGTGAGCGCTTGTTACGTGCCCAGAAATGCACTAGTTCCTAATGCGTAGATTATCTCTAGTCCTCACAATTATTCCCTTTCTGTACCTTAGGATCCTGAGATTCACAAAGGTGAAGAAACTTGCTCAGAGCCTCAGTTTGTCCGTAACTGAACTAAACACAAGCCCAGGGCTGCCACCAATGCCTATCCATTTCCTACCCCGACGAGTCAACACATAGGCTATCCACCACACCATAAGCACTTCACGAAAGAAGGTCACCATCCCTACCACCCCTCCACACACAGGCTGTCTTTTCCCCTCTGGCTCCTAGGAGGGCCTCTGGTGCTTTAGGGCATGGGGACTTGGCTGCAATGGGGGGAAATTTGCGGGAAGGTGAGTGAAATGAAAGCGGAAGGAAAAATGACCCTAGGGATTGAAGGGTGGGAAAGGAAAGGTCCTCCTGATATGTAAAGAAAAGTTTTGTTTACTCTTCTTAGCGCTGCCACGTATTTCTGCAACGATCCCCCATACAGAGTGCTTGTCGAGGTATGCGGCAATCTGTACTTTCACAGCCCACATGAAAATCTGGCCCACAGTCAGCCCTGACTGGGAGGCTGTTTCCCTGGCTCATCAATTCTGAGGTCAGCCCAATTGGCTCCAAGCCCCAGAGTTGCAAAGATGACACGCAGGAGAAATATGTGCTCATTTTCCCCTCTTGTGAGGTGCCAGCTCCTCCCAAGCTGCTGGAGCAATGAAAGTTCCCATCACTGGAATCTGAATCTTCACTGAGGCAGTCCAAAATGAAGCAGCTTCTCTGGCGGTGTGTCACGAGATGCTTGGTAAAAAACATCTGCACCAGCATTATCCATCTCTGCCTCCCTCATAGGGGCTTCCCTTTACACAACAACAGTCTAGCTGTGCTAAAGAATGTCAAATAAAAGCCTTGAGAGAGCTTTGCCATACACAGGCCAAATTAAATCGAGGGCATAATCCTCACTATTGTACTTATCAGTATTAAAATGGAGGATTACCATCATGGGAACAAAGCCCCATGACATGAAAGACTATTTCTATTCTGTAATTCACCGTTCACAGTTACAAGCTTGTGTAGAAAGTGGAGCAGAAAAGGACCATGCCACTGACTTCTACTTTCAACCTGAGTTTTCTTTCTCCCCAGCTATGTTAACCCACAGCACAGATGAGAGCACCTTTCCAGGGAGGTCATAGGCTTCTCCCAAGAATTCAGTGCTGGAATTTTCTCCATCAATCACAGGGTGACAGTTTTATACCAATCAGGGTTTATTCCTTAGCTGGTTGTGATTTAAGATTTGCTGAATGACAGTTATAAAGAACACAGAATACAAAAAGCCCTGGGCTAAGCATTTTGAGCCTGGAATCTAGATTGGTAGTAGAATGTACCCACAATTTAAAAGTGTGGGCTTTGCAGTCAGAAGACCTGTATCCAAATCCTGACTCTTGTCAATTTACTGAGTAACACTGGCAAGTTATTTGTAATCTCTAGATGTCAGAAATTATAAAATATGTACCCTTCCATAGCGTAGTTGTGGGGAATAAATAAGGTAATGCATATAAAACACTTAGCATGGTGCCCAGGAAGTTGTTAATGAATATCAAATGTTAGTTTTTGCTATTGTTGTTGGAAACAGAAGATCTGGATTCAAACCTCAGACCTGCCATTTGTTCCCTGTGTGGTGGTGGGTGAGGCCCCCAGACCACCAGGAGTGGGTAAACCTGATCTGGGCTCCGGGCCAGCATTTGGGACCTACACGTCTCAGATTTTCCTCGTTTGGTTAACTTCAGTGGCATAGAGTTGGCAATGCCACCTAAAAGGCTGGTGTGAGAATCAGGTGAGAAAATTGTGGGAAAACACTTAACATTGTAATAAATGTTGGGTGAATCTGAATGATGACATCAACATGTCCCTATTCTTGGTCTCAACAATATTTCTTACCATGTCTGGGTCTTCCTTGTGAACTCTTCCCTCTGATTTTTCTTTCATTTTTGGGGTATCATTAATCTACAATTACATGAGCAACATTATGGTTACTAGACTTCCCTATCATCAAGCCCCAACACCTACCCCATTACAGTCACTGTCCATCAGCTTAGTGAGATGCTATAGAATCACTACTTGTCTTCTCGGAGTAGTACAGCCCTCCCTGTGCTCCCTCCTACATTATGTCTGCTAATTGTAATGCCCCAATTTACCTCCTTGTCCCTCCCTTCCCACCCATCCTCCCCAGTCCCTTTCCCTTTGGTAACTGTTAGTCCATTCTTGGGTTCTGTGAGTCTGCTGCTGTTTTGTTCCTTCAGTTTTTTCTTTGTTCTTATACTCCACAGATGAGTGAAATCATTTGACACTTGTCTTTCTCCACCTGGCTTATTTCACTGAGCATAATACCCTCTAGCTCCATCCATGTTGTTGCAAATGGTAGGATTTGTTTTCTTCTTATGGCTGAATAATATTCCATTGTGTATATGTACCACATCTTCTTAATCCATTCATCTACTGATGGACACTTAGGTTGCTTCCATTTCTTGGCTATTGTAAATAGTGCTGCAATAAACATAGGGGTGCATCTATCTTTTTCAAACTGGGCTGCTGCATTCTTAGGGTAAATTCCTAGGAGTGGAATTCCTGGGTCAAATGGTATTTCTATTTTGAGTTTTTTGAGGAACCTCCATACTGCTTTCCACAATGGTTGAACTAATTTACATTCCCACCAGCAGTGTAGGAGAGTTCCCCTTTCTCCACATCCTCACCAACACTTGTTGTTGTTTGTCTTTTGGATGTTGGCCATCCTAACGGGTGTGAGGTAATATCTCATTGTGGTTTTAATCTGCATTTCTCTGATGATTAGCGATGTGGAGCATCTTTTCATGTGCCTGTTGGCCATCTGAATTTCTTCTCTGGAGAGTGTCTGTTCAGATCCTCTGCCCATCTTCTAATTGGATTATTTGCTTTTTGTTTGTTGAGGTGTGTGAACTCTTTATATATTTTGGATGTCAACCCTCTTTTCGGTATGTCATTTATGAATATATTCTCCCATACTATAGGATGTCTTTTTGTTCTACTAATGGTATCCTTTGCTGTACAGAAGTTTTTTAGTTTGATATAGTCCCATTTGGAAAACTTTAAGGAGAATGGATATTATGTCTTCTCAATATGTCTGATAAAATTCAGTGGTGAATCTATCTGGTCCGGGGGTTTGTTCTTGGGTAGTTTTTGATTACCGATTCAATATCGTTGCTAGTAATTGGTCTGTTTAGATTTTCGGTTTCTTCCTTGGTCAATCTTGGAAGGTTGTATTTTTCTAGGAAGTTGTCCATTTCTTCTAGGTTTCCAGCTTGTTACCATATAGATTTTCTTAGTATTCTCTAATAATTCTTTGTATTTCTGTGGGGTCTGTCGTGATTTTTCCTTTCTCATTTCTGATTCTGTTTAAGTGTGTTGATTCTCTTTTTCTCTTAATAAGTCTAGTTAAGGATTTATCTATTTTGTTTATCTTCTCAAAGAACCATCTCTTGCTTTCATTGATATTTTTCTATTGTTTTATTCTTCTCAATTTTATTTATTTCTTCTCTGATCTTTATTATGTCCCTCCTTCTGCTGACTTTGGGCCTCATTTGTTCTTATTTTTCCAGTTTCAATAATTGTGATTTTAGACTATTCATTTGGGATTGTTCTTCCTTCTTTAAATAGGCCTGATTGCTATATACTTTCCTCTTAGAACTGCCTTCACTGTGTCCCACAGAAGTTGGAGCATTGTGCTGTTGTTTTCATTTGTCTCCATATATTGCTTGATCTCTGTTTTAATTTGGTCATTGATCCATTGATGTTTTAGGAGCATGTTGTTAAGCCTCCATGTGTTTGTGAGCCTGTTTGTTTCTTTGTACAATTTACTTCTAGTTTTATACCTTTGTGATCTGAGAAGTTGGTTGGTACAATTTCAATATTTTTTAATTTACTGAGGCTCTTTTTGTGGCCTAGTATGTGGTCTATTCTGGAAAATGTTCCATGTACACTTGAGAAGAATGTGTATCCTGCTGCTTTTGGGTATAGAGTTCTGTAGATGTCTGTTAGGTCCATCTGTTCTAGTGTGTTGTTCAGTGCCTCTGTGTCCTTACTTATTTTATGTCTGGCTGATCTGTCTTTTGGAGTGAGTGGTGTGTTGAAGTCTCCTAAAATGAATGCACTGCATTCTATTTCCTCCTTTAATTCTGTTAGTATTTGTTTCACATATGTTGGTGATCCTGTGTTGGGTGCATAGATATTTATAATGGTACATCATCTTGTGGGACTGTCCCCTTTATCATTATGTAATGTCCTTCTTTGTCTCTTGCTACTTTCTTTGTTTTGAAGTCTATTTTGTCTGATACAAGTACTGCAACTCCTGCTTTTTTCTCCCTATTGTTTGCATGAAATATCTTTCTCCATCCCTTCACTTTTAGTCTGTGTATATCTTTGGGTTTGAGGTGAGTCTCTTGTAAGCAGCATATAGATGGTTCTTGCTCTTTTATCCATTCTATTACTCTGTGTCTTTTGATTGGTGCATTCAGTTCATTTACATTTAGGGTGATTATTGATAGATATGTACTTATTGACATTGCAGGCTTTAGATTCATGGTTACCAAAGGTTTAAGGGTAGCTTCTTTACTATCTAGCCGTCTAACTTAACTTTCTGATTAAGGTATTATAATCACAGTCTGATTCTTAATTTCTCTCCCTTCTTATTCTTCCTCCCCCATTCTTTATATGTTAGGTGTTTTATTCTGTACTCTTTTGTGCTTCCTTTGACTGTTCTTGTGGATAGTTGATTTTATTTTTTGCCTTTAGTTAATATTTGGTTGCTCTGCCTTCTTTGCTGTGAGTTTATTTTCTCTGGTGACATCTATTTAGCCTTAGGAGTGCTTCCATCTAGAGTAGTCCCTTTAAGATATCCTGTAGAGGTGGTTTGTGGGAAGCAAATTCCCTCAACTTTTGCTTGTCTGGAAATTGTTTAATCCCTCCTTCAAATTTAAATGATAATCATGTTGGATACAGTATTCTTGGTTCAAGGCCCTTCTGTTTCATTGCATTAAATATATCATGCCATTCTCTTCTGGCCTGTAAGGTTTCTGTTGAGAAGTCTGATGATAGCCTGATGGGTTTTCCTTTGTAGGTGATCTTTTTTCTCTCTCTTGCTGCTTTTAATACTCTGTCCTTGTCTTTGATCTTTGCCATTTTAAGTATTGTATGTCTTGGTGTTGTCCTCCTCGGGTCCCTTGTATTGGGAGATCTGTGGGTTTCCATGGTCTGAGAGACTGTTTCCTTCTCCACCTTGGGGAAGTTTACAGCAATTATTTCTTCAAAGACACTTTCTATCCCTTTTTCTCTCTCTTCTTCTTCTCGTACCCCTATAATGCAAATATTGTTCCGTTTGGATTGGTCACACAGTTGTCTTAATATTCTTTCATTCCTAGAGATCCTTTTATCTCTCTCTGCCTCTGCTTCTCTGTATTCCTGTCTCTGATTTCTATTCCATTGACAGTCTCTTGCACCTCGTCCAGTCTGCTCTTATTGATTGTTTCATTTCTGTTATTTCCCTCCTGACTTCATTCCTTAGCTCTTGCATATTTCTCTGCAGGTCCATCAGCATGGTTATGACTTTTATTTTCTTTTCCAGGAAAATTGGTTATATCTATCTCGCCAGGCCCTCTCTCTGGGGTTGTCTGAGTTATTTTTGACTGGACCAGATTCTTTTGACTTTTCATGGCGATAGAAGTGGTTGCAGGCAGGTGGCACGTGTGTCACCTGGGAGAACCAAGTCCCTACTGCTTGTTGGTTGCCTTGCCCTTCTCCGCTGCTTGTGCCATCTACCCGCACAGCAGGAGCAGTCTCTGGGATAATCTCATCTCCTGAGCTGCTGTGGGCGGGATGGCCCTCAGGATACCCTAGCACACTGCAGGGCTCGTAGCCATGCTGGGTGTGTTCTCCTGTGAGAACGGCACCCCTTCATGCCTTCTGGACCTTGCTCTGGCTTCCGCTGCCTGTGCCATCTATCTGCACACCTGGAGCAGTCTCTGGGATAATCTCCTGAGGTGCCGTCGGCGGGTGACTTACAGGAAAGCCTAGCACACTGTGGGGGGTTGCAGCAGTGCCGGGTGTGTTCTCTGGCAAGAACGGTGCCCCTTCATGCTTTCCGGACCTTGCTCCGGCTTCCTCTGTCTGTGCTGGGCAGCTGCGTGCCAGTGGCAGCCTCTGGGTCTGTCCTGATTAGCTGCACCCTGGGAGGAGACTGTGTGGTTGCTGTGGACGGGGCTGTTCTCCGGCTGCTCCACAGCTGTGGTGGGTCAGCTGGTTTGCTTGCAGTGCCGGCTGGGGGGAATGAATGGCAGGCTGCTTATTGCGGTGAGTTGTGTTTGGGGCTGTGTTACCCCCAGGGTGTTAGGGAGCCTGAAATTCCTCAAGATTCCCAGCCTGCGGGGCTGAGTGTGCTGGGACGATTTTGTCCAACTGTTGAGCCATATTCCCTTTAAGACTTTTAAAAAGTGCCCGCTTTTCTTTTGTTTCAGGGGAGCCAGCTGTGGGGACCCACTCACAGTCTCTGTCTTGGATTTTACTTTTCCATTTCTCTAATATCCAGTACACCATGAATGTGTGTCTGTGCTCCCAGTGCAGATTACTAGGGCTGGTTATTTAGCAGTTCTGTGCTTCCACTCCCTCCCCACTCTGATTCTTTTCCTCCCGCCAGTGAGCAGGGGTGGGGGGGAGAGCTCGGGTCCCTCCGGGTCATGGCTTTTTATCTTCCTTTTTGTGAGATGCTGAGTTATCACAGATGTAGCTGTAGCTTGGCTGTTGTACTGTATCTTCTGGTCTCTCTTTTAGAAATTACTGTATTTGTTGTATTTTCAAAAATCTATATGGTTTTGGGAGGAGATTTCTGCCGCCCTACTCATTCCGCCATCTTGAGTCCCTCTCCTCCTCTTCCCTCTGATTTTAACTTCCCTTCATCTTTCCCAATACCTATCTGCTCCTGTCACTGCCGCTTCTGAACTCTTCTGTCCCACTTCATTAGTTGGTTCACCAAGCCCTCCTTCTATGCCTATTCTCCCGTGCAGAAGCTGAGAATGCCCACATTCACTTTCCCAGCCTTCCTTGCAGCTCCCCTGCAGGGCAATCTCTGCAAATTCTGGCCCGTGAGAAGCAAGGGGTGTCCTGGGGCTTCTAGGAAAGGTTACTCTCCTGACAAATGGAGACTGACTCCTGAGAAGGGCTCCCTTTCCACTTACCTCTTACTTCCTGCTTTGGGCATTGCCATGTGAGGAAGTGATACTTAGCGCTGCTTCAGCCACCTTGAGACCATAAGTGGGGGCATTGCTAACATGCTAGCATAGAGACAGAAGGGGCCTACGTCCTTGATTCCTAAGCAACTGACCTACCACTGGAACCTCTGTTTTCAGACCTCTGTTCTGAGGGATCCTTAAATCTATTGACAGGACATTCTGTTACTTTCTGGTGAGAGCATTACCATTGGCATGACTCAGCTCTCTTCTCAATCTGTCCATCTCTGCTCTGGCCCCAGTTTCCTGTCTGCCAACTCATCGGCACTCCACAGGGCATGGAGGTGACCATCAAATAGAGGGAAAAATAGGACCCCAGCGCCCCAGGGCACGGACACTGTGACACACTCCCTGGATCCTGCTATTGCTCTCACCCCACAAAGACTGAGCAGGAAGAACTTTTCTCTCATAAAAACCTGAATCCTGAAGACTGGCCTTGGAAGTCAGCTCAGTAACCTTACTGAGTACCTACTGCATGTCTTAGAAACAGGAAGTAAGACTCGGCCTTTGTCCTTGAGAACCTGACATGCTAGCACAAAGTCAACCACACCACCAGGCAAAACGTGAAGGGCCAGAGAATGATAAACCAAAGTGAGGTCTGAGGAGGTCGAGTCTGAACGGTTATTGCTCACAATGTCCTAAGGAGCTTGCGCCAGAATGTAACTCAATTTACCACCAAGTATACTGTTAAGTTCAGCTGATATTTTTTTCATAGCAAGACTTTTTCTTGGTGAAGAAAGCAGTGGGTTGATTTACATTCTGATAAAAGCTTATCATCTTGTCAGAAACCAGCATTTTGAGGAATACTGTTTAATACAGCAAGGAGTATTAAAGAGAATTAAGGTCCTCATGGCAGAAAGGGATATGTACCTTGATGAAATAGCTAAGAGTTAAACAGAAAGACATGAGCAGAGAGAACAGAGTAGGTGCATTGGTATAACAATAAGTCTGGCTGCAGGTAGCCATATGGTGCACATAGGGACATATTGGAGGTGAATCTGGAGGACAAATTGGATCAAGATAGGGAGAGGCTTGATATGGCTGAGAATTTTGAACCTCTTTTGGTCTAAAATGGGAAGGCACTGAAGTTCTTTGAAAAGACAGAATATGCTTTAGGACAATTGATCAGGTGTTAGAAATGAAAACTGGTCTGTAAAAAAGAGAGAACACAGAGAGAGAAAGAGATACTGGCAGGCCTGGGCCAAGGAAGGATGCTAAGGAAAGGATGGGAGATGGGGTTAAATCAGAGGAAGGGATTAAAAATGACTCCCGGGTTTTAAGGCTAGGTTACAAGAGAGTGTTTGTGTCATTCACAGAAGTGGGAGGATGAGGTGGAAACGATTCTCTCATGGGGCATTTTCTGCTGAGGTCCTGATGTAGGCCAGCAGGAGCTGGACATAGGAATGAGGAGTGCAGAACAGAGATCTGAGAAGTGTGCTCACACAGCTGAGAGTTGAAACCAGATACACTGATAAGAGAAGATATCACCCAGCTGAGAAGCAGAGAAAGCAGACAGCCAAGGGCTTGTAAGTGCCTGGGTTTCAATGGTGAGTGGGAAGGAAGGAGGATGGAGCCAGAGAAGACAGAGGCTGAGCAAGAAGCTGAAGACCACAGTGCCGCAGATGCCTGTGGAAGAGGGTGACCCAAGGACGACTGAATGCTGCGGAGTCTGATGGACATGAGGCTCTAGCAACTGGGAACCGAGCTCCCCAAGAACAGTTTTAGAGATGTCGGGGAGGGCACAAATCAGAGTTCAGGATTAAGGAAGGAGAGGTTGGTCAGGAATAAGGCAACAGATCTGGATGTCAGGCTGAGGAAGTCTGATGATGAAAGTATGAAGAGGGGGACAGGGCCAAGAGCAGGCTTTCGTTAGAATGCGGACAGGTATAAGCAAAAGAGAAAAGGGCAGCAGAAGGAGAGAGAAAGGGGTGGGCTAGCTGATGGCGGCAGGGCCTGGAGGGCAGGAGCACAGGAGGAGGGTTACCCACGCTAGCAAGAGGACTTGTGGTCTTTTGAGATGGGAACAAAGGAAGGAGGGACAGCTGACAACCAAGAGAGATTCAAAGGGAGGAGAAGGTGAGGTTACTCACAGTGCTGTCCTGATGCCCTAAGTAAAGTCAGTCATCTGCTGAGGTTGAGGGCAGTCCGGCTGGGGCTGGAACCATTTTCCAAACTGGTTTACTGACTTGTCCAAGGGCAAACAGCCAGAAATTGTCAGCTCTAGGACCAGAACCCAAGTCTTCTGCCTGGCAGGTTCAGTGGTCTTTTTGTTGCATCAGAAATTCTAAGCTTTGTTATTCTAAGATGAGATGGTAGGTCTACAATATTTCCTCAAATACCCTTCAATAAGCTATTCTATTAGGAAAGTAGTTTACTTTGAAAGCAATCCAAGAACCGTTTGAGACTGCTAGAGAAGTATTGATGATTTAATTTGTTGGCTCAAAGATATCAATAAGAAGTCTCAAAAAATTAAGAATCATTTTTAAAAATAACAAATCAAGACCACCTCTTTTTCCAGGTGAAACGATACAAAGGGCTTTCTAATGATCTGCTTGCACCTCCAAATCCTAGCCTAAACTTTTAATGAAAGTCCCCACAAGCAATTTGGAGGAAAATAAGAAAGGCAAGCGTCAATCCTAGCTAGACTTTCCCTTCTGCCCTGCCTCTCCCCCTGTAGCTGTGTCCTCCTCTGGCGACGCGTGTGAGGGGCCTGGAGACCTCTTCTGGGAGGGGGTAGGTTATGGAGGTTTCCCTGCGGAACACGAGGCCTGTGAGGTCCTTGAGCCACTGGTGTTTCCTGTCATGGCGCCCCCTGGCCTGACTAAAGTGACCTGAGGCTACATTTACCAGGGTCGTTGTCCTCTGCAGCCCTGAGCAGCTCACGCCTACATTGATAATTGTAAACTATGGCCCTGGGCACCAATGCTGTATTCATTTTGAATTATATTTAATTAGCACCTGTGGGTAAACAGGCAATGATACTCCCTTTTCGCTTTAGCTTAAACCCAAGGTTTTTCAACCTCGGGACTATTGTCACTTGGGGCTGGACACTTCCTTTGCTGTGAAAGGGCTGCCCTGTGCTCTGTAGTATGTTTGGCATCGCTGGCCTCTCACCACAGGATGCCAGTGGCACAACTCTTTCCCCTAAGGTTGTGACAACCAAAAATGTCTCCAGACTTGCTGAATGTCCTGGGGGAGAGGGACAAAACTGTTCCCCACCGAGAACCACCACTTTAAGCTAATGAGGCCAAGTATAGGTTTTACCACGGAGGAAAAAAAAGCAGGATTGCGTTCAGGTTGTCCTGTAAAATAAAGAGTTTTGCCCACAGAGTAACGACCTCTGATATGGCAGAATTGCATGGGAAACACTTTTTGGCTTTACTCTCTCCAACTCATCCAAATAGCAGCGTTCAGAAATACTTCTGTTACATTGCCCATTGGGCAGAGCACGTGAGCTTCACACTGGGAGCGTTTAGGGATGAGACTCACCAGTCTTTCTCAGTGGCGGCAGGGGCGTTGCTTGAAGTTCCTGACTGGCCGTTGTTGGATTCTGCTTGTGGACTGCTTTGGTGATTTACAGAGATGCTCAGAACTGAGGAAAAAACAAACAAGTATTTAGAGGTCTCAGGATGAGGGCAGAGGTAGACAGCGTTAGACTTCAGAGCCCTTCCACGCTCTCTGCAGCCCCTTTCCCTCTGCCCTCATGCTGCTCCCTGACTTTCCACAGCCTTCGTTGAGGACACGTGAAGACTGGCCTGCTTTGTGCTAGTTCCCAGGCAATGAATTGGATAAAATAACTCATGCTTACAGGAAAACAAGCTACCTCTCTCTGACGACGAATATAGCAGACAGAGATGAGCGGCTCACAGGCAATGCGGATCACAATAGCGGCAGCATGCAGCAGCTGGAGTAACTAGACAGTTAGTAGACCACCTTCTAGTCTGGCTGGGCGGGGCGGGATGTGGATAGTTGGCCAAGGAATGAATTGTCACATTGTGAACTGTAAATGAGGAATAATTCCTGGAGCAACCCATTTCCACATTGGGAACGAGGACAGTTCACCGATGAATTTCTCAAGAGTGGGGCTAACAAATACAATTCTTCCTTTCTGTGCTGTGGCAGCCCAATCATGGCCCTCTTTTCCACTGAACCTTAATTCAGCTTCAAGTTCCTTCTTAACACAAAGCTTCATTCTCAAACTGTGGACCTGTGTATCCATGACTTCACCAAACCACATCTGTCTCACCAATGGGATTCAGCCCTGCCTGGGCAAGTTCACTCTTGATTCGTGAGACTGAGAAATGACAATGGAAGGTTCTTGGGCTGAAAGGGTTTATACCCAGCTTTATTCTCAGGGTGGCGGGTCAAGCATAGAATCCCATCCACTCAGAGTGAATCTGCATGCAGCAAGTCGGTCTCTGCCCCCGCAGCTGTCTCAGCTCTGTCCTTGGCGCTGCCACCACTCCAGTCTCCACTCTCCTGTGGCCGTGCAGCCCAGAGCACTGGGTGGAGCTCTTTATATAGAGTCAATAACAGCATATCGCCCACATGTGTGCAGAGAGCAAGCCGACCAGGTCAGGTGAGAATCTTGGCCATAGGAACTTTCATTTCTCTACAACATCATGTGAAGCATCAGTATCACCTGGAAACTTGTTAAAAATGCAAATTCTTTGGCTCTGCCCCAGATAAAGTGAATCAGAAAGAACAGGGGAAGGGGCTGGCAATCTACATATTTAACAAGCCATCAAGGTGATCTGGATCTGTGTTGAAGTTTGAGAAACACTGCTCCAGATCCAAGATTTTTGTGTGTGTGTGTGTCCTTGTTAATTCTTTTTTTTTAAAGTATCATTGATATGCAATCTAATGAAGGTTTCATATGAACAACCTTGTGGTTTCAACATTGACCCATATTATCAAGTCCTCACCTCCCTCCATTGCAGTCACTGTCTATCAGCATAATAAGATGTTACAGAATCATTATTTGTCTTCCTGTGCTATACTGCCTTCCCCATGACTTACCTTTATTGTGATTGCTAATCATAATGTCCCTTAATCCCCTTCTCCCACCCTCCCCACCCACCCTCCCCAACCCCTCCCCTTTTGTAGC
This sequence comes from Phataginus tricuspis, assembly GCA_029783875.1. NCBI lineage: Eukaryota > Metazoa > Chordata > Mammalia > Pholidota > Manidae > Phataginus > Phataginus tricuspis. Next base: position 17,343,302 of record JAQQAC010000477.1, read on the forward strand.
TGCTAGTCCCTTCTTGGAGTCTGTGAGTCTGCTGCTGTTTTGTTCCTTCAGTTTTCTTCATTGTTATACTCCACAGATGAGTGAAATCATTTGATACTTGTCTTTCTCCACCTGCCTTATTTCACTGAGCATAATACTCTCTAGCTCCATCCATGTTGTTACAAATGGTAGGATTTGTTTTCTTCTTATGGCTGAATAATATTCCATTGTGTATATGTACCACATTTTCTTTATCCATTCATCTACTGATGGACACTTAGGTTGCTTCCATATCTTGGCTATTGTAAATAGTGCTGTGACAAACATAGGGGTGCATCTGTCTTTTTGATTCAGGAATCTTGTTTTCTTTGGGCCAATTCTGAGGAGTGGAATTACTGGGTCAAATGGTATTTCTATGTTTAATTTTTTGAGGAACCTCCATACTGCTTTCCACAATGGTTACACTAATTTACATTCCCACCAGCAGTGTAAAAGGGTTCCCCTTTCTCCACATCCTTGCCAGCATTTGTTGTTCCTTGTCTTTTGGATGTTGGCCATCCTGACTGGTGTGAGGTGGTATCTCATTGTGGTTTTAATTTGCATTTCCCTGATGATTGGTGATGTAGATCATCTTTACATGTGCCTGTAGGCCATTTGAATTTCTTCTTCAGATCCAAGATTCTTAATATCCTGGCTATATATTAGAATCACCTGGGAAAGATTTTAAATTTGCCTAAACCAAGCCCATAAAGATTGTGCAGCCAACCTGGGGTGGGGTTGGCATCAATTTCTGAAAGCTTCTCAGACAATTGTAATGTGTGGCCAGGGTTGAGAAACACAGTTTCATATAGTCACTACCAGTCAACTGGGGCAGGAAAGAAACCCTGCACCTATTTCCTATCCTCTTTCAGATCATCTAGAAGCATCCAAACCTAATTATAACCAATGAAGATAATCTATAAACTTGGCAATTGGGACGTATTTTGGAAGATGCATACAATATAAAAGGTTGATGTTATAAATGATAGAACATGACAAAGAGTGCAGGAAAAGAAATATAGAAACAATTGTTTTTGTGTTGTCTATTCTTGGAAGAATATGCTCTGCCTCTATATTATTAGTTTGGTTCCTTAGACATAAATATCTTTTATGCAGAAGAAATGTAATTCTTTGGGCTATCAGAGGTAGATAAGACCATCTGTTGTTGCTATTATTATTGCTATAAACACCAATAGGACAAGGAGAAAAATTTTAATGGAACAGTATTAGGTTTTTATTGTTATACAAAAAAACTATGACCAAACTATGAAAGAACAATGTTAAAAGAAAAAAAAAAAACAAGCAAAATAGTTACAGCCTTTCAGAATGTCATTAACTAATTCCCCTTTCCGTCCATTATTTCTTGATTGATGAACTCTTCCAGTTAGAGGACCAGGCAGGCTTACCCCTTCCTGGAGATTCTAAAACACTGTTTGGCCCATGGTCACTTATAATACTGCGGTTAGCAACATAAAAGCAAGAGCTGACATAAGAAGAAAGAGGATCCCACTTCAGGGACACAACTAACTCTGTTTCCTTATTAAGAAAGCAAACTACCCAATTTCTAACCTTGGTCTCTGGCCCAACTCAGCAGCACCACTAGTTACCACTCCTTGTTCAAAGCTCAAGTGGTATTGCCCATGTGGAAAACTGAGATATCTCTTTTCTGCACCTATTTTGAGATCTTCAGTATAAAAATGAGCAATGGTAGCTTAATAGCAATTCAGAGAGGAAAAAGCACAAATAAAGCAAGAAACAACCATCAAGCCCCTTGTGCTCTGGGACTCTACATACAGAAAGACAGGAAATATCAGTATCTTTACTTGGAGCTTAGCAAATACTCACTGTTACTTTGTCTGGGTTTCCAATAAAAACCCATAGAATTTCTATTCATGTAATTGAAGGGAAACTTATTCCATGTTTCTCATTCATTTACACTGCAGTCATCAAATTATTGAGTTTTATGAGTTATTTGAAGTATAAAAAGCAAAATAAACTTACAGAATATTCTTAATAAAGCTTAGATAAAGTCTATCCCTCTCTCCTCAGTTTTGCCTGAAGAGCAGGGGAAAGGATTTGGGTCAGAGTAAGGAGATAAAATAGTTATCAAACTATTGCGTTCTAAGCAAAATCCAAAATTTTCAAATATTTTTAAGTATGTCCTTGTGACAGTTGGACTCACCTGGCATTTTTCTGGCAAAGTAACTGCTGAACAAGTTGATTGGAGGAATGAAGGTGTGGAGAAAAACAGAAAAGTAAAATAGGGTGTATAGATTAGCTTAAAGGAATTAGACCAGTGATGTGGCTGAAAAAATTAAGTGATGAGCTTAAATAGCAGAAAAGTTCTCAAAATACTTGAGGTATGAGAGAAAAAGATGGCAGTGTGAGTGGTGTGGCAGACATCTCCTCCCAAAACAACATATATTTTGAAAATACAGCAAATACAACTATTCCTAGAAGAGTGACCAGAAGTAAGAGAGCACCAGCAACTCTACATCTGGGAGAAGTGAACATCTCATGGAAAAGGGTAAAGTAAAAAGCCACGACTTGGCAGGACATGAGTACTCCCTCCACCCCAGCTCACCAGTGGGAGGAAAAGAATCAGAGTGGGGAGGTAGTGGAAGCACAGGACTGCTAAATACCCAGCCCTAGAAATCTACCCTGGGAGCACAGACCCACACTGCATGGTGCTCTGGAGATTAGAAGGGCTGAAAAGCAAAGTCTGAGACTAAGATTGTGAACAGGTTCCCACAACTGGCTGCCCTGGGAAAAAAGAAAAGCAGGTGCTGTAAAAGACTTCTAAACAGTCAGAAAGCTGCTAAAGGGGCAATGGTTTAGGAGAAGGAACAGGTGGACAAAATTGTCCTGGCACATTCAGCCCAGCAGGCTGGGAACTTTCAGGAGTTTCAGGTGACCTATGCCCGTGGTTGGCAACGCAGCCCCTACACCCCTCACTGCGATAAGCAGCCTGCCGCTCCTTCCTCCCCGCAGGCACCTACGAGCAAACTGGCTCTCCCTGCCACAGCTGCAGACCAGCCTGAGGGCAGCCCCGCCTACAGCAACTACACAACTTAACGTAGAGGCTTCTTCCTGCACGCAGCTAACCGGCCCAGACTCAGAAGCTGCTCTCTGCGTGCAGGAGACCAGAATAGACAGCGGACACAGGCGCTGAGACTGGGAGGCACAAAGGGGCTTTGTTCTCTCAGCAGAACCCACACAGCTCGCCTGTAACCCCTGCCATCACCCTAGGGCCACCCGCCCAAAGCAGTTTAGGGGATTAACCCAGAGACCACTTCCTGCATGCAGTTAACTGGCCCAGACAGCAGAGACAGGCATGGCAACCAGCAAGCAGGAAGGGACTTTGTCCTCCCAGCTGACACCCACGCCACACACAGGCGGCCATTCCCATAGCTCCAGGACTATGAAAAGGCAGAAGAACCTTGCTCAATCCAAAATCCCTCAAACAACAGAAAGAGGGCTTGGTGAGACTTTTCACCAATCCTCCTGAAAAAAAATTAAAAATAAAAGTCATAATCATGCTGATGGAGCAACAGAAAAATATTCAAGAGCTAAGGGATGAATTCAGGAGGGAGATAACTGAAACGAAACAAACAATGGAAGGATTTAAAAGCAGGTTAGGTGAGGTAGAAGAGGCAGTAAATGGAATTGAAATCAGAGAACAGAAATACAGAGAAGCTGAGGCAGAGAGGGAAAAAAGGATCTCTAGGAATGAAAGAATTTAGGAGAACTGGGTGACCAATCTGAAAGGAACAATATTCTCATTATAGGGGTACCAGAAGAAGGAGAGAGAGAAAAAGGGATAGAAAGCATCCTTGCCAGAAGTAATTGCTGGAAACATCCTCAGTCTGGGGAAGGAAATAGTCTCTCAGGCCATGGAAGTCTACAGATCTCCCAACACAAGGGATGCAATAAGGACAACAGCAAGACATATAATAATTAAAATGGCAAAGATCAAGGACAAGAACAGAGTATTAAAAGCAGCCAGAGAGAGATAAAAGATCACCTAAAAAGGAAAATCCATCGAGCTATCATCAGACTTCTTAGCAGAAACCTTACAGGCCAAATGGGAATGGCATGATATATTCAATGCAATGAAACAGAAGGGCCTAGAACCAAGCATACTCTACCCAGCAAGATTATCAGTTAAATTTGAAGGAGGGATTAAACAATTCCCAAATAAGCAAAAGTTGAGAGAATTTACCTCCCACAAAACATCTCTACAGTGTATTTTTAAGGGACTGCTCTAGATGGAAGTGTGCCTAAGACTAAATAGCTGTCACCTGAGAAAATAAAACCACAGCAAAGGTAGTAGACCAACTAAATATGAAACAAATGCAAAATTAAATCAGCTACCCCCAAAGTTAGTCAAGGAATACACGAAGAGTACACAATATGACACCTAACGTATAAAGTGTGGAGGAGGAAGAAAAAGAAGGTGGGGGGGGGGAAGTAAAAGAATCTTCAGATTGTGTTTAAAAGAGCATATTCAGTGAGTTAAGGTAGACTGCTGGATAGTAGAAAGCTGCCCTGGGGCTTTAATAACAACAAATCCAAAGCCTGAAATGGCAATAAGTACATATCTATCGATAATCACCGTAAATGTAAATGGACTGAATGTACCAACCCAAAGACATAGAGTTACAGAATGAATAAAAAAGCAAAACCCATTTTTACGCTGCCTACAAGAGAATCACTTCAAACCCAAAGACATACACAGACTAAAAGTGAAGGGATGGAAAAAGGTATTTCATGCAAACAATAGGGAGAAAAAAACAGGAGTTGCAGTACCAGTAGACAAAATAGACTTCAAAACAAAGAAAGTAACAAGACACAAAGAAGGGCATTACATAATGATAAAGGAGTCAGTTCAATAAGAGGATATAACCATTATAAATATTTATGCACCCAACACAGGAGCACCTACAGATGTTTAACAAATACTAACAGAATTAAAGGGGGAAATAGAATGCAATGTATTCATTTCAGGAGACTTCAACACTCCACCTACTCCAAAGAACAGATCAACCAGACAGAAAATAAGTATGGAGACAGAGGCACTGAACAACACATTAGAACAGATGGACCTAACAGACATCTACAGAACACTCCACCCAGTGGAGACAAATGAAAACAACAGTGCAAGGCCCCAACTTCTGTGGGATGCAGCAAAGGCAGTTCTAAGAGGAAATTATATATCAATCTGGGCCTATTTAAAGAAGGAAGAATAATCCCGAATGAACAGTGTAAATTCATAATTGTTGAAACTGGACAAATGAAGTCAAAAGTTAGTAGAAAGAGGGACATAATAAAGATCAGAGAAGAAATAAATAAAATTGAGAAGAACAAAACAATAGAAAAAATTAATGAAACCAAGAGCCTGTTCTTTGAGAAAATAAACAAAATAGATAAACCCCTAGCCAGACTTATCAAGAAAACAAGAGAATCTACACACCACATAAACAGAATCACAAATGAGAAAGGAAAAATCATGAGACACCACAAAAATACAAAGAATTATTAGAGAATACTATGAAAAATTATATGCTAACAAACTGGATCACCTAGAAGAAATGGAAAACTTTCTAGAAAAATACAACCTTCCAAGGCTGACCCAGAAAGAAACAGAAAATCTGAACAGATCAATTACCAGCAATGAAATAGAATTGGTAATCAAAAAACTACCTAAGAACAAAACTCCCGGCCCAGATGGCTTTACTGCTAAATTTCATCAGACATTTAGAGAAGATATAAAATCCATTCTCCTTAAAGTTTTCCAAAAAATAGAAGAGGAGGGAATACTTCCAAACTCATTCTATGAGGCCAGCATCACTCTAATACCAAAACTAGACAAAGACATGACAAAAAAAAAAAATTACACACCAATATCCCTGATGAACGTAGGTGCAAAAATACTCAACAAAATATTATCAAACTGAATTCAAAAATACATCAAGAGAATTATACATCATGATCAAATGGAATTCATCCCAGGGATGCAAGGATGGTACAACATTCGAAAATCCATCGACATCATCCACTATCAATAAAAAGAAGGACAAAAATCACACGATCATCTCCATAGATGCCAAAAAAGCATCTGACAAAATTCAACACCCATTAATGATAAAAACTTTCAACAAAATGGGTATAGAGGGCAAGTACCTCAACATAATAAAGGCCATATTTGACAAACCCACAGCCAACATCATACTTAACAGCTAGAAGCTGAAAGCCTTTCCTTTAAGATCGGGAACAAGACAAGGATGCCCACTCTCCCCACTTTTATTCAACATAGTTCTGGAGGTCCTAGCCATGGCAATAAGAAAACACAAAGAAATAAAAAGCATCCAGATTGGCAAGGAAGAAGTTAAACTGTCACTGTTTGCAGATGACATGATATTGTACATAAAAAACCCTAAAGAATCCACTCAAAAACTACTAGAACTAATATCTGAATTCAGCAAAGTAGCAGGATACAAAATTAATACACAGAAATCTGTTGCATTCCTATACACTAATGATGAACTAGCAGAAAGAGAAATTAGGAAAACAATTCCATTCACAATTGCATCAAAAAGAATAAAATACCTAGGAATAAACCTAACTAAGGAAGTGAAAGACCTATGCTCTGAAAACTACAAGACACTCTTGAAGGAAATTAAAGAGGACACTAATAAATGGAAATTCATCCCATGCTTTTGGGTAGGAAGAATTAATATTGTCAAAATGGCCATACTGCCTAAGCAATCTACAGATTCAATAAAATCCCTATCAAAATACTGACAGCATTCTTCAACGAACTTGAACAAATAGTTTAAAATTCATATGGGACCACAAAAGAGCCAAAATAGCCAAGGCAATCCTGAGAAGGAAGAATAAAGCTGGGGGGATTATGCTCCCCAACTTCAAGTTCTATTACAAAGTCACAGTAATCAAGACAATTTGGTACTGGCACGAGAACAGATCCAAAGACCAATGGAACAGACTAGAGAGTACAGATATTAATCCAAGCATATATGGTCAATTAATATATGATAAAAGAGCCATGGATATACAGTGGGGAAATGACAGCCTCTTCAACAGCTGGTATTGGCAAAGCTGGACAGCTACATGTAAGAGAATTAAACTGAATTACTGTTTAACTCCATACACAAAAATAAACTCGAAATGGATCAAGGACCTGAATGTAAGTCATGAAACCATAAAACTCTTAGAAGAAAACATAGGCAAAAATCTCTTGAATATAAACATGAGCAACTTATTCATGAATGTATCTCCCTGGGAAAGGGAAACAAAAGCAAAAATGAACAGGTGGGACTATATCAAGCTAAAAAGCTTCTGTACAGCAAAGGACACCATCAGTAGAACAAAAAAGCATCCTAGTATGGGAGAATATATTCATAAATGACATATCCAATAAGTGATTCACATCCAAAATATATAAAGAGCTCACACGACTCAACCACCAAAAAGCAAATAACCTGATTAAAAAATGGGCAGAGGAGCTGAACAGACACTTCTCCAAAGAAGAAATTCAGATGGCCAAAAGGCACATGAAAAGATGCTCCACATCATTAATCATCAGAGAAATGAAATTTAAAACCACAATGAGATATCACCTCACACTAGTAAGGATGGCCAACAGCCAAAAGACAAACAACAACAAATGCTGGCGAGGATATGGAGAAAGAGGAACCCTCCTACACTGCTGGAGGGAATGTAAATTAGTTCAACCATTGTGGAAAGCAGTATGGAGGCTCCTCAAAAATCTCAAAATAGAAATACCATTTGACCCAGGAATTCCACTCCTAGGAATTTACCCTAAGAATGCAGCAGCCCAGTTTGAAAAAGACATATGCACCCCTATGTTTATCGCAGCACTATTTACAATAGCCAAGAAATGGAAGTAACCTAAGTGTCCATAAGTAGGTGAATGGATAAAGCAGCTGTGGTACATATACACAATGGAATATTATTCAGCCATAAGAAGAAAACAAATCCTACCATTTGCAACAACCTGGATGGAGCTAGATGGTATTATGCTCAGTGAAATAAGCCAGGCAGAGAAAGACAAGTACCAAATGATTTCACTCATCTGTGGAGTATAAGAACGAAGAAAAAACTGAATGAACAAAACAGCAGCAGACTCACAGAACCCAAGAATGGATTAACAGTTACCAAAGGGAAAAGGACTAGGTAGGGTGGGTGGGAAGGGACGGAGAAGGGGAACAAGGGTCATTATGATTAGCACACATAATGTAGTGGCAGGGGGGCATGGGGAAGGAAGTATAGCACAGAGAAGACAAGTAGTGACTCCGGAGCATCTTACTTACACTGATGGACAGTGACTGTAATGGGGTATGTGGTGGGCACTTGATAATGTGGGGAACCTAGTAAACACAATGTTGCTCATGTGATTGTATATCAATGTACCTTAATAAAAAATAAAAATAAAAATAAAACATAAAAGAAAAAAATACTTGAGGTATGTTCAGATTTGACAGTAGAGGCTTCTCCACATATGGGTCTCCTTTCCTCAGGGAAATAGCCATTAAGTTATCTGGCTTAATGAAATCAAGCAATGCTGGGAGGGAGTTCTCTGAGGAGTTGAATCCTTCCAAAGTTGGACTGAGCTCTATGAGCCATTCATATTTCTCAGGAAAACTGAACCAACATTTTACTGGTCCATTTTGGAATGAGATGGAGAAGGATTTGGCTGAAAACATGATAGCAAGAATTGCAAACTCAAATGCCTTTGACACCAGCCATGTAACATAAATGTGTGCAGTGTCAAGCCAAAAGGATGGGGAATAGTGGGGTTTATGATGAACCAGAGAATGCACACTCCACCTAAAGATATTTGGGTTCAAAGCTTTTTAAAAAAAAACCACTGTGTCTTGCCAAACAAAAGACATCTGCATGATTACATGCAAAGGACCTCTATCTGTGACTTCCAGGGGGATAGAGGGCTGGGATCGCAGGTCACCAACAGGCAGTCATTCTACTTTTGAAAATGAAAAGTGTGTCATTGTCTCCACCCACAAGTCTCCTCAAGTTCAAGAAGCACTGCTGCTTCCTGGGTTCCCCTCTCTTCTTTTTCTCCCACTCTCTCCTTTCTCTAAGGTAAAACCCTAGTTCTGTATTTCCTTGAAACACAGGCTAGGTGGCAGATTTGAAAGGAGCCCAGAGCCTCGTGTTAGGCCCGGAAGATAAACTGAAAGTACAAACTCTATTGTAAAGTCCAGGGCAACTCAACCTCACTTTTCATAAAATGGTGGCATTGGCATTAAAGGCCATACTAAAAAACCATAGTGGCTTCTAGCAGAAGTCCAGGATCTTCAAACTGCAAAAAGGGAACATTCTAATATTTTTTAAATGTTTGAAAACCACTGAGTAGTCCAATTCTGTCATTTTATAATGTTAATTTATGGAGGGATTAGACCAGATATCCACGTTTTAATATCTTGTCCACCATGTTCCTATGACGATGAATGTTTTTAGTCAGTTCGAAGCCCACATACCAAAGTCAGGGTCACAGAAAGATCTTTCTGAGAAGCTAAACCTTCCTAAGTCTTTAGGTAAATCAGATGGAAACCTGTCAGAGTCTGCTCTAAGAGGACGGGCTGCGGAGAGGCAGTTAGCAAGGAAGCCACAGCTAGGCCAGTTTTCCCAGTGAGCAGCTAAGTGGGCAGAGGGGGCAGCGGCAGAAGTGCCGAGCTCATCTCTGCTCTCTTCCCTTCTGGGCAGTCGCCCTTCAGGGTGCCTGGCAAGGTTACCCCTGAATTTAATTGGCTATCACCTGTTAAAAAAAAAATTAAAATGGCAGACAGACCGTTCATATCAGATCATTTCCTGCTCTGGAACTGCCCCTCAGGCAAGCCTGTCCTGTTCTTTCATCTTCAGGCCTGCTCACTGACCACTGTGGGTCAACAACCAAGAACACTGTCATGGAAAAGACAGGCTACACAGTTCACTAAGTTGAGGAGTATAAGAGTTGCAGCTTTCCATCGTCCAGTCAGCTTAGTTTATGTTGATAAACACCTAAATACCATCTACCAAAACAACTGATGGCTTGGGTGGGAAAATACTGAAGGGCTTACCCTGGCTATCATATCTCTTCTTTCATTCTCCAAGACCCTCAAGGTAATGATGGGTTGAAAATGTTCTGTCATCTAGACTACCTCAGGTGTGCGGACAGGGCAGATACCTTCCTCTCAAATGGATCCCTCGGCTTTAGAAGAAACCCTACTGGCAACAGCGCCCCTCCACCCGACAGAGAAGCTACTCTTCAGTCTCTGCAATCAACCCTGATTCTGTCCCATCTCCTTTCTCCCTGGCCTGTGATCTAGACCGTGTCCTCTTTCATCATGTACCTTCCTTCTGACTCTGGCTGTCTCTAATTTGCTGGCAATACTTCCAGATATACTATACCATAGCAGGATGTTTGGGATGACGGACTTTTTTCCTTTTTTATTTCCTCGGATGGGATATTTTCATCCTGTCCCTCCCTCCTTCTGGGTGACTCTCTTACCTCAGGCATCACCTTCCCACACCCAGCCTGGTGGCACCATGTCTCTCTATTCCTTTAAGCCGGCCCAGTAAACATTCCCATGTTAAGTAATCCTCGCTGTCTCAGACAACATTTAAAGAGGTATGGTCCCTACTCTCATGGAACTTGCACTTCAGCAGAAAGAATGGAAAGACAAGAGATGTGAAAGCACCCTGAAATTTTTAAAGAGGTCAGTTCGGTAGACTAGAATTCCCTCAAATTCATGTCTATCCGGAACCTCAGAGTGTGACCTTATTTGGAAATAGGCTCTTTGCAGATATAAGTAGTTTAAGATGACACCATAGTGGATTAAAGTGGGTCTTAATCCAATGATTAGTATCCTTATAAGAAGGCCATCTGAAGACACAGAGAGACATGCATGTGACAATAGAAGCTGAGAGGGCAGTGATGAGTCCACAAGCCGGGGAATACCAGCCACTGCAGGACCCGCCTGAAGCTAGGAGGGAGATACGGAAGGAATTTTCTCTCACAGCCTCCAGTAGAAACCAACTTTGCTGACACCTTGATTTTGGATTTCTAGCCTCCTGAACTGTAAGAGAATACATTTTTGTTGTTTTAAGCTACAAAGTTTGGGGTATTTTGTCATGGTAACCCTATTAATAAGAGGAGGGGTTGTTGACAGATGTCAAGGATTGGAAACAGAAGAAAGAGATGAAGGAGATCAGGTATGGGCATTCGGCTTAATTTGTCACTGGGATGGGAAGAAAAATTAGGAACAGGAGCTAGGGAAATGTCCATTAGTTTTATTTAGCACACACAAAGGCGTGGATTATTATGTTCCATACATTGTCCTAAGTCCTTTATAAAAATTAACTCATTAATCCTCACAGTAACTCTACAAGGTAAAAGCCACTGTCATTTCCATTTTACAGCTGAGGGAACAAGACACAGGAGGTTAAATGAATTGCCCGAGTCCCAGGCAGCTGGAGCAGGGCAGGGCTAGGGGTCAGGGCCAAGCAGTCCTAGTCTGAATTCCTAAACATTACACAGTGCAGCCCCATTGATTTAAACATTAAGAAATCACTAACCCTTCCTCTCCCATTTTTTTCTCTTCTAAATGGAAGTAAAAATTCAGACTTAATTTCTTTTGCATGCCCATGCCTTTGAGGTCCCACAGATCAGCTGCTGCAATGAGGAGGACCTGGCCCGGCACTTGACACCCACCCAGAAGACAGGCCCAGGCCTTGTTTCCAGCAGACACACCGTCTGGGTAGATTTCCTGGTTGGTGACCTAGGCTGGGTAAGTTTTCCTGCCTTCATAATGAGCCTGGCACTGGGTGCCCACTTGACCTGGCAGAGAAGGCGCATCCAGATGAGGCACAGAAGCCCAGCCTTCCCCTCCTAACGGCTGCTGGCCAGTCGCACAGGAACTGGTGTGGCTTCTGGCTGGAGTGACAGCTGGTCAGTAGCCAACTTGTGGGAGGTCTGACAGGCAAATGCCACTAAACGCAGCACTGAGAAAGTAAAATTCTTTTCTTAAAGAATAAAATCTCATTGACACTTTTTCCTATAGCCACATCAGAAACCCTGGCCTCTACACAAAACCAAACCTAGTAATTTCAGGCCCATGAGAGTATTTTCCACTTTGATTCTCTACTACTTAATTTCAGTCATTATCCCAGTCAAACTTTTGAGTTCAAAGAAAGTCTTGTCTGGTATTGCTTTCGGTACCTTGGAAGCTAGAAGGAAGGTTTTCTCTTATCCTAGAGATCAGTTTCTTACCTGCCCTGGAACCGCTCTGGGAATTCCCCTTCCCTTCAAGCACTTAGAGACTGTCACTCTTCTGACTCCCAAAAGCTTTGGGTTGGATTTATTTCTTATTACGTATGCCCTGCCTGCTTCCAAAAAGGACTGAAGGTAGCTTCGTAGATCTTCTGCTTCTTGTGGCTATGTTAGCTGACTCTGGCTTAGTACTCCTCTCAAGCCCGGGGCAGGTGTCAGTCCTGGTTTCATCTAAGACTCTCCTACCCCTTCCACTTTAAACAAAGATTTTGTTTTTTAGAGTGGTTTTAGGTACACAGTAAAATTGAGGGAAGACCCAGAGATTTACCATATACCCTCTGCCTCCACACATGCAGAGCCCCCACCAGAGGGTGGCACATTTGTTACAGCTGATGAGCCCACCTGGACAGGCATTATCACCCAAAGTCCATAGCTTACCCTAGGGTTCACTCTTGGCGCTGTACATGCTATGAGTTTGGACAAATGCATGATGACATGCATCCACCATTGTGGTATCATACAGACTACTTTCACTGCCCTAAACGGCCTCTGTGCTTACCCATTCTCCCCTTCCCTACCACCACTGAGCTTTTCACATTCCAGAGGGTCATCTATATGGAGTCATACAGCACAGCAGTCTCCCCTTATCCACAGGGAATATGTTCCCAAGACCCCCAGTAGATGTCTGAAACCATGCATAATCATACCAAAGCCTATATATACTATGCATTTTCCTATACATACATACCTGTGATAAAGTTCAATTTATAAACTAGGCACAGTAAGAGATTAATAATAATAATAAAATAGAACAATCGGGACAATACCCTATGATAGTCATGTGACTATGGGTCCTCTCGCTTTCACAATATCTTATTGTCCTGTACTTGCCTTTCTTCTGATGATGATGTGAGATAATAAAATGCCTATGCGATGTGATGAAGCCAGGTGATGGAGGGAGGCACTGTGACATAATGTTGGACCACTATTGGCTCTGTTCTCCGCCATAAATCAGGAGGAGGATCCGTTGATTCCAGATCACAGATAACCACAGATCACTGAATCTACAGGAAGCAAAACCTCAATAGGGGGCATCCACTGTATGTGGACTTTTCAGATCGGCTTCTTACACATTGTAATATGCATTTAAAATTCCTTCATGTCTTTTTGTGGCTTGATTGTGCATTTCATTTTAGCAATGAATAGTATTCCACTGTCTGGGTTTACTATAGTTTATTGATCCATTCACACACTAAAGCACACCTTGGTTGCTTTCACGTTTTGACAATTATGAATAAAGTTGCCTTAAAACTCTATGTGCAGGCAGGCTTTTGTGTGAACAGAAGTTTTCATCTCCTTTGGGTAAATTCCAAGGAGCATGGTTGCTGGATCATATGGTGAGGGTATGTTTCATTTTTGTAAGACACTGCCACGCTGTCTTCCAAATTGCCTGCCCCATTTTGCATTGTCCCCAGCAATAAATGAGATCTCATTCCTGTTGTTCCACATCCCCCCAGCGCTTGGTGCTGTCGGTGTTCCAGATTTTGATTGTTCTAATACTGTGTAGCAGTATCTTGTTGTTTTAATTTGTATTTCCCTGAAGACATATTATGTGGACCTTCAGACTGTTCCCTCTTGATAGGAAAATAATTTTATGTTGATTTTGTGACCACCCCAAAAGCATCTATCAGAGTGTTCTGCACAGACAGGATGTTTAGAAAATGTTTTGGGGGAAGGACAGCAAATCAGGAGTTAGTTTGATTTGCAGGTAGGTTTCTTAGCTACTATCTATAAAGTGGAGTAAGATTTCTAGCCTACTCCTCAGCATTACTATGGTAATTACCGGAAAAGGGTGAGTAAAAGTGCTTTGTATAAACTGTAAATTGCAATGCAAAAACATAAGATATTAAAAAAATAAGTATTTTAATCAAGAAGGAAATAACTCCCCCCTCCAGGATAATTCTGGCTTATTATTTATTTTCAGGATCATTCTGGAAACCAAGTCTGATTTCCTATAAAGCAAGTTATTTACTTTCCTATACATTTTTCTTAAAAAGAGAAAGTTCTGACTGTTATAACAGCTTTATTCAACATCATCAAGAACCAGAAGCAAACATCCTTTAGCTGATAAATGGACGTAACTGTGGTACACCCATACACTAGAATTCTGCTCAGCAGTGCAAAAGAACAAACTGAGAAATTCAACAACGCTGATGAATTTCAAAAGCATTATGCCAAGTGAAAGAAGCAGACTCAAAAGTATACACACTACATGATTCCATTTATATGGTATTTTGGAAAAGGCAAAATTGCAGGGACAGAAAACCTATTAGTGGCTCTCAGGAGCTGGGAGTGGGGAAGGGATGAACAACAAAGGGGCATGAAAGAACTTTTTGGAAATGTTCTTTTTCTTGGTTGTGGAGGGGGTTACCTGACTGTATGTGTTTGTCCAGTTTTATCAGACTGTTGAATTTTACCATATGTGTAGTATACCTTCAATAAATGTGACTTGAAAAAAAATCTGAATTTTTATGAGAATTTAAAAAATTAAAAAAATAAGGCCTCCTCAAACTGGATTATTCCTGGAAAGCAGGATCCAATTGCTTCTAACCCACTAGGAGGAGAGAGTCTAGTAGGGAGCACCTTGCTGTTGACAAGGGACACTTTATAGCCATTTGTGTCATTGACCATAGCTGGTTTTGACACTAAGCGCTTGGCTCAAAATCTATGAAATTAGCAGGCTCTGGTTGCTTGTACATCTCAACCATCACAACTTTATTGATGAGAATGGCTACCAGCTGTCACCTCTGCCTCCACCTCTGCGCTTGGTGATTCAGACTTCATGGCTACAGCTAATCAAGCCATGATCCTGCTATGGCTATTTGTGCTGGGGTTTGAACTCCTAGCCAAATGGCTGTCGCCCAGCTCTTATGCTGCCAATCACCTGTCACTGTGGGTTAAACATGATATGTACACCCGGATCTTCCAACCCCTCAGACATCTGAAAGGCAACATGCTTCCACACCAGAAGGCAGCAAACCTGGGTGATATTTAACTCCTGGATTTTAAAATTTCTGAGTTCAAGGAAGGGGATGGGGGGGGGTATTTTCTACATAACAGAACAAGTTGCAGAAGGACCTCAAACCAGTGAGTGGGAAGAATGATGTTAGTAGCACACCACTTAAGTCTTAACAATTTTGAGGTCACTGAAGAATTTATCTACACAAAGGAATCAAGCTCTTGGCATGATACAGCACAACTCTTTACAGAAATAAAAAACAAAACCACCTGAAATCTTTCAAATGTTATTGTACTTTGATTTTCCCTGCCAAATAAGTAAGACTTAAGTTGAGATTTGGAAAATCCTCTCTTTTGTAAAGATTTTGTTGTAAATGTATTTGAGATTTGATAGGTACTATTTGTTTCTCCAAAAGTGAGAGAAATAGTTTCATCTTTTTGAAGATGTACACTATTCTGCTCATCTTTCACAGACCGATTTTTTTCCCTGTGAAGTTCGTATTTAGGAAAGAGATACAAAGAGAGAACTACCATTTATTGAGTATCCACTGGGTGCTGGGTGGTGTGCGGGATGCTTCACATATATTACCTGCTATCATTTTCACTAAAGCCTGAGAAATGATCCTGACTCAGCCCCATTTTACAGTGGAAGAAACTAAGCTTAGAAGTAAATTTCCCCAAACAATATGACAAATGGTGTCATAGTCGGGATTTAAAGCCAACTGTTCGACTCCAAATCTATATGCTTAGAATGGCATAAAAACTCTTCCCAAAGCTTTGACTGGCACCTTATGTCCACGTGCTGCATCCTGGATGGAAACCACTGGTAGAGCACGGTCTACGAGGAAGAGTACTGGGTGAGGTTCAGAGAGGGCTCGATACCAGTTCTTAAGTTCACGTAACACCTAAGGGGAGGCAGTTGATTTAAACTCCCTGTGCTTCTGTTTCATCTGTTAAGGGGGGGCAACAAAACCTGCCTTTCTACACACAGTTGTCTTTTGAGGGAAAAAGTCTCATCATTCTTGCCATAGCACAATTTTTACCCTAAATGTTTCTTTACTATTGTTACTATGATATGGATACAACCTGGATGACTAATAAGGGTTATAAAATGTGATACCACATTTTATGACTCTTTATGAAAAAACATACTTGAAAGAAATGTAAAGACACAGAGTAAAGGCCACTCAGGTGTGTTGTTGACCATAATAATGCTGCCCCACTCAATGCTGAGTTGGTAAAGATAACACTTCAGGCACTACCTCTTTGCAGCCAGATTCTGGAGCTCTATAGGACGTCCCATGTGGAGAAATTAATTCCAAACTGAAGTTCTGACCATGGGCTTCCTCTGAAATATTAATCTTGAGTCTTAGGGGTGCTAACTGCTGCACCAAAGTTTCATCTTAAGTCCATTTCCATGCCTTATTAATGTATCATGCACAAGGGGACTTCAAGCCCATGTTTGCTTTGCAGCTTCTGCACTGTGCATTGGGGGAATAGTACCTTTTCTCTGGGTGTTTAATTCTAATATGGGTAATAATTTGTGATTCCATACCAAAGGCCATTACTTTGCATTCCGAGTTATTTCATGACAAGAATTCTATTGTTTGTGCCTAAGAGAGCTTTGGCAGAGCCCCTTTCTTGACAGAAACCTTGAAGCACAGGTCAGGCCTTCTTTTGGCTATAAAACTTTTAAGCCATGTTTCAGGGGCCCTCTGTGTATCTGGAACCTGCTCTCAGACAAGGCACATTTTCCCAAGGTAAATCACAAAGCTTGTCCCCCAAAACAATGCCCCCTCCAAAATGTTAAGCCTATAGCTGTCAGAAATCAGCCAAAGCTCTTTACTTACAGAGAATCAGAGAAACCCAGACAGTGTGCAAGTGGACTGAACAGGACGCACTAGAAAAGCCTGAAGGCACCCTGTCTTCTGTTAACCAAAGGCTTAGAAAAGACTGGAGCTAGTGTGCAGTTGACGATTCATCGCAAGCCCAGATGTACCAGTTAATTCTTTCCCCTAGATGATCCTTTACTCTTGTATGGATATGGCCTAAAACACCAGGAAAGAAGAGACAGCTGGCTTCTGCCCAATGACCACAAAGAATGTGGAACCTGTCTTCTCTCACACTTTGAGGAATTAAGCTTTTGTGTGAAATGACCAGGAAGCTTTCTAAGAGATAGAAATGGAGGGAAGAAGAAACAGTGGGATAGAGGTAGAAGGACAAATACAGACAAGGAAAGAAGTGACAGAGGGTGTGCTTACTTTCCTTCTGTTTGTTTGAAGTGGGACTTTCCCCTCAATGGTACATTCACTTGACCCTCTACTGTTTGGCCTGTGATCAATAATCTGCTTATGCACAATTTTGTCAGAATGAAAAATATCTACCATAATCATTTTTACTTTCAAGAAATATGGGTCATTTCAATGTATGTTCTCAGGTATATTTTATGATTTTGACTCTTTGTATTGCATTGGCATTTTATAGAACTCCCTTCCAATGAGTACTGACACAATATAGAGCACTCGATTTAAATGAACAGTATCTCTTTGAGGGAGAAGATGTTTTATAGCCCTCTGGACTGGAGATGGAAACTTTGAAGCCCCAAATTAAATCCCAATGTTTACCATGGTAGCTCTAGCATAAAGTAGGTGCTTAATAAATAGTAGTTGAATAAGTGAATGAAGGAAAGAAGGTCCTGCACACCTAGGGATATTTCTGGAAACCAAGTATTAGGAAATCATTGCAACCACCTCATTCATCACCAAGCCACCAACAGTGCTAAGGAACTAGCCTTTCAAAATTAAAAAAGATTAGGAGGAGGCTTTACCATGAAAGAGTTTAAAAGTTCAGGCAAATTTAACACCAAAAACAGTTTTGTTATTGTATTGCGTCAGGCTTTTAAAAGAAGTTAAATTGCCTCTTGTCAAATTGCCATCATGTCATTCAGGAAACAGTGTGGAGTGTGTGTGTGTGACCTGGAGGAGGGATAGGGCATGTCTGGACCTCATGCTTGCTTTCCTCTCTGGATGCAGCATTTACAGCAACATGGGGAATCTGTCTTCTCTCACACTTTGAGGAAGTAAGCTTCTGTGTGAAATGACCAGGAAGCTTTCTAAGAGAGAGAGATATTTCGAAGAATAAGAGATTCCTTATTCAACTGGTATCATGATTCACCGAACAGTTCTAGCTGCAGCCTGTTTAAAATGTCCATTTACAAGTAACAGGCTCAAGAAAGGCGCCCCCTCTGTCTCGACAGGGTCGAGGCTGATGCTCCAAGAAGTACTCTCCCCAAACGGGGTCAGAAAGAGAAATGGCATAGTTTTTAGCGCCGCTGTTGGCTTCTGAAGAGCCAAGTGGGGGAGTAAGTAGCAAGCTGATCAGAGGACGAAGAGAAAGGGAAACAACAATCTCCACAGCCCCGAAACGATGAGATGAACATGTGCTGTAAACCAGCGGGCTCATGCTGCCCCGGGGGCTGGGAGGACGGGGAGAAAGGGGGCTGCGGGAGCCCCTTCTCTGGGAGACACTCTGAAATGCTGTTCCTCGCCCCTAAGGCTCCGCTGTCACCTACTCTAGGCATTTCTTCCCTGAGAAGGGAGGCCCACCACTATGCTCTCCTTTAAAGAACAGATCTGGAATTAGACGGGCAATTTTAAAACCAGTGCTTTCAAAAACTTAAAGAATGAGACTCTGTAGAGCTTTTAAAAATTCCCTTCAGGCTGTTTGTTTTTACAGTATTTACTAAGGAATGTGTGCATTTTTAGTTGAATAAGTCTACTTGTATACACTTTCTAAAACTTAAGAGTTCATTAAAAAAGAATGGATTAGTACTGAGAGGACATGTAACTGTTAGTTTTTACTTAGAATACCCCATCTATCTGAACAGTAATATGTGCAGTCTGACTTTCTGATTAATATTGTACATATTTTAAATTCCTTGGTGCTTAAAGGCTCTTTATTATCATTAACGAATAACAACACAACAAAACATGGCACTTTTCACCAAGCTGACATTCAAAGCTTCTTCCTCCTTCCAGAAGAAACTGATGAGCTATACTGTTGCTCGGGACCCCCAGCTCTCTCTCCCGGCCATTCCCCACATATCACGAAGGCACTTTATTACCAGTGCCTTGGTGTACACATAGGGAATGGATACACATGCACCTAGGGTATTTTTTTCCGTTTGTTTTCTCTTCCAGCATTTGATCACTGGCTGGTGAACTGTTTGGGCCCACAGAGATCTCTAGACCACCAGCTCATGTATTTGAAAGGCATCTGTTTATTTTGAAAATGCAAATGTGACCTGCCTCAAAGACTGACAGGCATGCAATGACCCACTGTGCTAGGGGAGAGGTTTCCATTCTGGAGACCTGTCCCTCCCTATATCACACGGAGATCGCTGTCAGAACCACTTAAACAAGCTCCAGGAATCTGAGTGAAGGGCCTGCAGTTAAAGAGAGCAGGCTTGCCTCTCTGCCTCTGTCTCTCTTAAGAATTGGCTAGGCATGATAGACAGTGACTGCAAAGGGTGGGGGTGGGGGAATGAGGACTGTATAATATGGGTGAATGCTGAAATCACAATGTTGTTCGTGTGCAACCTCCATAAGACTGTATATCGATGATACTTTAATAAAAGTAAAAAAAAAAATAATAAAAGAATAAAAAAAAAAATTGGCTAGGCAGATCATTTCTCACCGTGTTTATAGTAATGATGAGGTCATTTGTAAAAGGACTGCGAGCCTTTGAAATGGTGGCTCCTACACTGAGGGCTGCCTGGAGGAGGGCCCCCTAGAAGGGACACTGGCTTCCTAACAGCGCAGCCTGGTCTTGGGGATGGATTCCCAGGGAGAGCCCGGGAAGGTTAATACCCCGACTTTGATCTCTGTCAAGGCATACCAGCAAGAATTAATTTACATTTCAGATGAAAAAGGTTGACAGCATGCAAAGGCATCTTGTTTCTGGTATGTGAATGTGCTCTAATAGACCGGGGATTCTGAAAGGAAGTTCTGAGCAAGCTAAAGGGATAAGCTGTGCGGCTGCTTTTATTGGGAAGGAGATGAAAGGAAAACAAATTTCAGTACGCACTGCTCTGTAGCAACATGTAGGCCAAATGCTTCCTAAATTTCAAGGGCTGCTCTTTTAAAAATATATAACATATCTTAGCTACACCATTAAAAAAAAGACTATGAGCCAGAACTTGAAATATAAACAAATGGCACCCTACAGAATCTAAATTTCAAATTGATTTGTTGAAAAAAAAACAAAGTAGACAACCTTAGAAAACAACTAGAAATTGTTGTCCTACAGACAATATCCCTAAGCCACTTCTGGCAGGCTTATTCTACTTGGAAATGTCCTAGTGGTGTGAAGATGAGCTTATAATGAAATTATGCTCTGGGCAGTGCACACCTCACAACAGAGAAGTTGGAATGAGCTGCTTTGCTTTTTAGATAAATGTCATGACCATACCTTTGAATATAAAGATAAGCAAAACATTCTCAAGTACAAGAAAACTGCCCATAAAATTGTAAAGGTCCTTACCCTATCCATGTATCTTTCCCACTAACACAAAACCAGCTCTTCAATTCCTTTCCCTGGTTTGGGCTGAAGGGTAAAGATTCTGCCTGCGTTTGCTCCGGCTGCCACACTCGACTTCCAGATAGAGAGGTGGCATTTACACCACCTTCAGTGTCTTCATGCCCGCCCAAGGCCCTGCAGACTTGGTTAATGAGGTTCCTAATGCTGCTTGATGAGTGGGAACACTGGCTATCAGGCTAAGGAATGGGATGTCTGCAAAGCTAAAAAAGAAAAACAAGACAAAATGGGAACACCTTAGAGAAATGTGTTCTTTCTAGTTGCGCGAAACAAAATTGTCCTTCCATGGAGCCTACTGCATAGGTACTCTACTGAAGACATGCAGTCATGACTGGCCTGACATCATGATGATGAAGCCTACCTGTCTGTTTCCAAGCAGTGTTCACTTGGCAATAACAGAGTGCAAACAGGGAGCCCTCTAAAGATGATTTTCAGAGAGGAGAAATTTGATTTAGAATCCTACATACTAGACTCGGTGGATCAACAATATGTAAACTCGAAGTTCACATTTTAAAACATATGTTGGGCTTTGGTCCAAGCTGCAAGATCAGAAATCAGTCTAGTGTCCTCTCTTAACAGGGGACTGAATGTATTTGTGTGTGTGTGTGTGTGTGTGTGTGTGTGTGTGTGGTGTGTGTGTTGGGAAGGCAAGCAGGGAAACAAATGCACTTTGAATTGTTGTCTGTGAACTGCAACTAGGATTGCATCCTTCGTCCTGAGGCTTTGAAGTTCAGAGCTTAAAATTCCTAGGGGATGGTGTTAAAAGTTACACATTTGCATTTAAATGACATCCCTTCCTCCCAGATATTTTGGTTTTGAATTAAGATGTCAGGCCTCTAAGGTGGCCTAAGAGTGCTGAGAAGTGTCCCTGGAAACAGGTTCTGAGCAAGGACCTCCTAAAAAAGCTTGCAGCTGTTTTAAGATCACAGCAGTGTCTGAAACCCTACCCTCTCCCTGCTGTTCAGTCCACTGGACTGGCCACTTCTGTCTCATTGCACATTCAGAGCTCCTGGCGCGCTCTGGGGTTGTTTCTTTCAGAGCCTCAATTAGGCATATACCATTTCAAATGATGAAGGGAGGCCAGCCTGGCAGCCACCATGGATATTGCCATTTGCAGAAGAGCAGCACGACCTGGGAATCCAGCACGGCTGGGACGGATGAACCAGGCACCAGAGCTCACGGCACTCAGGCAGCCAAGGTTAAGCTGACATACAAGAACTAACTACACCTTGGGGCCCAGAGGACCACTTTCACCACATCTGGGCCAGGGTGTAGGAAATTCAGGATGCTGGGGAAGTCCCTGAGCTATTCCTATGTCTGCATACTGAGACATAGGTCTTACATATGAGCAGAGAACTCCAAAGTTGAGAGCTACCTTCCAGATCTTTTTAGCCAGTGCTCTGATTTCAAAGACGAGGGATGCGTGGCTTCAAAGAGGGAAAAGGATTTGTTCAGCTGACAGGAAGAGAAGCTGACTCTCTCTGAGCTGCCTGTGTTCACATGCTGGCTCTGCCGCTGCCTGTGTGACTGTGGACAAGTCGTTTACTTCTCTGTGCCTTAGTTCCCCTTTATAAAATTGGGAATATAAGAGCACCTATTAAGAGCATCCTTAACCAAGTGTGGCAAGCAGCACATGCTCACTGTTAGCCTCCTCCTCATCACACGGGGGGTGGGTCAAAACAAGCACTGGAAACCCCCACTAGCGCTCTCGACTCCTATTCCAGTGCTCCTGAATTATTAACCTTTCAGCTTTTCTAAACTCATATGAACTTAATCACAGAACATTTTCAAGTGGATGCTATGAAAATGATGTTTTAATTACCTGCTTGAATATGAACAGCAGACTCACTCCTTCTGTTGCTTATTTTCTTAAATTTCTTCCGAGCATCATATCCTCTCCAGGCTAAAAATATAAAACCATGTGCTAGGAATGACATTAATTTAAGAATGTGCCAGAGAATTGATATAAGCTGTTTTCCCTCCAATCTATTACCCGCCTTCTCCTCCCTCCTGCTTTCTCACTGAACAAAATAGGCAGAGAAATGTGAGCAATGATGGGGAAAGTGGCCCCCAGGATACTCCTAAGAAGGAGTCATTGTTGTTCAGGCAGTGACTTTCCAGACCACTCTGGATTCTACTTACGACCTCCTGGGCCTCTCTCCCCAGTGAGGCGGCCCCTGCTTTTCCATCCATGAAGGAGGCTCTGCTTTGGGACTGGCAGGGTGGGTGGTTGGTGGGATGGTAGGAAAGAAGTTGAATAGCCTAACCCATTCAGTACTTTTTATTTGGGCAGAAGGTATAAACACAGCAGTTGAAGGAGAGAAATACAATGAGGGGAGTCCAGGGGAATAATTAGCAGCCCAATGCGTGCACTCAGGGAGGGTGAGCAGTCTGCTAAGAACTGTGCTAAGGGAGAGGAAAATACGGGGTGGGAAGGGCAAAGGCAGGGGAAACAGATGAAGAGGAGAGAAGGCAAATGGCATCCCTGGGGGCACGCTGCGTCCTTCCCATAGAGAACTGGGGCCCTGACTGCCTGGCCGCCTGCCCCCTCACAGGCATTGCAGCCCTCCATGTGGCTGAGTGAGGCTATAAAAGTCAGACTGGATATTATGATTCTGGGTTATGAGAGCACGAAGGGAATCATCTGCTGTGTTCAAGGTCTGGCACAGAGTGCACTGGGCATGTGAGAGAGCTCAGTGATGTGCTCCCTCAGTTTACAAGCTCTAGGCTAGAAAAGCCTTCTGGAAATGGCATTAGAAATCCTGATGCTGAAAGCTGGATAATGGACCTGAAGTGTGCATCACGTCAGTCATCTGGGAGAAGGGGCCCACGTCTGTGTGATTTGGGTTTTACCTGTGTTTGTTTCATACTTCCTGTATCTTGCCACTTGTCATAGTGTGTGTGATGGCTTGTTTGCTTGTCTGGAGGCCGGGGTCAGGGCCAGGGTGGTCTTGCTCGTGGCTATATCCCCAGCACTTAGCACAGGGCTAGCCTGCAGTAGGCACTTGATAAATAGGTGCTAAAGCAAGGAAGAGAGGAAGGAACGGAGGGAGGAAGAGAAGAAACCACCGGGCAAAGCAACAGGTGGGTGGCCCCCAGCACTTAACGAAATGCCAAGATTCAGAAGCATTTACCTGACTGGATGGCAATAGCCCCCTTTTCTCTCTTCTCTCGGACTCTTTTGTATTTCCTGGATCCAAGCCACCCCTTGGCATATGCCTGCAGCATAACCACTCTGCCTATAACTTCTCGCAGTAACAAATTTAATTGCTCAACATGGTAATATTTGAGAAAAACCTGAAATGAGACACTGGTTTTAGCATTACATATGAGCTCCCAAACAGAAATTCAGTGTACTCCAGCATATTCTTAATGTGAATATTAAAACCATTATCTAAATAAAGTTCAGAGTGACTTGACTTATGCTAATGTTACTGACTTCTTGGGAGCAAATACAATTCTCCTCCTAAGGTTGAACCAAACCTTCACTATTGATGTAACCAGACAACAAGGTTTCGCAGGGCTTGGGAGACCCCAAATGTTCTTCAAGTCAGCTTCATTCTGCCAGGAGTTCCATTTTCTCAGTTGATCTCTTCTATCCTGCCCCACAGTCTCTGATGGAGGCGCTACCAACAGAACTGACCCCACGGCCAATACTGGGAGTTCGGAGCGGGGACCTGGATGGCCCCTAGTCGGACTTCCGCTGTGTAGCACCAGTGCTGCCGTCAACACTCAGCCTAAGGCAGGCCTTGGAGGGCAATCAGAAAGGACTGTAAAAACCGGGTATGCGGCAGGGAGGTGACATTCCCCAAATGGAAAGCTACACATGATGAGACTATCAATCAAGGTGCACAGTAAATAATACAACATGAGTCAAATGAAAAGTGGACAAAACTGGAGAAGATACTCATTATTGTCATTAATATGATTTATGCATTTATATGTGGTGCTGGAATATGTAACATTGAAAAAGGGACATTTTGAAATGAGTTCAAAGATCTCATTCTAGAAACACTAAATGGTTCTCCAACTGTATGCAGTATAGGAGGCAAACCTACTCTGGTCTCTGAGGTCCCAGGACTCTTGACCCAAGAGTAGCAAAGATCATTGTTGTCTGCTAAGCTATGCAACTTACAGAGCCATTCATATCACTGACAAAAGACAAAGACACACCACAGGGCATTGTGGGTGACAATGTGAACAATAAAGACAGAACTACCTTTGTTTTTCCCAGCGCCCAGTTATCTAATCTGGATTTTTCCAAGATAGCAACACAGCTCTCTTTGGTAGCAAGAGGTGTTTGGTGCGCTCTGAATGCCAAGTAATAATACCTGCAAAATAAAAGAGTAGAATAAAGCATTTTTAGTTACCATTTAATTTAGCATAGATTTGCTCTGGACCCCCAACATGCCTTGTTTTTAATAGTAAATATTTATTGAGCTCTAAAAATACTAGATAGTGAAAGATATACAATTTATTCTTATTAACTTGGCTCTTAGATACTTTCATATTTTCTGCTATGTGTATTTCCCTTTTAATATCATTTTGTAATTCATATTCAATGCATGCTTAACATCTTTTGCATGCAAAATCAAAGCATCTAATCCTGCTTAAAAACTGAAATTTAGACAGCTTTCCTAGTGAAAGTCATCATTTTAAATGTTATATTACTATTATAAAAATAATTTGTAAGCCTACTATATAAATTTTGATTCTGCTTTGAAAAGTCCTATCTGAGGCAATTTGTAGATAGCAAAAGTGATCATAGCCTAACACTACTGAACAGACTGCTGAGCTACACGTCTGTCTCAAGGTTTAGGCTGGGTGTTTTCTTGATGCAATCACTGAAACCACATTGGTCTTCCTAAGCTACTCATTTTAATGAACTTCTATACTTTTCATATGAAGGAGTTTCTGCATAGATTCAAGGAACACCACCAAAAGGGTTTTTCCCCCTCTCCTTTTCTTCTCTATTCTTTCAATTAAAAACAAACTGTATATATATATATATATGTAAAATGTTGACTATTATCCTTTTAGAAAACTTTACATGACTTTCTTTCAAAAACTTTCAGGAATCTTTTCTCTGCTCTTTGCTGCCATCTATAATTAAATCAACCTCTTGGAGGTTTAAAAACAAACTTAATTTCCTTGTCAAATAATTTTCGTGCCAGACCTCAGACAAGGCGGATCTGTTATTTTGGAATTACTTTTAAATATAGAGCTGTTTTTACTTTTTTAAGAAAATCACCAAAATATAAATTATGTCCCTTCCCCCTGCCAAATATTCCCATATCTTCCTGTTTATGGAAAAATAAACATACCTGATTAGCACTTGAGCAATTTATCTTTGTACTGCAAGATTGTTTTACATGTTAGGATATAATGCTGAATTTGCAGGGAACATTTGCATTCAGAGATCCTGAAAATGTTTCCAAGCTCTGAGTCTGTTTCCACCTTTGAGAAGGAGGGGCAATACTCTCTCAAACCCCTGAATGATGACCAGGACCATGCTAGGTAACTTGGCTAACCCAGGAACATCTCACAGCAGATTTCTTCTGGAGCTCGGTGGGAGGAGGGAGAGCGTTTCTGGGCAGTTCATGGCATCAGCACAGATTTTTCACCCCAATTTCTCTAGGACCGTAGTTTTAGTCACAGCTTCTCTGACTTGGCTTTGGGCAAAGCAGAAAGATTGTGTCCTGGAATACATGGGGATCAGTGGGAATAGATGGCAAATCTATATGGGGTGAATGTCTTGGGGAAGTTGATGCACAGACAGCTTAAGGTGTAAAAGTCAGTGGTAAAACCAGGATTTCCTACAGTCTTTCCATCAGGCCTGGCCACTTCTAACATGAGCTCTCTTGGCTTCAGTCAGCTCAGGCTTGCTCAGGATGACTGTTCAATACTATTGGCGATGACGTATTTGAAGAGAATCTAATGACTGACTAGCACTGTGCAAGATATAAGAGGAATGCAAGAGATGTCCAACCTCTTTAAGCAAGGTTTTATACTTGCTTTTCAGGCATTTATGGATGGTTCTTAATAATTTCTAAGTAGGCAGAATATATCCAGATGTAACATAAATATTAAGACTTAACTGTGATTTTTTGTACTTCAATCCAAATCTTTTAACTTGTTACGGTGATAATATTCTCATCTAGCTTAGTTAGAAAGAGAAAGGTAATAGTACTGTAAAGAGGTGAAGGTTTCAAAACATATTGAAGAAACATGTAAGTTATACGTCCATCAATAGTAATCAGGGCAAAGAAATATAATGTATTTCCTCCATGGAGTAATTTTGTATTCTAACAAGTACAATGATGAAAAAGCACTTTGGCTGAGCCCCAGTGTGTTTTAATATAAAGGTAAAAACTGAAAGAAACCAAGACAAAAGATATGCTAGTAAGAGGGGTCTTTTGGGGAAGCTCCATTTCACCGCTGAGCTGAAACAGTCTGATGAGTTAAATGAGCAGGAGATAATGCAACAGCAAAATATGTGTCAAGGTTGAAAACACTGCAAAGACCAGTTCTGCTTTAAGCTGCCTTTTGCAGACAGAATTTATCTCTCAGGTTGGAGTCTGGGCACTGAGGTAAGGGTGAGGAGATCTGTTTCTATCCATGGTTAAGTCACTTACTTCTGGTACCTGAATCCCCACAGGTTGGAATGGGAACCAAGTAAGTGGTTCTTAACTCCCATTTGCAGGGGCAGGGCGTCCAAACCCTATGAAAATCTGGTAAAAGCTATACATCCCCTCCCTTAGTAAAATGCTCTTAACACAGCACATTGTATACAATATCAAGGGGTCCACATAGCTCCTGTTGGCCCTAAAAAGACCTAAGAGCTTTTTCCTGTTTCAGAATTCTATAAAAAGTGATGACTTTCCCAAGATCTCATTAAGATATATGTTATTAAAATAGTAAATATTCAGTTAAAAATATCTCTATTCAAAAATGTTATATAATTTTGTGTCTAAAATGTTTTGTTACATGGAATGCAGACTCTTTAAGGAACAGTTTTAAAATATAACAGGCAAAGCAGTTTGTAAAGTATTAGTAAAAGCAATAGGCAACCAGAGATCCACCCTCCTGCACTTAAATCATAGAAACATAAAGTGGAAGGATTTGTAAAGTGTTAGGATATATTTATTTTGCATCGCTACATAGCAAATTACTCTAAAATTTAATGGCTTAAAAAACAGGTATCTCATAGTTTGTTAGGGTCAGGAATCTAGGGGCAGCTTATTTGGCAATTCTGGCTCAGGGTCTTTCATAAGATAACGTCAAGATGTTCGCCAGGGCTGCAGTCATCTCAAGGCTTGACTAGGGCTTGAGGGTCTATTCTTCAAGATGGTGTACTCACCTGGCTAATAGTAGAGTTCCTTACAGGCTGTTGGCAGGAGGCCTCAGTTTCTTGCCACATGGGCCTCTCCAGAGGACTGCTTGAATACCTTCATACACAGAATAGAAAATGGCTTCCCCCAGGCGAGGGATCCCAGAGAGAGCAAGAAGGAATTTGCAGTACTTTTATGACTGAGGCTTGGAAGTGACACACAATCAATTCTTCCATATTCTTTATTCCTTAGAAGCAAGTCATTAAATCTAGACCACATTCAATGAGAAAGAAATTAAGTTCTACCTCTTAAAGGTAGGAAGGAGTATCAAGTAGTTTGTGGCCATATTTTTAAACCACCACGAAGAATCTCTCTAGATCGTCAGGCCTAGAGAATCCAACTAATGAAGTTTGGTGTAAGGGGGAGAAACCAGAAAGGGTAAAGGTAAATCTTCTCACCAGAAAAGATTGATAAATTTGCTTACACAAAAATTAAAATTTTCTATATAAAAATTTTGCAAAATTTGGAAATAATTGGTCTCTTTTAGTTTCATTGTTTAGATACAGTGTTTTTTTCATATTAAAATTATTATGCTTTCTACAGAGTGTCCCCAGCAAAAGCTATTGTTTCAAATGTGGGTGAATTTCAAATTGTGGGTGAACCAAATCAACAGTGGTGAATTTCTTAGGAATTTCACAGCTTTTTGGTCTTGTGCACGCTCCTCTCAGAAAAGCATGAGGGCCATTATTCTATGAAACTGCAGTGATCAAATGTTGCCCTTCCAAGGCGGAGTCAGAATCTAAGCCTATCAGACCCCCAAGAACTTCTAGACTTCCCTCAGAGAGCAGGACCCTCAAGAGAGGGCAGAGACATAGAAAAAAGACCGAGGGGACTGTGGTGAAGGAGTGAAGAAGGAAAGTGTCCCTGGTCTCTATTCATGATGGGCTCTGTGTCTACTGAAAGGAGACTCAATTGCAAAAGAAATGAAATATTTAGAAATGTTGGATTCTTCGTGTGTTCCTAGTCAACTGTCAGGGAGGTTATCTTCTTTCTTATAAAGAGCTAAATGTGAGCTCATGGATTTGAGACAGTGTGGTCAGAGCCGAGCTTACACTTGACCAATCAGATTTCAGAACCTACTACCACATGTTGGGGGACAATCTAAGGCAACCAGAGTATGTAGGACAGAGCACTAGGAGAGAGCCATGGAGACAGAGAGCCCTGGAGATGTGTGGAGGGCCCCTCAGGTATTCAGCAGCATAGTGAGTAGCACATGCATGGGAGGGAACTACCCACGGGGGGGAAAGGAACCCTTTGAGATTAGACAGAACAGTGCCTAGTGCACCTACAGGGCTGAGAATGGTGCCTGTTTCTATCAGCCAAACTGTTCTCATAATTCACAGGACAATGCATAAAGGACTGAGAAGGGTCCTGTTTTAGTAGTGAGGAAATATTACTCATAAACATTGCTCTGTAGCTACCTAAAGATCTTAAAAATAAGATCCAAGAATATGAAACTGTTACTTCATCTAAAACAAAGAACAAAGATGTTTATAGGGATACAAAAATATCTGGCACCCAAAAAGATAAAATTGACAGTGCCTGGCATCTAGCCAAAGATTATCAGGCATGCAGGAAAATATGACCCATAATAAGGAGAAAAATAAGTAATTAAAATGGGTTCAGAAGTGACATAGATAATAAAATTAACAGAGAACATTAAAGCAGTTATTTGATCTGTATTCCACATGTTCAAAAAGTTAGAGACACAGAATAAATAAAAAAGACACAAATAGTACTTTTAGAAATGAAAACTAAGATGTATGAGATGAAAAATATATAGAATAGAATTAGCGGTAGAGACATAACAGAAAAAAGATTAGTGAACTTGAAGACATGACAACACAGAGGGGAAAAAAGAAGAAAGCATCAGGGAACTGTGGGATAATTTTGAGTAGCATCACTACATTGGAATGCCTGAAGAAAGAAAAAAAGACAAAGGCAAAAAAAAGTATTTGAAGAAATAATGGCAAATTTCTCCAAATATGATGAAAACTATAAACTAAAGATCTAAAAATCTCAATAAAGTCCAAGAGTGGAAGAAAAAGAAAACTTGATGAAAAGTAAACCAAGGAACATTTTAGTCAAATTGCTCAAAACGAGTCAGTTATTAGGAAAAAAATCTTAAAAACAATCAGAGAAAATACAGTTACATACAAAAGAACAAACATTAAGTAAGACAGTAGAATCCTCAAAGAAACACTGAAAGTGAGAAGACAATGGAGCAAAATCTTTAAAGTACTGAAAGAAAAACTTCCATATTCTGTAAAAGTATCTTTCAAAAACAAAGGCAAAATAAAGACTTTTCAGACATAAAAGCTGGAAGCGCTCATCATCAGATGACCTGCATTAGAAGAACTGTTAAATGAAGTCCTTCATGAAGAAGGAAGATAATACCAGGAAGAAATACAGGTCCACATAAAGGGATTAAGAGTACCAGAGGGTAACTATGTTGGTAAATATACAAGATATTTTTCTTATTATTTAAATCTCTTTAAAATGTACTTCACTGTTTAAAATTAGTAACAACAATGTATTGTGGAGTTTATTAAATATAGGTAAGTGAAATGTATGACAGCATAGCATAGTATAAACATAGTAATAGCACAAAGGCCAGAAAAGGAAGTAAATTTGTGTAAGATTCTGATACTATTTGTGAAGTGATATGATGTTGCTTTAAGGTAGGCTACCATAAGTTAAACATGTATACTGTAAATCATAAACCCCTAAAATAATAAAATAAAGAGCTACAATAATAGCTCAACAAAGAAGATAAAATGAAATCTTAAAAAATACTCACTAAATCCAAAAGAACTAGAAAAAGAAGGGAAACACAACAAAAAACAGGAACAACAAAAAAATAAAATGATAGATTAAATCTAGCTGCATGAATACTGTTAAATGTAAATGGTCAAAACATCAAAATTTAAAGGCAAACATTTTCACACTGGATAAAAAGTGTTAACTATATGCTGCTTATAGAAAAATGCACAAATATGAGGAAAAGGAAAAGGAAAAGATAAACCATGCTAACACTTTTAAATTAAATTAAAACTTGGCTGGCTATATTAGTATCAGACAAAGCAGATTTCAGAGTAAAATAATATTACCAAGGATAAATAAGTTTATTTCACAGTGATGAAAAGGTCAATTCATCAAAATAACTTAAAATTCCTAAGCATTTTTGCAGCTAAATAACAGAGCTTGAAAATACATGAAGCTAAAACTGATAGAACAGCAAAGAGAAATAGATAATTCTATAATGCAGAGATTTCAAAACCCATTCCCAATAACTGATGGAACAAGTAGGCAAAAACATTTCAAGGCTATAGAAGGCTTGAATAACCAACTAAAGGGCACTTACAGAATATCCCAACCAACAGTAACAGAATATATATTGCATAGGAAACATTTTCCATGACAGAATATATTCTGGGCCATAAAACATGACTTCATAACTTCAGTGTTCAAGTCCACACTTCAGAAATAATGAATAAGTGAAAAAATGAATTCCCACACTTCAGCAATAACATTTCAAGAACACAAAGTATGTTCTTTCATCACAGTAGCATTAAATTAGAAATCAACAATAGGAAGATTTCTGGAAAATTCCCAAATATTTATGAACAGATGTTTATATAACCCACAGCTCTTTGAAGAAATCAAAAGAGAAATTAAAAAGTACTTTGATCAAATGAAAATGAAATTACAACCTATCAAAACTTGTAGGGTACTGATAATGTAGTACTTAGCAAATTATACCATTAAACACCTATAATAGAAGAATGGTCTCAAATATATGACCTCAGCCTCTACCATGCTATAAAAAAAGCAGATTAAATCCAAAGTAAGCAGAAGAAAGGGAATCATAAAAATCAGAGTTAAAAATCAATGAAACAGAAAATAGACAAACAATGAATAAACTAGAAGTGGTTTGTTCAGTAGCTTAATAAAATTGGTAAACCTCCATCTGTACAGATCAGGAAAAAGAATAGAAAAGAGAAGAGAAAATAAAAGAAGACAGAAATTACCAATACAATGTATGAGATCGGTGATAGTCTATGGATCCTACAGATACTAAAAAGATAATACAGGAATATTGTGAATAACTTTATTCTACATTAACTTTATGCTTAAAAAAGGCATATGATATTAATAAGTTAGGAAAAGCATTTGACAAAATCCAACTTCTAATCCTATTTAAAAAACACAAAACTTCTCAACAGGCTTAGGCTACAAGACAATTTCCTCAACTTGATTTTAAAAAAGGATCTACGAAAAACCTACACCTACTTTATAATATGTAATGGTGAAAGACTGAACGCTATCCCTTTACGATTAGGAGCAAGTCAAGGATATTCACTCTCACAGCTTCTGTTCTACATTGTACCGGAGATTCTAGCCAGTGCAGTAAGACCAGAGAAGGAAGTAAAAGCATCCATATTAGAAAGTAATGAGTAGCCACTGTCTTAATTTGAAGATGACACAATTGTCTATATAGAAAATCCAAAGGAATCTACAAAAAAAAACCTCAACAAACTATTAGAATAAGTGAGTTTAGCAAGGTCATAGGATAAGATTAATATACAAAAAATGATTGTATTTCTATATACAAGCAACTAACAATTGGAAATCAAAATAAAAAAAGCAGTATCATTGATAATATTTAAAAATGTGAAATAATAGGGATAAATCTGACAATAAATGTGTGAGACCTGTACATTTCAAACTACAAAATATTGGCTAGGAAAAGTTAAAGAAGACCTAAATAAATGGATAGAGACTATGTTTATGGGTCAGAAGAAGTAATATTGTTAACATTTGAGTAAAGCCACTCTCCATCCTGTGGGTGGGCCTCATTCAATGGGCTGAAAGCCTTAAGAGAAAGGCTGTAGTCCCCTGAGGACGAATTTTATCTCCAGATTGCCTTCAGGCACAAGACTGCAACTCCTGCTGGAA
The DNA here is from genome assembly GCA_029783875.1 of Phataginus tricuspis. Taxonomy (NCBI): domain Eukaryota; kingdom Metazoa; phylum Chordata; class Mammalia; order Pholidota; family Manidae; genus Phataginus; species Phataginus tricuspis. The sequence goes on from JAQQAC010000477.1 coordinate 17,376,596, forward strand.
CTTCCAGCCTGCCAGCTTGCCAGCCTGCCCGGCAAATTTCTGACTTGGCAGCCCTTACAATTCCGTGAGCCAATTCCTTAAAATATATCTCTCTTAATCTCTCTCTGTATATATATATACATATATATATAATTCTAAAATAATACATTTATTACTTATATATTTAAATATACATAAATATTACATGCTATATATTACATATTTTATAGATATAGATATATATTCTGGTTATCTGGCGAACCCTAATACAGTTTCAGTTCCTCTTTGCTGCCACTGAGACACACTGAGCAGAGACAGAGCCTGACTTGGCAATAAACTTCTGATAATGTTGCTAAAGGTAGAGGCAAGTCCTATGCAAAACTGTGAGCTGACAGAAGAATGTCTTTTTAGGAACTTTCTTTCCTCTCTTATCATTTCTTCTCCATTTGTCACTGAACTTCCCAAATCTCCCACAAATGCTAGGGCTTCTGTGTTGCACACTGTGGGCCCAGGACACCCCAATCCAGCTGTTCCTCCTCACACTCACCAACAGATCTTTCCTGCTCTGTGTCAAAACTCCATGCCTAGGAATTCCCACAGGGCCGTCTGTGTAAGGGACTGGCTGGCTCCTGTAACAAACATTTAGATCCTGAAGGGAATCTAAAGTCACCAAGAAAAAGTCTTACTTTGTATAAAAGAGAAAAATCAGAAAGAAGGCAGCTAGCTCAAGGAAAAACTTAGGAAGTGGAGGCCTGAGGCTTACCCAGGTCTAATTCAAGTTCAGGCTGCTTTATGGTCATTGAATCTGCATCTACTCTCAGCTCTTTTTGTATGTATCCGGGGGTATCTGATCCTCTAACAGGGACCTGTGATGCTCCAGTGCTTTCCATCTCTTTGGAACTTGTGAGTGTCTACAGTGATCTGGAATATTGAGCTTTTGACTCAGGAGAAGTGTTAATTTTCTAAATCTGAACACCAGCTGTCAGGTGCTCCTTGACACAGGGGTGAAGTGTCCAAACAATATTCTATTTGGACTAATGTGTCAATAAGGCCCTGGTGTTTCGGTGGAAAACTACATACATCATCTTTAAGAGTACGCTTCTGAGTTATCAGATTCTATCCCTGTTCATCTTCTTTGAGCTATTTTGTAACTCTTCCTAAATTATAGGTAACTGACAGATACATAAATTCTGTCCAGTCTAGTGATGATTTTAACTGACTTCCTCCCCACTGGAAAAACCAGTTTTGTGTCCATTTGCTCATCTCAACATTCCTTTACTTCATATATGCCTGTGCTGTTTTGACTTTGCCTTTGAACAGATTATAACATCAACCTGGTTCCCTCATATCATATAAATAAAATTAATTCTTGCAACACATTCACCTTTATATCTATCTGTATATGAGTCATGATTTTACTTTCTTCTGAAAATTAAATTAGCAAGAGGAAGAAGGAAGTACAAAAATCCAGACTACAGAGGTTTGACTCAAAGAAGCACAAACACACGGCAGGTTGAAGCATGAAGTCCTCACACTTAGGTAGACCCCTAAAAGGTCTAGTGGGCTCAGCAATGTTGTCACTTTTCTACTTACAACCTTTCAAGTAGAAGTATTGGTTAGTATATGTTCATGTTGAAGTTTACTAAGAAATCAGACGGCTTTCTAAAGTGATCACACCAATTTAAACCAGTAGAGCACTAGAGTCCTGTTGCTCGCTATGCATGTCAATCCAAGGTATTGTCAGACGTATTATTGCCAAAACAGGTATAAAATGGTGTTTAATTTGCATTTCCTTAGCTACTGATGAGGCTGGACTTTTCCTTTTGTTTTCAATGAAGTCCTCCTGACAATGGAAAATATGTACAATGAATATAATTTCTCTATTTTTTCCTAATGATTACCCATACTCCTGGAAGGGGAGGAGAGAAGAGAGAGAGCTGAAAGTCATCCATTTTAGATAAAAATTATATTAGCATTGGAGATTGCTTACATTTTTGTAACCTCTGACATTTTAAATTTGCACCTCTCATATTGGTCATTCTGCTCCTATGTTTTTACATTGTTTGGGAATGATTTTCATCTTTTAAAGATGCTTTTGAAATCCCAACCTACAATGAATGAGCTCTGCTTGGACTCATCCCTCCAAGTTTGTTTTATACTCAAAGGCATATGAAACATCTGTACCACTAATGGAGATTTACACAGCCCTAAGTCAATAGTGACTTTTTAAAAGGTTAATTATATAGACAAACATTTTTCCTCTTTTTTTCTGAGAGACTGAAGCAAACACCTTCTTTCTTCTTTTAGGATGGATCATTCATTCTGTATAGTTCTGGGGTTTGGGTTAGCCATGTTGTTCTCGGTCATCACTTTCTAGACTAAATTGGCTTTTTATTCCCATTCTACTCATTGTTCACTAAATAAAACTCTTATTCAGGACCTATTGATGTGTCAAGTATTGATGGAAGACTGGAATGAGGTTAATGAGCAAGGTGGACAATTTCCATGCCCTTATGAAGCTTATATTCTAGTCGGGGAGACAAACATTAAACAAGTACATAATAAATATAATTTTGGGTAGAGATAAGTGCTATGAAGAATAAAAAGTCATGGTCGCGGGTGTTAATGAGTATATTTAGGGATGTATTTTGGAAGGCAGCCTTTAGCAACCAGGATAGTGAAGGAACTCAAGCCATGTCATAGGAGGAACTGCTGAAGACACTGGGGACATTGAGCTTAGACACGAAAAGACCTAAGGTCTTGAAGGGGAGGACAAAGTTTTCACTGACCCTCTTAGGGACCTTGGCTGGGTCTGCAAATTAGATTGACAAAGACAGATTTACAGGAGAAAAGCATATAAATGTATTCAATGTAAATTTTATGTGATGCAGGAGCCTTCATACGGAAATGAAGACTTGAAGAAATGATTAAACCTGAGTGCTTTTATGCTAGGTTTGATGAAGAGTGGAGAGTCGTGGAAAGATGTGAAGGAGAAAGGTGAGCTGAGTGTAATAAACTGGAGGAAACTTAGCAAGACTTGTTCACTCAGATTCCTCTGTGCCCCTTTATCTTGGAAGTTAAGGGTGCTCCCTTCCTTCTGGTATAGAGAAGGCACCTCTATGTGGGTGTTATGACCTACTTCTCAGGGAGGTATTCCTGCACATGCCAGCAGAGAAAGTAAAAATTCCTATGACCAGGATTCTCACCCAGCCCTGGTCGGTTTGCTCACTGCACACATGTGGGCAATATGTTGTTATTGACTCTATATAAAGAGCTCCGCCCAGTGCTCTGGGCTGCAAGGCTGCAGGAGAGCAGAGGCTGGAGTGGTGGCAGCACTGAGGACAGAGACAGACTGCTGCGGGGGTAGAGACCAGGTTGCTGCGTGCAGACTTGCTCTGGGTGGATGGGATTCTAGTGATTGACCCGCCACCGTGGGAATAAAGTTGGGTATAAACGCTTTCACCACGAGAATGTTCCACTGTTATTTTTTCGGTCTCCATAGTGAATTTGTCCGGGGCTGAAACCCACTGACAAGACAATGACTTTTCTCAAATACCTTCTGCTTGAAATTTGAAGTATGCCAAGGTCCTATATTTGAGGGTAGGATGTTCTGAACCCCATTAGTTTCTTAAATTGTCATGTGCAGACCATCTGCATCAGATTCACCTGGAGAGTTCATAAAAGATGTGGATTCCTGGGCCATACGCAAGACATGGATCAGAATCTCTGCAGCTGGGGATCAAGAATCTATATTTCAATAAGCTCCTCTGATGATTTTGAGACACTGTAGAGTCTGAGAACCACTGACTTAGGGGAACATGGAAACTGACTGCCCTCAAATGGAGAAGAGAGACGATTTGTTTTCTAAAGGTGTAACTGGGATAGATGTATAGCTGCTTCTGAAAAATGGTTTTGCTCAAGGTTAGGAAGGACATGGTTGTGATCAAACATCTAAAAACTTGGAATGGGCTGCCTTGGGAGCAAGAAAGTCAGTTCCTACTTTGGAACTGTTCCATGAGAAGAGGATTGATAAGGTCAAGAATAGTGCCAAAGAAAGTCTAGCTGTAGCTATGTAGTTGAACTGGATAGCAATTCCTTCCAACAAAGATGTTATGTTGATTTGTCTTTTGGCCTAAAAAATTGCTTCTGTGATTTTAAAACTGATGTCTATCATTAACCCAATACAAGTCTTGGGTTATCATCATTATATTTGGGTAAGTTGGAAGATTGAAAATATTCCCTAGATAATCTGTTTGGGGCTCTTAGAATTTCAACTATGACCTCTTTCACAGGATTTTCTCTTCAACATATCCCAGAACAGTGGCTGTTCCGGTCGCCTCCTGACCAGCGTCAGCTGGAAGCCCACACACACGTACTCCTGTTCAGTCAGAAGCTCAGGTTTCTCTGTGAAAGAATTCTCTAGGAGATTCTCCTGCGTGAGAAAGTTGAAGAACCACTGACTTAAAGAAACAGAATCTCAGGGAAGTGAAGTGACTTGCCTACAGCGACACAGTCTATCTGAGGAGAAACTGGCTCCCATGTCTCTTTGACGTCTTTTCTCTTTGTTGGACTCAAATGACTCCTTGAAGTACAGCAGTTTCCCTTGGAAAAGTCAGTGGCTCAAAATACACCCTAGAGAAATTCTCACAAATGTTTAATATTTAGGGTCGTTTATTGAGCACTGTTGGCAGACAACTGGACACAATGTCAGTTTCCACCAGTAGAGGAATGGCTAAATGATTATCACTGATTTTAATGAGGAAGTTAGAAGGAATGTGTTAGGGCTATGGAACAATATAGATTTATCTCTAATACATTTTGTTAAATACATAAGCAAGTTGCCGAGTGGTATAAAATGTGTGATGTAAGTTAATCTAAAAATGCAGGGTTTTTTCCTTCTCTCAATCTCTTTCCCTCTGTGTGTGTGTGTGTGTGTGTGTGTGTGTGTGTGTATTCTGAAAGGATAAAAACTGTCAAAAGAATAACTGGCTACTCTAGAGAGGGACCAGCTTGGAAATGGACTTAGGGATATAGAAAGAAATACTTTAGTTTCATATCTAATATTTAAAATTTTTAGAGGAAGGGGTATTCATACACTATTTTGTAATTAGAAATTAATTTCAAACATTAAGTAGAAATTATCATGGTTTAACTACAATGGTCCCAAATGCTGGTCAAAGAATCACGTATCTACTAATTTGATTAATATTACTTGCATCAAAGTAGAAACATCCCCAATCATATGTAAAAGCATCAACCTTTTTCTTATTTTAAAATATTCCTTGAAGGGCCTCAATCTACATCAATGACCACCCAGACTGTCTACTCAAATACCCAAAATACAGGACAATTATCTGAACAATTCAATCCATATAAGTAATTTTCTCTTACATAGATAATGGAGGGAACTGAGCTATTTTGGCTTGGATAATTTGATAATTACCCCCAATTGCCCATTTTCCTTTGTGTGTATAAAAACCCAGATTTAGTCTGTTAAGTTCTTTCTCATATTTACCATAAGCCCCTCTATTTTACTTTTTTTCCCTTCATGTTTGGCCCTCAGTAAAGACAGAACAGCTGGCTACCATGTGCTACCAAACAACCACAAAAAGAAAGCCAGTATATTCTTAGGAAAACTCCTGGAATTTGGGCCCTGGGATAAGGAGTCACGTCGACCTGTGCTGGACTATAGGAGCTCTGAGGCTGTGAATTCCTTCTGACTCAGTGTCACTGTAGCGCCTGGCACCACTATGGATGCTTCATAAACCTTTCTGCTGCTTTCGCCTCCTCATGAGTTTTAAATAGGAGGCCTTGAAAGGAAAGAAAAAGAACTGGGAATTAGAGATTGAGGCTGTTTATTCATGAATTCATTAGTAATAGAAAGTTAACTTTTACACTGATTATTCTATTTTACAACTAGCAAAATCATTAAGGTATTTTTTCTGATTGAATTCTACAAATTTATTTTGCAACAAATATTGGCTGTGTTCAGTGGTCTCATTGCATACTTTGAGGATGGGCTTTGAAATCAGAAAGACTCTCATTTCAAATCGCAAAGACTATACCACGGGCTTTGCTATTTTGAGCCAGTTCCCTCACTTGTTAAAACGGAATAGTTTCACCTATTGGGGACCATTAACATAGGTGAGATGCCATATGCAAAGCACTAGCCTAAAGCCTGCCATAAGCACGTGATCAGTCAATGCCCTGCCCTCCCTTCATCCCTTCCTTTCTTTGACAAAAATCTATTTTTCTCTTCCCCAACCCAAATGTATATGAAAAAGTAGTCAGCAATCTTTCTTCTGAGTCACCCCTAAACCATGGTGCTCAGGGGAGGGCAGATATTTACTGTAAAGTGAATGGAACATGTTAGAACAGGAGTGGCTCAGAGGCCGACGGTGGGCCAGCTGGTGGAGTGGGCAGTGGTTTCCCAGAGCACCTTGCGGGGGGAGCTTCGAGACCACATCTAGGCTCGGAGGAAATGTGCTGACGCTGGGGAGCCAGGTCTGCAGCTGGGCTGGAGAGTGAAGTGATGCTCATTTACCCTCTCTGTGCTGGGAGCTTTCATCACATTCTCTTCCTTTTCCACCTTTTCTCCTTTGTGTTCATTTTTTTTTAATTCTTTTTTCTTTTTGCTGCTTCATTATTATCATTATCTAATGTAAGTTAGTCCCATTGGAATTTAAGGAATCGCCAAGCAGGGACAAAGAATTTTAATTCAGTCATTGATTTTGTAAGAGAAGAAAGATGTCCTTCAAGGTCTCATCTATATAAAAGGCATAAACACGCACACACAGTTGCAGAGGGGTGAGCAACTCACTGTCTCAATTAAACAAGGAAAAGTGGGTGGGAAAGAGAATATACAAGGGCAGTGGGTGTTAGAGATCCCTCCCATGGGATGCCACCATGTATTGTTGACCCTAAAAGGTAAATGTGGTGACTGTTCACATAAGCATGCAGTATGTTTTACTCACAGTATAGAAGCTGTCCATTGTCCTCCCTGAGAATTATCTCTTAACATGTCCCTCAATCCCATGTAAATCAATTTGCAGGGAATTGGGGATTCTGTTCACTTGGCTGCAGATATAGTAGCTTATCTGAATGGCTCATTAGGATCTGTTTTCTGTCAGGTTCTCACCTGTGTGGTGACAGGTAAAAAGAAAAGAGATCCAGGAATATCCTGTGGGAGACAAGGCATGGCATTACCATCCTAGCTCCAGGAGAATGGGTGTTTCCTTATTCGCTCCTGACTACGCAGAGAAAAAAGTAGAAGCTTTATTCTTTGAAAATTTAAATTTGGATTTCAGCCTTTCTTGAGACGTCTGGAATCTTCTGTGATCCTGACTTTTCTCTCAACTCTTGTCCTATGAGCCTTTGGACTCTGTTAGGGAATGTCAGGGACTCTGTCCTCATAGGTGAATCTTGACAGTGATAAATGATGATATTCAGTTCACTCTGCAAGAGCTAAAAGAATCTGTTGCCGTATCACTATAAACACACCTACCCAAGGCATTGTAATTAAAGGGTTCTTTTTTGCTTGCTAGACTTGGGGACTTCTGTATTTGCTAATTCTTAAATTATAATCTTGAGGAAGAAGCTGGGTACAATCTTAAGAAATGAGTGGGTTGTTAGGAACTGGAAGAATTTATCCAAATTCCAGCCCTTTAGTCATTCAGTCACTCTCTCATTCAATTATAAATATCAGATTTCTTTTCTGTGATGAGCATAATTAGTGCCTCTCCCATTTCCATTCCACTTCTTCCTAGCTAACTGAACACCAGTTTTTCTTTGGGTAACAATGTGCCCAGCCCCCCTCCTGTTGCCTACATTCTAAGCCCTTCTCTGCAGTTAGGAATTATCATGTGACTCAATTCAGGCCAATGACAGCTATGTGAAATGGCTTGGCCATTCCTTCTTCCCCTTTCTTCCTACCTTGAATGCAGACATGATGCCTGAGAGGCAGCAGCCACCTTGTGATGATAAGATTATATGTCAACCCACACACTAAAGATGGTAAAAAGGAATGGAAGGAGGTCAGAAGGTATTCAGGTCCCTGACGACATCACTGAACAGCTAAACTAATATTAAAAATATCTTACCTCTTAATTTCTTTTTGTGAGAAACAAACAAACCTATTTGACAGTGGTTCTCAAGTTGAGCAATTTTTCTCCCCAGGGGACATTTGGCAGTATCTGCAGATTTTTTTTATTGTTATCATGCCTTGGGGTTGGGTGTTTACTGGCCTCTTGATGGGTAGAAGCCAGGGATGCTGCTATATATCTTACAAGGCACAGGGATAGCTTTCCACAGTAAAGAATTATCTCACCCAAAATGTGAGCAGTGCTGAGACGGAGAAACCTTGGTGTAAGCCACTAGAAATGTTTGTTATTCACAGTCAAATGCATTCTTGACTGAGAGATTCCCTCATTTGGGAAACACTAAATACACACAACGGTCCAGCTGATATACCATGCAAGATGCTGGAGATACAAAAATGAGCAAAGGCCACTCCATCCCCTCAGAAGTTTGGTCTAGTGGGGCAGGTAGACATTAGGGTAAAAATGACAATATATGCCCTAATACAGAGATATCACCTTCCAGTTGTAAGAGCACAGAAGATGAAGCAACTAGCAGCTTGGCAATGTCTAAGCAGGCTGGCTGGAAGGTGACTGGGCTGGAGATTGACAGGTGGGGAGGGGACGACCAGGTGAAGACTTTCCATCATGCAAAGGCTACCATGGTGCTTGGGCCTGGAAGGTCTGAGGTCAACTGACAGCAACCTAGGGTGTGTGAGGGAGAATGGCAGGGAAAAAGTGAGAATAATTGGTTGGTTCCAATTATATAAAGCCTTGCTTGCTGAGCTCAAGGCTTTGGATTTATCCTATAGGGAATGAGGAGCAGGCTTTTTTATTCATGAGAATGACATGATCATCTTTATATTTTTAGAAACATAATTCTGGCATTAGTGTAAGGAATCAAGTAGAATAAGCAGGCTGCAGTTAGAAAGACACATTCAAAGGCTAGGCAAAAAAGTTCAGTTGAGAGACCATCATTACTGTTCTGAAAAGTACAGCAGGGAGTAGTCAAAAGGAGGGAATAAATGTTTAGGATGTCCTATGTTATCCTTCCAGTGTGTATTTTCTGTTAGCCCAGTGACGCTGAAGGCAAGAATATGTCTTCTCTGTCTCTATATTCTCAGCATCGTATGCAGAGCTTCCTTGTCATACATTTTCTCTAGGTAACAGGGGGATATGTTGGCAGCAGGAGCTGATAAGCACTGTGGGCCAGTGGACAGTGAGACACACGTCGCTGCCTCTGAGACTCACCCAGCGACCCTCTGGAAAAAGCCCGAAGTACAAAGTCAAGGGTCAAGTCCAGATATGAAAGATGTGAGAATAAAGGTCAACTGTACAAATGACTGGATGTCTAAAGTTGCTCCAGACCCTCCAGAGGCAAGAATATCTGGCTGGCACAGTTGCTCTAGATTCGAAGAAAGTCTATTGGTCGACTCTGGAGATACCCTCACTGAGGAGTTTTGTGTGTCTTCTCCCTTAGAGTATAAATAAATAAAAGTGGCAAGAATAAAGCATTTTGTTGAGGAAGTGAAGGGATAAAATAATTTGTTCCACATTTTTTGAGCACTTACTATGTGCTATGACTCTATTAGAGATGCGATACATACATAAAGGTAGAGTTGTATAAATGGCTTTTTAGGAGACATTTCCCATGAGGGTACTTTGATTCTTCTCAAATGTTAAGAGGCAACAGTTGGGTCCATAATCCTTGGCATTCACAAGGCTTCTCTGTAGTTGCTAGAGATCCTGCTACTACTTGGAAGGTAGTCATGAAGTCAGATAACTGATTCAAAAACTCACACCAGAACCAACATGTCATAATAAATGTGGTTCCTTTTAAAGATCACATCCTCCAAACTCCTTGGGAGATTACATCCCTAAGAATCCTCTATTCCCACAAACACTTCAGGGAATCATTTTCAGAATCAATATCTGAGCTTCCATTTAAAAATTAGCCTTAATGTCAGTAAATTTTTGTCATATATGTGTGTGTGTTAATTTTTAGAAATAGCCAGGAGTAATTCAGAGCCAAGTCCAATAGAAAAGGTGGTCAAACTGGGTGTTCCTATAAATAAAATTATTGTGTGCTTAGGTCTGAAGGAAGCTCCAAATAAAAAATAGAAAATATTTTGAGTAAGAGCATAGTTTGTTGGAATAAATGTATGGCTACTGAAGCTGTTGAGAGGCTTACTTCCACCCTCAATGGATATGAAAAACTAGTATTCATTCCATTAAACCACACATTTAGACTGAAATTCTTCTATTCAATTGTATGTTCTTTCTGTTGACCAAGTGGAGGTCTGCATGGTCATTTTAATTAGGGGTTTTAATCAAGGAAGCAACATGCTTAGGTACAAATTTTAGGTAAATTGTATTCTGGTGACTCTTTGTAGAACAGGATAGGCAGGAAGTCCATGTAGGAAGCTATGTCAGTAAGGTGGGCAAAAGAGCTTTAAAAGGCCAGGAATAGATATAGATCAACAGGATAGAAGTGAAAAGTCAGAAATCATTTATGACCAATTTATGGACAATTGGCTTTTAACAAAGATGCCATGACAATTCAACAGGGTAAAGAATAGTCTTTTTAACCAATGGTGCTGGGGAAGAAGCTGGATAGCTGTGACAAAAGAATTAAGTTGGACCCTACTTCACACCACACATAAAAATTAACTCAAAATGGACCATAGGTCTAAATATAAGAGCTAAAACTATAAAACTCTTAGAAGAAAACATAGGAATAAGTCTTCATGATCTCATTCATATAAAGAAATGGTTTCTTAGCTATGACATCAAAAGTATGACCAAGAAAAGAAAACAGAAAAACAAACTTTATCAAAATTAAAAGGTTCTGTGCTTCAAAGGACACCATCAATAAACTGAAAAAAGAACCCACAGAATGGGAGAAAATATTCGCAAATCATGTATCTTATAAGGGGCTAGTATCCAGAATATAAACATCTACAATTAAATGGGAAAATTAACAACTGTTACGCATTGGGTCCTGCGACATGTGGTTCTCCCTCCTGTGAGCTCAGTTGAGAGACGGGGCATTTCTGGAAGACTTCGAAGCTAACTAAGGCCCGGAAATTTGCATGTAATCCCTGAAAATCTTCAGAATGTGGGCTCTGTGTATTCCTACCTTCTTATTGTGAAGACAAGAAAATATCTTTTATAGAAATGTTAGGTTACTTACCAAAAACAAATACTTAAAGATCACTCCTTTTTGTGATCTTTAAAGAACTGAATGTGCTGTCCTGTTCTTCAGAAACTTGCAGAACACGTCCCGACACATGCAGTCATATGTGTTTGCCCCAGTGTAGACTTTCTGCTGGATCCTGCTTCAGGCTCCATTGACCATGAAACCAATGAATGTTCATAGTCATTATCTGCCTCTCAACAGTGTGACTTCCAGGAGGTTTCAGATGCATGCCCAACCCTGCAGGGTGGGTTCATTCATGCTTTCATGAGAATAAATAAATACTTCCAGCCCTCCTGGGCACATTAATGAGGGGGTATTAGGTATAACCCTTGCCTTGAAGGTTCCATGAATGAAAAATAGGAAGGACACTTCCAACTCATTTAGTCAGAAAACTCAAGGATGATGGGGCAAAGAAGTATTTTAGGTTCTGCCAAGTCTGCAGACTTGGGTGATGTGGAAGGACTTGGGGAAGTCCTGCCCCATTCTGGAACTCGACAACACAATCTCAGGAACACTGCACTTGAGGTTTGCATATCAGGATTTCAGCCCTCAATGCCAGAAAATACAGAAAGGTAAAGAGTAACATGAAACAAGTCTTTATCTTTTATTTACTTCTACCTGATGAACCTTGAATGGCTCTGTTCTGTCTTTGACTGTTTGTCTGCATATTTCCTGCTAGGAGCTTACAAAACAGCACCGCTGAACAGGAAGATAATAGGTACACCTATTTGTTGAACAACATCAAGGGAGAAAAGTGCTAACTCATCCATTTTGTTGTTAAGTTGTCCTAAAGGATCAAAATACCAATTAACTTGGTGGCTCAGAAATCTTTGATACCCTCAGATTTACTGACATTTTGAAATTTTTGTTCATGCTTGCCTAATGGCTTTCTGATAACGAACAAAGAAGTGCCAGTCTGCTTAGCACTTGACCTGTTTTCTTGAACATTTTTATATATTCAAGATTTAGTGACCAAAAATACTTGACTAGTCACATTCATGTGCTAAAATAATCTTTTTTTTCCTTGTTCTATCTCAAAGTTTAAGAGGAAAAAGAGGCTGAAAGACAGCCTTTGTAAGGGATTTTTTTTTTTCTGCCCTTTCCTCTCCGTGGAATGTAGTGGTATTTGGAAGACTTGATGAAGCAAGCTGCCATATTAGGATACATTCTTCCCTGAGAAAGAGTTGGAAAAATGACTTTGGGCATAAGTTTCAGAAAGAAGGTAAAAAGAAACTAAAGATGGCTAGTGGAGTATAGCAAGCTTTATAATGGATTTTAATTTTCCTCTCTGGATATCCTCAGATTTAGCAGTGCTTTTCAGAGGTGTTTTCTCATTGTAGTTATTACTATTGTCCTTTATTTCTTCACAGAAAGTTGGGTGAAAATGCTACCTGTACTCACATGCATACCTAAGGCATCCCTGTGGCAGCTGTACAGAAAAGAACACCATTTCATTCCTAGGTAAGAACAATTTCTGGGTTTAAAAAGCTCCAAAACAGTTAATTTCAATAAACATTGACTGAATGCAGTAGACCAAGGATATTAAAAGTGTGAATGCTAAAGCCAGACTGTTTGGATTCAGATTTTCACTACCATTTACAGCATGAACCCTTGGGAAAGTCACTTAATTTCCTTCTGTGCCTCTATTTCCTCATCTGTAAAATGGGCATAACAGAGCCTAGCTAACTGGGTTGCTCTATGGGTGAAATGAGACTATACATTTAGGACATTTTAGGTGCTATATAAATGTTAGCTAATATTATAGCATGGCATTGCTTTAGCTTGGGAAAGGGGTGGGTGCCTGGGTACATTCACATCTGCCAGAAGCTTGACCCACTTACGGAGAGATACTTTCATCAGACTAATTAAATACCTCGAGATTTTGAAATCTAAGGATATATAATACGTAAGCATCTATGGACTTTTAATTTCTAAAATGTGAACAGAAGGGAGCTTAATCCGTCCTCCAGATCACTGCAATTTAGTTGGAGTACATTAAAAATGCAACATTTAAGGAAGTCAGTGGTGGCTGGTAACTAGCCAGCTACACGTTTGGAGGCGAGGGGGCACGAGGAGCAGTTCTAGGGAACAGGAACAGCCCTGAAAGAGCCAGATTTAACATGATGTATTTCCCAAGATGTGGCCTGACCTTTTCACAAACTCTGCAAAGAGGATGCGGTGGGAGTACCCCTGCCGGCGGATGCTGACTGTCTCCAGGATTCCTGTGGAGCGGAGCTGGGCCAGCACCCTCTCTCGGGAGAAGTTCAGGGCCTCTCGGGCATCATTGGGTTTAATGCAGCGCACAAAGTGGGGCTGTCCGACCACCATCTTGGAGAGCAGATCCATCAGGGAATACTACCGGGGGAAAAACACGTGCAGTGAGGTCACCACAAACATAATGGATGATCACAGCATGGTTTGCCAGGGCCGCCGAGCGGTTCGTTGGCTTGTAAACAGCTTATTGGCCTTTTTGAGGCTGAAGAAGAAACCAGCAATAGGATGAGGACATAAGTTCCAATGAGTACTCACAGTTTTGTGCGGACTCAAAAGCATTTTTTAAACGTCACCTAGGGCCAGGCAGTATGTCCATGTAGCAGAAACTTAGCTATCTAAGAATATGCTTAAGTCACCCCAGAACTCCATCACCAGAACTAGCTTGTCTCTGGTATTCCAAGGCGGTGTTCCACAAACCATCTGTGATTTAAAATGTCCAGCTTCCAGGAAAGGGGCCAGTTACTTCTTCAAACTAAGAACCACCAGAAAGTCTAAGCAAATCCTGTCGATTGTTAAGAAGGCAGAGGAAAAACAAGAAAAATAGAGAAAGAAGAGAAAAGAAACAAACAAATCAGAGGACAAGAAGGAGATTGTGATGAAGATGAACTAACACACAGTAAGCGGCCGGCCTGGGGTTTGCCCGAAGCTGCACATGGCAAAGCAGAAGGGTGCGCATGCAGGGCGGCCCAGCTGCTCCTGGAGCGCGCGCCTTGGAGCTCCTCTTTAAGACACGCCTTCAGGGCAGTTACATGCCACATAGGAGAGAAGTCCCATTATTTCATAACCGTACCTCCAGGTGATCTAAAATGGTGTTATCTAGCTTTCCAATCTATCTTATTTTTCCGATTTATTATTTAGGGACCAGTATTTTGAAGACACCAAACTGGACGTATTTCTAAAAAATTATATAAGCCAGTGTGTTGAAAGAGGCATGCTGAAATCTTGAGGATGACCTCACAGAATTGATCAGAGCCTCCAAATCCTGTGGGATGAACACATGCAAACACACACAAAACACTAGGTAGATATAGCCACTAAAAAGGGACAGGGGAACAGGAACCAGGGTAGGTCTCAAGATCAGAAATAAGTGGCAATTAGAAATGTCCAACCACAAAAGTGATGAAGTGGGGGCTGAATACCACTTACCAGAGAAGCTACAGCAGGATCATTGCATGGATGGAGTGCCGGAATCAAAGGCCTCTGGGCCTCTGCGAATCATACCCTCTGAGCCCAGTTCTAGTCTGCCACTGAAGCACGGTTGGCTAGGTCAGACTTCTTGGCTTTAGATCCTTCTTGAACCTTCTATCTTTCTAAAGGGCCTTCTGTCCATGGTATTGGCTCCCAGGTCCTACCCTGCAGCCTGCCGGGCAGCTCCACTTCATGACCTGCCTGATGCCCCAGTCCCTGCTGCGGCCCTTCCTGTGGTGACCTCAGGAAGCTAAGGGACCTTATTTAGTTGTCCCTGAGATCAGTAGTTTCATCTTCGGCCTAACAGCATCTCTGCCATGACGCTGCCTGGACCTTAGCTCCCAGTACATGACCTCTCAGGGGCTTCTAACCCCAGTGCTTTATAATTTGAAGGTAGACAATTCATGCAAATTGGTACAAAGTGTCTGTGTCTTATCTTTCTTCTATAACATGGATTTAATAGAGTCCTTCTAGAGACAATGTTTTTAAGCAAAGGAGTCTTTTTACTAGGTGAAATATCAGGAATTGGGGCAGTAGAGATGGGAAATAAGTGGGTCTTGCAATGGGTCAATGCAATATAGCAAAATAAAGTTAAAATTTAAGGCAGATTCCCTCAGGATCCCTGACCTTGGTAAGCTGCCTTCTGGAATTTTATTAACTACTGTATTTTTCAGTAAATATGCCGGATAAGTGACTGAGTCCAGTAGCTTCAAGGCCAAAAAGTAGCTCAAATGCTAACAGAATCAGCACATTCAATGGACAGGACTGCATGCTAGAATCTGAGGGGAACCTCTGTAGACACTGGGGTTTTCATTTGATATTTCTGAGACACTGTACTCAGAGATATGCTCCCTGCTATAATTTTTCTTCTCCCACACCCCCTACCTTTCTTAACTGCCTCCTGTGCTTTGTTCTTATTTCAAAGGCTATAGTCTTTCATGGGAAGGGTTGGCAACTCCTTTCTAGAAGTAGGCAGAACAGAGACTGAGATGACTCCATACCCGGAAATAAGAAGCCATGGTCTGCCTCCTCATGCTGGTGGCTTCTTCGGGATGCCGTATGACCTCCAGAGTGTCCACCTGGAGCACAGGGAGAGAGAATGGTTTCAGGATAGAAACAATTCATTTTCCAGCTTTTCCAAAATCTGAGAGGCTATTTAGTTGATCAAATACCTGAGGGGCCTTGATGTTCAGGAAACAATAGTGCACACTATGGGAAGAAATTTTAAAGACATGTAAAGGGAAAATAGAATTTGCACTCTTCGCTCACTGAGAAGTATCATATGGTCTCAGTATAAGCCCCCATCAGTGTTACTTCCCTACTGCCCCATGTTCTAATGAGCCCACCAAGTTCTCCAATAATGGCACATGAGACCAAACTATTTCTTAAAAGAAAACTGGGCAATGACCCACAGAGGCTGTGTGAGGTTGCCTCTCCTGCCCCCCCACTCCCAGTTCCCACGTGCTCCCTGCAGACCACAGCCTGGGATACACCTGTTCCTAATCATTTGTCCCAACTTCCCAGGCTGACTAGAAGGAATTTATGAATGGAATAACTGTAGCAATCAACTACAAGCAGCCTGTGCTTTGTTACCGTACCCTACCAAAAGATCCCTGCTCCTGCACACACAAAGTGCTTGGTTTGCAGAGGGCATGAGTGGCGTTTAAGCTCTGGCCTCTGCTGTGGCGGCCTCCCATCTGCTCTGAACAGGTGGCAAGGGGGTGAAGCAGGAACACTTGAACTGGAAGATGCTGCTGTCAGCACGCGTGCTCTGCTCGGTAGACTGCTGTCCAGGCAGCCACCTCCCCATGGGGTGAGGATGTTTGCAGTCTTGTTCAACAAAAGTGAAAAGAGGGTGCTAGAAGAGATGGGGGTATGGGGAGGGGAAGGAATAACATGGCTTACCTAAATACCTCGGGGTATTTAGGGGGCTGTGTGTAAAATGGAAGGAAATGCTTCTGTTGGTTTGGGTAAAGAAAACAGGTTTATTTAAGAAGGAAATAAACAGGTAGTTAAGTTAAAAAAGTTAGAAATGCAACCTATATAGTGAGCAGGAATATGAGGGTCTCTGAGTGAGGTGAGGTCAGGGGCGGAGCAGCTTTCCTTTTCTTGGCGGCAGATTGGATGCATTACCAAAGCTGTCAGTTCATTTGTGTGCAGCTGAAGCAATGGTACAACTGCCTGTAGGTTTGACTTATTTATTTATTTTAATGAGAAAGGAGGAAATTAAAACTCTGTGTTGAGAAGGAGGGCTACTGTAAAATAGAAAAGGAAAAAACACAACACACCCACCCCACCTGCAGAGACCTTACTGTACTCTCTCCACAGACATCTGCTGGGACCCTGGTGATGGTTTCTTCCCACATCTCAACCCTATTTGGAGGATGGAGCTCAGGGCTGATGAAGTTTGGGGCCGGGCAAGAAGGTCTTGGCTGGGGTCTGCCTTCAGCCAAAGTGTAAATTCTGAGAGTTTTCGTGAACAAATTTTTTTTTCTTTATTTTCTTCCTCCTCTGACTTTACCTTCACACACACACACACACACACACACACACACACACACACACGCACACACGCACACATGCACGCACACACATACACACACACACAATTTGTGGGAATTTCTCCAATATTTCTTTTTATTTAGAGATCCTCCCTGAAGAACCCCATCTTGTTTTGAGCCTTGCTTTTCCTCCTTCATTTCCCTATCTTTTTATTCAAATCACTTCGAGGGACATTTAGGGGACTAGGAGGTGCCAGCCTCTCAGGCTCTCGAGCATTAGAGCATCCATACTTGTCTGAGTAGGAGTTATCGGTTACCCTCCTTCAGAACATACAACGGACCCTGGGCATTTGAGAAATTAACAGTTTAGTGATTAGAAAATGCTTGATATATATTAATTCTGCTGAGACACTATTTAAAAGGTATATATATATATATATTGTTTCAAGATCAGTGCCCATCCACTGTAGCAAGTTGGAAAATACATGAGAAAGCGGTAATTTCACTCCAAAAGTTACAAGGCTGGTGAGCTCCCCTGTCTAATCATCCAGCATAACTTTAAGTTCTGTCCTTGTATTCACAAACTGACTCTTGGGAAGTAAGTAAAAACCTGTTCTTTGTTATATACCACTTCGAAATACTAATGTTTGTCTGAAGTTTATCATCTACATACTTAATATTATATTTTGAATATTGGGGTATTTTCTAATTTAAGACTTTGGAAATGTCTTGAGTTGGTTAAGGGTCTCTTGCATAGTCACAAGGTTCTCCTCAACATGGAGCGGATCTAAAAGAGGA
This sequence comes from Phataginus tricuspis, assembly GCA_029783875.1. NCBI lineage: Eukaryota > Metazoa > Chordata > Mammalia > Pholidota > Manidae > Phataginus > Phataginus tricuspis. The sequence continues at coordinate 17,394,610 of JAQQAC010000477.1, forward strand.
AATTTTGGACACGGGACATATGAGGAGGTGACTCTCTGGCCCCTCAAACTAGAAGACCTCTATCTGTACCAGCCCTATGGTGAACTCCAAACTCCAATGAACTACAAAAACTCAAAACCGAAAGAGGTGAGAAGGTTGTTGTGTAACCTAGGAATTTGTCTTCTTGAGTTAATTTAGTTAATAGTAGCCCCACTTTATTAATTAAAAATAAAAGTCTCTTAGAAACAAATCAGAAAGTAGGTTCTATTAGGGGCATCATCTAGCAAATAGTTCTTCCCAAAGGTGGGGATATTGCAAGGAAAACACAGTCCTTTCCAAAGTACTTATAATTTTCACCTCAAATAGGTGCAAAAGAGACTAGAAAAGCTTTCCTGGGCTCAGGGGTTATGAACTATAGGGCAGAGAATTTTTAAAAACAGACACATCTGGTTCAAATTCTGGTTCTTCCATTTATTAGGTGTGTGGCCTTGGACTTGTTAGCTTCTCAAAGCCTCTGCTTTCCTCTTTAGTAAAATTGGTTAGTAAAAACTACTGCCTTGTGTATGCATGAGAAGTAATATCAGTTCTCCTTCCCTCATTACCATGCTTGATTTAGTTTTAGTTTAGTGATCAACTTCAGGGATGCAAGGTATTCTTCAGGGGCAGAAGGCAAGCACTAACCTCAGTGCAGCACAGCAAGGAGGCCTTTTTATTTACTGGCAGAGAAAATACTTCCAGTGAAACCAATTTCAAATTGATCAGCAGAATCGATATTCTGGTGAAAGCATTGTCTGTCTAACCCAGTGCACCTTTCTCCTACAACCCAATTCATACAAGTCAGCTGGAGCTGAGCAAGCTTGCTTTCTGCCTATGTGACAAATGCCCTGCCAATTCCTTACTAGAGGTGCCGGTTAGCCTTTACATTTGTCATGAGTAAGCTTTACAAGTTGTGATACAGACTCCAAGTCCACAGGAAATGAGCTTCCATATACACATGGACTCCACACATGGAGTTTTAGATGGTTATCAAAATGTGAGTCATAAAACATTGATTGTTTCTTGTGCAATCGCAATACTAGCCACTTTGCCTATATTATGTCATTGAATTTTCAAAATGACCCTCTGAGCTAAGTACTATTATTATTTCTATTCTACACATGGAGAAGTTAAGGCTCAAAGATTTTAGGTAAATCTCCCAGGGTCTTGCAGCTAGTAATTGGCCATGCTTACATCTTAACCCAGTCTGACTCCAAAATCTTCTTAAACATTACATATTGCCTTTCTATGTGGTTTGATATAACTTATAAAATCAGTCTGAAAGCATGGTATTACTAAAAAGCTTTGCTCCTCTGTCAACTAAATTTACTCTCCGAAAAAGACACAGACTCCAAAAAGACTCACAAATCATCTAGACTTCAACAATAAATGAAAAAACTGGAGGATTTTTTCCTAGTCTCAGTAAATGACCACTATTTGCATCCTGAAGCCTCAGAAGTACTTACATTTATCTTCTCAAAAATACTTTTTGTCAAGAATTTTTACTGCTAACAAGTAATGCATCCATCCCTAAGGAAAAAATATTCCCTCTCAAAAGCCTCCATAGCCCTGAATGGGGAAGCAAGACTGGCACTGACACAAGGCCCAGGGTGGGGGTGCCGAATGCTGGAGGCCAGAGTCCTGGAAGGCCACCTCTGCTGTTTTATCTTGGATAAAGAATAGAGGAATGGATAGAGTTTGGGGTTTGTTTTTTTTTCTGTTGTCACCCTTATTAATTGTTGATGACTTAATAAGAACTTCCAACTCATTTACATTTCTTTTTTTTTTCTTTTTTACAATTTATTTTGGTATCATTAACCTACAATTACATGAGCAATATTGTGGTGATTAAACAACCCCCTTCATCAGGTCCCCCCCACCAACCCTATTACAGTCACTGTCCATCAGCATAGTGAGATGCTATACAATCACTACTTGTCTTCTCTGAGTTGTACAGTCCTCCCCGTGCCCCCCCACCTTATGTCTGCTAATCGTAATGCCGCTTTTACCCTCTTATCCCTCCCTTCCCACCGTTCTTCCCCAGTCCCATTCCTTTTGGTAACTATTAGTCTGTTCTTGGGTTCTGTGAGTCTGCTGCTGTTTTGTTCCTTCAGTTTTTTTCTTTGTTCTTATACTCCACATATGAGTGAGATCATTTGATACTTGTCTTTTTCGGCTTGGCTTATTTCACTGAGCATAATACCCTCTAGCTCCATCCATGTTGTTGCAAATGGTAGGATTTGTTTTCTTCTTATGGCTGAATAATATTCCATTGTGTATATGTACCACATCTTCTTAATCCATTCATCTACTGATGGACACTTAGGTTGCTTCCATTTCTTGGCTATTGTAAATGGTGCTGCAATAAACATAGGGGTGCATCTGTCTTTTTGAAACTGGGCTGCTGCGTTCCTAGGGTAAATTCCTAGGAGTGGGATTCCTGGGTCAAATGGTATTTCTATTTTGAGTTTTTTGAGGAACCTCCATACTGCTTTCCACAATTGAACTAATTTGCATTCCCACCAGCAGTGTAGGAGGGTTCCCTTTTCTCCACATCCTTGCCAACATTTGTTGTTGTTTGTGTTTTGGATGTTGGCCATCCTGACTGGTGTGAGGTGATATCTCATTGTGGTTTTAATCTGCATTTCTCTGATGATTAGTGATGTGGAGCATCTTTTCATGTGGCTGTTGGTCATCTGAATTTCTTCTTTAGAGAAGTGTCTATTCATGTCCTCTGCCCATTTCTTAATTGGATTATTTGCTTTTTGTTTGTTAAGGTGTGTGAGTTCTTTGTATATTTTGGATGTCAACCCCTTATCAGGTACATCATTTATGAATATATTTTCCCATATTGTAGGATGTCTTTTTGTTCTACTGATGGTGTCCTTTGCTGTACAGAAGCTTTTCAACTTAATATAGTCCCATTTGTTCATTTATGCTTTTGTTTCCCTTGCCCAGGGGGATATGTTCATGAAGAAGTCGCTCATATTTATGTCCAAGAGATTATTGTCTATGTTTTTTTCTAAGAGTTTTATGGTTTCATGACTTACATTCAGGTCTTTGATCCACCATGAGTTCAACTTTGTGTACGGGGTTAGACAGTAGTCCAGTTTCATTCTCTTACATGTAGCTGTCCAGTTTTACAAACACCAGCTGCTGAAGAGGCTGTCATCTCCCCATTGTAATCCAAGGCTCCTTTATCAAATATAAATTGACTGTAGATGTTTGGGTTAATGTTTGGATTTTCTATTCTGTTCCACTGGTCTGTGGGTCTGTTTTTGTGCCAGTACCAAATTGTCTTGATTACTGTGGTTCTGTAGTAGAGCTTGAAGTCAGGGAGAGTAATTCCCCCTGTTTGATACCTCCTTCTCAGGATTGCTTTGGCTATTCGGGGTCTTTTCTGGTTCCATATGAATTTTAGAATTATTTGTTCCAGTTCATTGAAGAAAGCTGTTGGTAGTTTTATAGGGATTGCATTGAATCTATAGATTGCTTTAGGTAGTATAGACATTTTGACAATATTTATTCTTCCTAGCCAAGAACATGGGATGCATTTCCATTTGTTTGTGTCTTCCTTAATTTCTCCTAGGAGTGTCTTGTAGTTTTCAGAGTATAGATCTTTCACTTCCTTGGTTAGGTTTATTCCTAGGTATTTTATTCTTTTTGGTGCAATTGTGAATGGAATTGTTTTTCTGATTTCTCTTTCTGTTAGTTCATTAGTGTATAGGAAAGCAACAGATTTCTGTGTGTTAATTTTGTATCCTGCAACTTTGCTGAATTCAGATATTAGTTCTAGTAGTTTTGGAGTGGAGTCTTTAGGGTTTTTTATGTACAGTATCATGTCATCTGCAAATAGTGACAATTTGACTTCTTCTTTACCAATCTGGATGCCTTGTATGTCTTTGCTTTGTCTGATTGCTGTGGCTAGGAGCTCCAGTACTGTGTTGAATAACAGTGGAGAGAGTGGGCACCCCTGTCTTGTTCCCGATCTTAGATGAAAAGCTTTCAGCTTCTCACTGTTAAGTATGATGTTAGCTGTGGGTTTGTCATATATGGCCTTTATGATGTTGAGGTACTTGCCATCTATACCCATTTTATTGAGAGTTTTAATCATGAATGGATGCTGAATTTTGTCAAATGCTTTTTCAGCATCTATGGAGATGATCATGTGGTTTTTGTTCTTCTTTTTATTGATGTGATGGATGATGTTGATGGATTTTCGAATGTTGTACCATCCTTGCATCTCTGGGATGAATCCCACTTGATCATGGTGTATGATCCCCTTGATGTATTTTTGAATTCGGTTTGCTAATATTTTGTTGAGTATTCTTGCATCTACGTTCATCAGGGATATTGGTCTGTAATTTCTTTTTTGGTGAGGTCTTTGCCCGGTTTTGGTATTAGAGTGATGCTGGCTTCATAGAATGAGTTTGGAAGTATTCCCTCCTCTTCTATTTTTTGTAAAACTTTAAGGAGAATCGGTGTTATTTTTTCTCTATATGTCTGGTAGAATTCAGAGGTGAATCCATTAGGTCCGGGGTTTTGTTCTTGGGTAGTTTTCTGATTACCGATTCAATTTCGTTGCTGGTGATTGGTCTGTTTAGTTTTTCTGTTTCCTGCTTGGTGAGTCTTGGAAGGCTGTATTTTTCTAAGAAGTTGTCCATTTCTTCTAGGTTTTCCAGCTTGTTAGCATATAGATGCTCGTAATATTCTCTTATAATTCTTTGTATTTCTGTGGGGTCCGTCGTTATTTTTCCTTTCTCATTTCTGATTCTGTTTATGTGTGTAGATTCTCTTTTTCTCTTAATGAGTCTGGCTAAGGGTTTATCTATTTTGTTTATTTTTTCAAAGAACCAGCTTTTGCTTTCATTTATTTTTTCTATTGTTTTATTCTTCTCAATTTTATTTATTTCTTCTCTGATCTTTATTATTTCTCTCTTTCTGGTGACTTTGGGCCTCATTTGTTCTTCTTTTTCCAATTTCAATAATTGTGTCTTTAGACTGTTCATTTAGGAATGTTCTTCCTTCTTTAAATAGGCCTGGATTGCAATATACTTTCATCTTAGAACTGCCTTCGCTGCGTCCCACAGAAGTTGTGGCTTTGTGTTGTTGTTGTCATTAGTCTCCATATAGTCTTTGATTTCTGTTTTGATTTGGTCATTAACCCATTGATTCATTAGGAGAATGTTGTTAAGTCTCCATGTATTTGTGAGCCTTTTTGATTTCTTTCTGAAATTTATTTCTAGTTTTATACCTTTGTGATCTGAGAAGTTGGTTGGTAGGATTTCAATATTTTTGAATTTACTGAGGTTCTTTTTGTGGCCTACTATGTGGTCTATTCTGGAAAATGTTCCATGTGCACTTGAGAAGAATGTGTATCCTGCTGCTTTTGGGTGCAGAGTTCTGTAGATATCTGTTAGGTCCATCTGTTCTAGTGTGTTGTTCAGTGCCTCTGTGTCTTTACTTATTCTCTGCCTGGTTGATTTATCCTTTGGAGTGAGTGGTGTATTAAAGTCTCCTAAAATAATTGCATTGCTGTCTATTTCCTCCTTCACTTCTCTTAGTATTTGTTTCACATATGCTGGTGCTCCTGTGTTGGGTGCATATATATTTATAATGGTTATATCTTCTTGTTGGACTGACCCCTTTCTCATTATGTATTGTCCTTCTTTATCTCTTGCTACTTTCTTCGTTTTGAAGTCTATTTTATCTGATACAAGTACTGCAACACCTGCTTTTTTCTCTTTGTTGTTTGCATGAAATATGTTTTTCCATTCCTTCACTTTTAGTCTGTGTATATCTTTGGGTTTGAGGTGAGTCTCTTGTAAGCAGGATATACATGGGTCTTGCTTTTTTATCCACTGTGTTACTCTGTGTCTTTTGATTGGTGTATTCAGTCCATTTACATTTAGGGTGATTATTGATAGATATGTACTTATTGCCATTGCTGGCTTTAGATTCGTGGTTACCAAATGTTCAAGGGTTGTTTCTTTACTATCTAAGAATCTAACTTAACTTTCTTGTTAAGTTACTGTGAATGCCGTCTGATGTTTCTTTATCTCTCCCTTCCTATTCTTCCTCCTCCATTCTTTATATATTAGGTGTTTTATTCTTTGCCTTTAGTTAGTATTTGAATGGTCCGCTTTCTTTGCTATGATTTTATTTTCTCTGGTGACATCTTTTTAGCCTTAGGGGTGCTTCCTTCTAGAGCAGCCCATTTAAGATATCCTGTGGTGGTTTATGAGAGGCAAACTCTCTCAACTTTTGTTTGTCTTGAAATTGTTTAATCTCTCCATCATATTTAAATGATAATCGTGCTGGATACAATATTCTTGGTTTGAGGTCCTTCTGTTTCATTACGTTAAATATATCATGCCATTCTCTTCTGGCCTGTAAGGTTTCTGTTGAGAAGTCTGATGACAGTCTGATGGGTTTTCCTTTGTAGGTGATCTTTTTTCTCTCTCTAGCTGCCTTTAATACTCTGTCTTTATCTTTGATCTTTGCCATCTTGATTATTATGTGTCTTGGTGTTGTCTTCCTTGGGTCCCTTGTGTTGGGAGATGTGTGGGCTTCTGTGGACTGCAATACTATTTCCTTCCCCAGCATGGGAAAGTTTTCAGCAATTATTTCTTCAAAGACACTTTCTATCCCTTTTTCTCTCTCTTCTTCCTCTGGTAGTCCTATAATGCGAATATTGCTCCATTTGGATTGGTCACACAGTTCTCTTAATATTCTTTCACTCTTAGAGATCCTTTTATCTCTCTCTGCCTCAGCTTCTTTGTATTCCTGTTCTCTGTTTTGCATTTCATTGACAGCGTCTTGTACCTCATCCAGTCTGCTGTTAAGCCCATCAATGGCTTGTCTCATTTCTACATTGTCTTTCCTCATTTCCTCCCTCAGCTCTTGCACATTTTTCTGTAGATTCGCATGGCTATGACTTTTATTCTGAATTCTTTTTCAGGAAGACTGTGCATGTCCATTCCTTTAGGTTCTCTCTCAGGGATTGTGTGTGTCTGAAGCTTTGTCTGTATCATATTCTTCTGTCTTCTCATGACTATAGAATTGGTTGTTGGTAGTTGTCACATATGTCAGCTGGGCTCTTTATGACTTTAAAAAGGAAAGAGAAGAAAGAAGAGAAAAAGAAAAAAAATTTAAAAAAATACTAATAATAATAAAAGAGAGAGAGAGAGAGAGAAAGAAAAGAAAGGAATGAAAAAGAAAAAGAAAAAGCAGCAACACCTAAAAAAAAAAAAAAAACGCCCACCGGGGGTGGTTTCTGTGTGAATGCTGTAGGTGGTGCTGTTGCACCACTATTCCAGAGCCGTGGCCGCGCCACTCCGCATGGCCCTTTAAAGCTGTGGCTGGGGTGAGAATGAATGGGAGGCTGTTGAGCTCTGTGGGAGTCCTAAATATGGCTACCCTTTCCCAGTCGCCTGCTATGGGGTCTGAAGCTCCCCAGGACTCCCAGCCTGCTGGGCTGAGTGTGCCACTGCGATGAGGTTCTTTGCTGGACTCCTGTCTTTTTAAGACCGCTGCAAAACAAAGTGCGCGCTTTTCTCCTTTTTTTTTTTCTTCTCTCTTCTCCTTCCCTGAGCCAGCCCCAAGCAACCAGGCATGTTCCGCTGAGACTCTGCGCCCTCCGTCTCTCCAATCTCCACCACACCATGCTTTGTGCGCCCGTGCTTCCGGGGCAGATCCGGGCCTGGTTATCTCCTGGGCCTGCACTTCCACTCCCTCCTGGCTCTGAATCCTCTCCTCCTGCCGGTGCGCTGGGGTGGGGGAGTGCTCGGGTTCTGCCGGGTCACGGTTCCATTTCTTACCCGCCTCGCCAGCTGCCGAGTCCTCTCACAGCTGCACAGTGTGCGCTTTCCTGTGTGTTCTGGTCTCTCTTTTAGGAACAGTTGCATTTGCTGTGTTTTCGTGGATAAATATAATGTTGGGAGGAAAATTCTGCCGCTCCGTTCACGCTGCCATCTTCCCGGCCACAAGCTTATTTACTTTTCAAATGAAAACAAATCTCTAGTCATTTTCATCTCACCTTCATATGCTATTATTATGCTGATGTAAACACATGCCACATACCGGAGGACATACTTTTCATATAGGCAGGAGCTGAACTATAGTAGGCAGTGCAGGGAGGGAGGCAACACTTTGCTGATATTCTGGGTATAGAAGGCAGGGGCATGGGACCTGGCAGCGTCCAGCAGTCAACAAATCAAATTGAAGAAATGGAGGCAATGTAGGCTGATAGAGGATATTATACAGGAGACTTTAATCTTTCAATGTCATGATCACTTCTGGAATCTGGTAGAAGCCAATGACTCCAAAAAAACACATATACAGTTGATGTGCATTATTTGTGGGTTCTGTATTTGTTAATTTGCCTACTTGCTAAGATTTATTTGTAACCCCCAAATCAATACTCACAGTGTTTCATGGCCAATCATGCAGAATGGTGAGAACTCTGAGTGACAGACACACCCCCAGGTAAGGCTGAACAGGTGACACTCTGCCATCTTCTTTTAGCTCTCATGCTGTAAATAAGTGTCTTTTCCCATGTTTTTTTGCACTTTTGTGTTTTTGGCTGGTGATTTCTCTGTTTATAATGGTCCCTGAGCAAAGTGGTAAAGTGCTGTCTAGTGTTTCTAAGACCAAGAAGGCTGCAGTGCGCCTCTTGAAGAATATGTGTGTGTGATAAGCTTTGTTTAGGGAAGAGTTATAGCACTGTTGGCTTTGAGTTCAATGACACAAAGACTGTAATTGAAATACTGTTTTATATAAAGAAATGCTGTATATAATTATTTGTAAGAAACATATATTAAAGAAGATGGCTTTAAATAGAAATACACACAAAACAAGATTATGTGATAACTGGTTGATAAAAATATTGTAACTGGAGTTGCCAGAACCTGTGTATTTCCTTTAGGAGCACGGCTTCAGTATGTGCTGATTCAGTGTTCACAGGATCTTTATAGAATGAAAATTTCACAAATCATGAGAATCAACTGTATTAAACACAAACAAAATTTTACATGTAATATCAAGAGGCTCCCAGAATCACTGAAACTCCTACGTAAATCTCTTCTAATGGCCCATAGAACTCATGTTAAGTAGTTCTAGTATCTTGCCACAAATTCACAAGGTTGAAAAGTATAATATTATGCTGGATTGTAACAGCAATATGGACATAAAAATTATTGTTAACAAAATATCTGAGTCCCTGTTATGTGCAGATAAGTTTTTTATTCTTAGGAAATAAGTGTGGATATGTATGTCTGTATCAACTTTGGGATAATATTCAACAGTATTTGTGTGGCTGAATTGCTTTTTCTTTATTAAATACATTATTTAGTATTCAATATAAACAAAAAGATAAGAAAATTCACATATGTGGTCTATTTATTTTATTACTCCATCACCTTCAAGATAATTGTTTTTTGGTGTTAGTATATACAATAAACATTAACTAGCCAGTCCTGATATCCTTGCTTACCTGGGAGAATGGAACAGTTAAAAGTATTTTACAGCAGGATATTTTTGAATGCTTCTAATATCCCTGCTTTGCATGGACTAGCGCTCCACTCACTTTTCACAGGACAAAGCAGCGCTGAAGACATGGTTTGATTTCTTTCCTCCCTGCTGACTCCATTTGGTCCCTGTATTCCTCCTCTGTAGGTTGGTGACAGCCTCAAGGAAAAAAGCTTTAGCTCATCCTGGATGGACTTTATTTTCAAGGGTCATTGTTCTGGATCTTAAGTGATCATTCCAAGAATCCAGTGAAAGGGTCCCGAATATGTCACAGAGGCAGAGAAATCATTTTGAGATGAAGATATTTGAGGATCAACAGTTGCAAGAAGCTTTTTCTGAACTCCTCTTATCTGCCTAAAAATGGAGCCTCCCTAAAGAATCCAACTGTCAGAAATCCCCTCCACGGCACTTTTATAGGCAGGCAAGATTGGCTTCTCTCATTGGAGATGACAAGTATACACTGGAATAAGAAATCACCTAAACAGACATGTCACAAAACCATCATACCTCCCACCTGTTCTAAGGGATCATTAATTTTTCCCCAAAGTCATTTGCTCTCCCATTAGTGCCTTTCTCCCCCTATTCATCCCCTTTTAAGACGGTATATAAACTGCAAATTCTAACTGCCCCTTTGAGTTACTTTTTCTGGTGAAGTCCTGTATGTACATGATTAAAATGTTTTTTTCTCTGGCTAATCTGTCAGGTTGAGTTTAATTCATGGTCCACCAAGCACTAAATTTAAAAGAGTAGGAAAAGTTTTTCTTCACTAACACAGGATTATAACAATTCCATGATGTTTCAAATGTCCTTACCCCTGATTTCCTAAATGCCTTCTATCTCATTACCAGACTGCCTGGTAGTGGGCCAGATAAAGGAAACTAATGTTTCCCTCCCCAGGATTATCCCCAGGGCAGGAGCCCCCCATGGCTCACATTATTTTGGATATAAGCTCGCAGCTCACCTTGGCTCTTCCAGCACTGAGAGATGGAGGTGAAGGCCTTGAGGACGCTGTTATCCTGGCTCTTGTCTGAGCCAAGTTACCTGAACAAAAAGACAAAGATATTAAAGTGCAGGAAAAGTTAAGGAACAGGATTATGAGTAACTTCCTCCCCGTGTCCTTGTATTTTTATGAATTTTTCCAAATGATCTGGTGTGGGTAAAATTGTAATATTTCCAGAATATCTTGCCTGGCTTTAGTACACCTGCTTATCAATAGGCGTTCAGAGGTGGAAAGAAGTATTTAGTGCATTTGCATATCCTCAGGGGTGGAGAGAAGTTCATCTCCATATCAATGGGTAATTACCTGGACAAAGGAGGGCTTAGCTGTACCTGAGAGGTGAGGGGAGGGCCGGTTTTGCTTCCTCAGGAGCAGAGGAGAGAGATGGCCCTGGACTGTACTTTGTAAGCCATAAAGGGGTTTTAAACTTTATTTCCCTCTTTGGCTGATTTTGGTTTTTAGGGGTATTTTGCCCCGGGATTTCCTCTCCCTGGACTTACATCTGGCCTGACTTGAAAATTTTGGAAACATTTGAATTTTGAAACTTCAATGACATAAATTATAATAATTAGGTTTTAAATAATTTATAATATAAATTGAGTTTATATCAGTTTCATAAGCAGAAAAGAATTAAAAAACTTTCCAATTCACTCAACAAACATGGAAGAAAAGGAAATTACCACAACATAAAAGCCCACAGCTAACATACTCAACAGTGAAAAATAAAGCTTTTCCTCTAATATCAGGAATAAAGCAAGAATGCCCACTCTCATCACTTCTATTCAACATAGTACTGGTAGTCCTAGCTAGAGAAACTAGGCAAGAAAAAGAAATAAAAGGCATCTAAATTATAAAAGAAGATGTAAAATTATCTCTAGTCAAAGTGACACAGGGACCATGGGTGTAGACAGAGTAGGGTGAGAGCCTCGGGAAAGAGCAAGGCAGGATATTTACAGTCAAAGCAATGTAACAATGTAAAGTCCCGTTATGCAAAGTCAAGGTCATACTAATTCTCTAGGGTAAAGATACAAGGCTAGGAATATAGACATCTTCACTGAGATCAGTTAAAGGTCAAAAGGCCAGGAGCAACTTCGCCTGGAATGTTTTAAGTGTTCCTCAAGGGTATCTCAGCATAACCCGTGACTTCACTGTAAACAACCCTAGCAAACAGACAATAACCCAGCCCACCTTGAGGGCAGGGCAGGTGGTACAAGTCCACACCCTAAGCCCTCAATTTCCAAAAATTCTCAACTACCTATAAATCCCCCAGACAATGCACCACCCTGGGCTCTCTTGTCCTCCCCTGGCGTCAGCCAGGAGCTCTGTCTGTCTTCTCACTGTATCTCTCAATAAAAGTCTCCCTGGCTCTCCTACCTTGACTGTTTGCTAAGTTCATTCTTTAACTCTGCAAACAAGAACCCCAGCATCAAAAGGTGACATGATCTTATAATGTATAAAACCCCTAAAGATCTCACACAAAGAAAACCTGTTAGAACTATAAAATGAATTTAGCAAAGTTGTAGGATATAAAATCAACATAAAAAAGTCAGTTGCATTTCTATACACTAAAAATGAAGATCTGTAAAGGAAATTAAGAAAACAATCCCATTTAAAATAGTTTCAAAAAGTATAAAACACTTAGGAATAAACCTAACTAAGGAGGCTAGACTTGTACACTGAAAACTATAAAACATTCCTGAATGAAATTAAAGAAGACACAAATAAATGGAAATTCATCCTGTTGTGGGGGAAGAAAAAAAATCTTTTTCTTCTACCTATCTTAGGTTCATTGGCTGGGGCCCTTCAAATTAAACTGACAGAAGACAGATTAACAAGATAAAAACAAATATAAGTTTATTAATGAATGCATCATACATACACATAGGAGTACTCAGTGATGAGTAACTGTAAGGGTAGATAGAACCTGGTCTTACTAGCATCTTAACAAAAGAACAATACATTTCTAGAGAAGTGACAAACAAAGGAAAATAACTTTGAGTTTCTAGGAGCAGTAAACTGTGGGAAGGTAAATATCTGGGGAAGCTAATGGAAGATAAGGGCTGATTAGTAAAGTTTGTTATATAGATTCCTCTGGTGCTGTCTGTGGCCTGCTAAGAGCCTAGAGTTGTCTCTGGCAATTAACCTCTGTCCTTGGTTGGGGAGGTACCTTTACAAATTTATGGCTTGTTTTCTGGCATATAGGGGGAGGACAGAGTACTTTTCTTGTTTTGGCTTCTTCATTTCCTTCAGCTCAAAATAATCTTTATACCAAAATGGCATATTTTAGGGTGGCATATTCTGCTAACCTTCACTATGTCCATGGATTGAAAGACCTAATGTTATTAAAATCTCCATGCTACCCAAAGAGATCTACAGATTCAATGCAATCCCCATCAAAATCCCAATGGCATTTTTTGCAGAAAAAGAAAAAACAATCCTAAAATTCATATGGAATCACAAAGGATCCCAAAGCTCCAAAACAATGTTGAGAAGGAAGAAAAAGTCTTAACGCTTCATATGTCCTGATTTTAAAATATATTATAAAGCTTTAGTAATCCAAACAGTAAGTATTAGCATAAAAACAGATATACAGACCAAGGCAACAGAATAGAGAGCCCAGAAATAAACCTATGCATATATGGTCAAATGTTCTTTGATATGGGTGCCAAGGCTACACAATGGGAAAAGAAATGGTGTTGGGAAAACTGAATGTCCTTATGCAGAAGAATGACACTGGATTCCTCTTACATGCACCATACACAAAAATCAACTTTGAATTAAAGACTTAATGTAAGACTATAAAACTCCTAGAAGAAAACACTGATCTTGACAATGATTTCTTGCATAGAACACCAAAAGCATAGGGCATAAAAGCAAAAATAGACAAATAAGACTACATTAAACTAAAGGCTTCTGTCAGCAAAGAATATCAATAAACAGAAAAGCAACTTACAGAATGGGAGAAAATATTTGCAAACCATCCATAAGGGGATAAATTCTAAGATATATAAGGAACTCCTACAACTCAACAGCAAAAAATAAAATAACTTGATTTAAAAATGGACCAAGAAAACTTAATTAGACATTTCTCCAAAGATGACATACAAATGGCCAACAGATATATGACCAGATTCTCAACATCACTAATAATCAGGGAAATGCAAATGCAAATCACAGTGAGATATAACCTTGTACCTATTAGAATGGTCATTATAAACAAAATAACAAAATAATTTTAACAGAAAATAACAAGTGTTGGCAAGGATATGGAGAAATTATAACTTTTGTGTACTACTAGTGGAAATAGAAAATGGTACAGCTGCTATTGGGGGTCTCCAAAAAATTAAAAATAGAACACCATACAATCCAGTAATCCCACTTTTGGGTATTTATCCAAAAGAATTAAAATAATCCTGAAGAGGTATCTTCACTCACATGTTCATTGTGACATTATTCACAATAGCCAAGAAGTGGAAACAAACTAAATATTCATCAAAGGATTAAATGGATATAGAAAATGTGATATAGACCTACAATGGATTATTATTCAACCTTTAAAAAGAAGGAAATCCTGACATTTGAGACGGCATGGATGAACCTGGAAGATATTATGCTAAGTGAAGTAAGCCAGTCACAGAAGGACAAATGCTGCACAGTTCCACTTACATATCTGTGGGTAAAATTGCAGTATTTTCAGAATCCTTCACCTGGCCTTAGTTAATCTCCATATCAATAGGTGTTTCCAAGGGGTGGGGAGAAGTAGTCCATCTCCATACAAATAGGTAATTACAAGGGCAAAGGAGGGCATATCTGGACCAGAGAGGCTGGGTGAGGTCCCCTTTTGCAGCCGGGTCATGAGGGACATGGGCGAGCAGAAGTGGATGACTGCTTGTGCACAATAAACAGGTTTTTCCCACTTTAATTCTCCCCTTGACTGATTTTGGTAAAAAAGTGTATTGCCCCTGGATTTTTCCCCCAGAGCTGCATATGGCAGTAGTCAGCAGGAACTCTGAACCCAAAATCTGTTTTCATCGGTGCAACCCTTGTGTGGACTGCTTCTAGAGATGGTGGGTAGATACCCAGAACATGTCCTGTGGATAGTGGGGAGGCCCTAGTGGCTGCAGTGGTGGAGGGTGCAGCTTCACCTGGGAGCCCCCTATCTGTGGGGCTTCCAATTGGGAGCCCCTAGTGGGGAATTGGTTTAGGGTAAAGCATCTCCTAGATGGATGGGGCCATCCCCAGAATTGGGGAAGGCTGGAGACACTGGAAATTGTGGAATTAGCCCTCTGTGAGACAGAAGACTGCTTAAAGGCCCTGTGTAGCAGCTGAGATTGTGGGATGTCCATTTATTGAGTTAGTGGATAGGATTATTGAGGAGACATACACACCTCGGCAGGAGAGAGACCCACTTCAGCATCACCTGGAAGAGCTGGGTGATGACCTATGGGATGCCTTTAAGAAAGAGAGACAGTTATCGAGAAGACAGGTTGCGCTTCTGGAAGATATATTAGCAGCGAGGGAGGAGGCAGCAGGAAAAGCCACGTTGCAGGAGGCCATGGGGGTGGGGAAGGAAAAGGCCGTGCCTTCAGCCCAGGTGGTGGTAGAGGACATGTCGGGAGAGGATGAGGGGGTGGGGCTGAGGCCACCGCCTGAGTCACCAGCCTCTCCCATATTAAAGGCCTGACTAGTTGTAATTAAGAAAATAAAACAGCAGGCCCCTCAAAGGGAGGAGCCAACCCCTCCCCCGGTTGTGGAGCACTCCATGCTCCACCCCTATGCCCAGGATTAGCTGGTGGACACGAGCATCCGGTTTTGACAGAAGCCATTGGAACCTCTGCCTACATGGCTTTTGGGTCTCTGGAATATGGGTGGAATACACTGCTATGTCAGATTTTGAAATGGGTAGACTGGTTTCCCTGATGACTCACCCTTCTTTCTGGCAGTGGTTACAAAGTGCCCTTCCCACCTCAGGGAATCAGGTGCTTCTGGATTGGCTGACAGCAGCCATCAGGGAAGTTTGGCCCAATCAGGGTGATTTA
This sequence comes from Phataginus tricuspis, assembly GCA_029783875.1. Classification (NCBI taxonomy): domain Eukaryota; kingdom Metazoa; phylum Chordata; class Mammalia; order Pholidota; family Manidae; genus Phataginus; species Phataginus tricuspis. Next base: position 17,410,189 of record JAQQAC010000477.1, read on the forward strand.
CTATACTTACCCACTAACTGGAAAACATATGCAGAGCTCCAGCAGGTGTTACACAAGTTGGGTATGAAAAATATGTATAATATGGACCCCCAGAGCCTCGATGAGGTGTTGTTCACCATAGGAATGAGAAATCTGGTGCTGCATACAACTCCCCCAGCTCTCTTTGGGTCCCTAGTGACTATTCTTGCCCCCCACATAGGGCAACCCATAAGTGAGGTCACTTGTACTTTAGCAGATCTGGGGCAGGTTGAAACAATAAAAACAAGGAAGGAAGTAACAGCTACGACTGAAAGGAAAGGTACAAAGGGCTTCGTGAAGATCTAGAGGACGCAGATGTGGGTTGATTTGATTAAGGCCTGGGGTAGTGAAAGAAAAACTTGATGGGCAGCCCAATAGGATCTTGTTAGAACTGTGGCACCAATTAAAGCCAGAGCAGCAGTTCCAGCCACTGAGATCCAGGACATGGAAGCCAGAGGCAAAGCCCCATGTCTGGCCTATGTCCCTGCAAGACCTCCTGGGGGACAGTACTCAGGATCTGCCTGGGTCCTCACTCCCACAGGATGACAATTGGGCGTCATGGTTCAACAGAGGGGAGGGTCAAGGCCCCCACCCTAGGGAACGTGGTTGGGACCAGAGGCCACATGTAGAATTAGCAATTCATTGGTCCCCTGTGAATATACAATGTGTCCTGGTGCTGGTGGACACAGGAGCTGAACGTTCTCTGATTTATGGCAACCCTGAGAATTTTCCTGGGACTGCTGCTGTGATAGTGGCTATGGGGATAAGGCAATTAGAGTGAGGAAAGCCCAAATCCCATTGGGGATAGGGTGTTTACCCCCAAAGGAGTATACTGTGTACATTTCTCCCATCCCAGAATCTATTTTGGGGGTAGATAACCTGCAGGACCTGTGGTTACAGACCAGTGCAGGTGAGTTCAGACTGAGGGTACATGTGGTAAAGGCAGTTCTGAGGGGACATGCTCAGCACCCATTGGTAGCTCTGCCTGGACCTCAGCAGGTGACAAATACTAAGCAATATAAATTGCCAGGGGGACACAAGGAAATTGGAGAAACTCTAGAGGAGTTGGAGAAAGTGGGCATCATTAAGCCCACTCATAGTTCTTTTAATTCCCTAGTGTAGCCAGTGAAAAAACCTGATGGCTCTTGACATATGACCATGGATTACAGGGAATTGAATAAAGTCACACCCCCTTTGCATGCTGCTGTCCCCTCAGTAGCAGCCCTTACAGACACACTCAGTCATGAACTAGGGATGTGTAATTATGTTGTGGATCTTGCTAATGCTCTTCTCTATTGACACAGCACAGGAAAGTCAGGAACAGTTTGCCCTCATATAGGAAGGCCAGCAGTGGACATTCATTGTCCTTCCACAGGGATACCTCCACAGTCCTACTATCTATCACAGACTTGTAGCCCAGGACTTGGCCACATGGAAGAAACCACAAACCGTGTGGTTGTATATCACTATATTGATGATATTATGCTCGGGTCTGATTCTCTTACAGATTTAGGAGGGGTAGTTCCTAGGCTGCTGCAACATCTACAGGAGAAAGGATGGGCTGTGAACAGCACCAAGGTTCAGGGACCTGATTTGTCAGTAAAGTTCTTGGGTGTAGTCTGGTCAGGTAGGACTAAAGTTATCCCAGAAGCAGTAATAGACAAGGTCCAGGCTTTCCCTACTCCTACCACTGTCACAATATTACAAGTTATGGGGTCTTTTGGGCTACTGGACAGTGTTTATCCCATAGGTATGAAAGGGCATCAGGTAGGACTGGGATGAAACATGTGCACTGCTTTTACTGCTGCCAAGCAGGTTGTCAAGGCCATACAGGCCTTGAGTGTCATGGACTCATTAAGGCCCTGTGAGCTAGATGTTCAAGTAATGGAAGATCATTCTTCTGGGATCTTTGGCAGTGGCTTGAACAGACATGCCAACCTTTTGGATTCTGACCTTGATAGAGAAGCAACTGGCTGCTATGCATTGCTAGCTATGGAGCCTATCACTGGAACAGCTCTGACCAGGGTGATAATCACCTATCCCATTGTAGGGTGGTGTGAGACTGGATCCAAAGACTACAGAGTGGTGTGGCATCAATGCCTACAATGGCCAAATGGGGTGCATATTTACAGCAGCATAGCACCCTCTTTAATAGCCCCATAGGTGGAGACCTCCCAACACTTATGGGGCCAGTGACATATACCAGGGAAAAGCAGGAAGAACTTGCTTTTGAGGCATTAGTAGCTGAGATTCCTTATCAGGAGGGAAAAGCTGCTGTACCTGAAAATGCTTGGTATACGGAAAGCTCCAGCCATTAAGTGGAGGGCTGTGGCTTTCCATCCTAAGACTGAGGCAGTATGGATGGAGGATGGAGAGGGGAAGAGCAGCTAATGGGCTGAGTTGTGGGCAGTATGGCTTGTGATCACCCAGGTGCCCTCCCCTAGAGTTGTCTGTACTGACAGCTGGGCTGTCTATTGGGACTTGACCCTGTGGCTACTGACATGGTACCATGCCAACTGGATGGTTGGTCACTGGCCCCTTTGGGGACAAGAGTTGTGGCAGGACCTATGGGCCCCTGGTCAGACTAAGACTGTTACTGTATATCATGTGACTGGCCATTTACCTTTGGCATCCCCAGGGAATGATGAAGCACACACATTGGCCCAGGTGCGCTGGCTAGAAGGAAAGCCTGCCTCTGATGTGACCCAATGGCTACACCAGCATTTGTTGCACGCAGGGCAAAAGACAATGTGGGCTGTAGCGCATTAGTGGGGTTTGCCTTTGACCTTTGGAGAAGTCAGCACAGCCAAGAAGGAATGCCTTGTGTGCTCTAAGAGGGACTTATACTGAGTCCCTCAGCAACATGAGATAATAGTAAAGGGGCTGATACCCCTTGTCAGGTGGCAGATAGATTATATTGGGTCTATGCCCATATCAGGATGTTGGTAATCCATGACTTGTGTGGACACAACTACTGGCCTATTGATTGCTTTTCCTGCACGTCATGCAGATTAGCAAACCATCAAGAGGGGCCTACTGTGCTACTGTGTCTCTTTGCAACCTATGGCCTGCTGCAGGTGAATGAGAGCAATCAAAGCACCCACTTTACTGGACATGCATTACAAGGATGGGTGCAGCAATTAGGAATAAGTGGAAGTTTCATGCACCATACTACCCTACTGTGGCAGGAATGATAGAGATGTACAATGGTTTGTTGAAATCTGGTCTGAAGTCAGACACTAACTGTCTATGGGGCTGGTCAGTTTGCTTATGGACAGTGCCATGGCATTTGAATGAGAAGCTCTGAAAAGGAGTCTTGAGCCCTGTGGACATGCTAACACACCTTGCTGCCTCTCCTATACAACTGTATGTACAAACCAAAGAGGAGTTACTGAAGCCAGGATATGGCCAGCAGAGCAACATCCTGCTGCCAGCCCCAACTGCATTAAACCCTGGAGACACTGTTGAATGGATTTGGCTCTGGACATTTCGACACATGGACCAGCAATGGCTGGCCCTTCTGGCACCTTGGAGAAAAGGCCTGGAAGCTGGCCTCATGTGTATTACTGGAATAACAGCAGAGTGGCCCTCAAAGATCACGGTAGTGTACCCAAAATGTCCAGGAGGTAAGAGCATCTTACGGGAAAGTTTTGTTTTATCTTTATGGCCAGTGCATGTACCTTCCATAGCCCTATATTTTGACCCATTTGTAACTCCCAAAGGGAGTGGGGTGAAAGTCTGATACTAGACCAGGATGAGATCCCATTCCTGCCACTGTCCTATCACAGGACCATTCTCTTGCATGCATCCTATCTGATGGACAAAATTTTCCTATGCTGCTGTCATTAAAACATGTATCTTGTTGCCCTTAAGGTTATTTTCTTCTACAGTTCTTGTGGTCTGGATGCATCCCCTGGCTGCAGCTGCCACGTGATGATTGCTTTGAACTCCCTACCTGTTTAGTTACTGCCTACCTGTGGAATGCTTGAGCTATGGAATTAATCTGCATAGGACTTTGAACCTAGCTGAATCCTCTGGTTTGAGGATTATCATGATTTTATTGCTATTGCTATTGTATGTCTTTAGTCTGGTCACAATGCTCCAGTTTTCTCACCCAGGGACCATTGCGGAAGATGGGGAACAACTAGATTGTGAGGTGAGCTTTCTGGAGGGGTGGGCTTTGGGTAAAATTGCAATATTTCCATAATTTCTTGCCTAGCTTTAGTGCATCCCCATATAAATAGGTGTTTCCAGGGGGTGAAGAAAAGTAGTCCATCTCCATATAAATAGGTAATTAAAAGGGCGAGCAGGGCATATCTGGATTGGAGGACTTGGGTGGGGTCCCTTTCGCACCTGGGTCGTGAGAGACATGGGTGAGCAGAAGTGGACAACTGGTTGTAGGCAATAAGGGGTTTCTCCCACTTTATTTCTCCCTTTGATGGATTTCGGTTCACAAGTATTTTGCCCTGGGATTTCCTCTCCCGCCTACCACAGTTACAATATGCATAAGAATCAAACTCATAAAAGCAGAGAGGTCAGTGTTGGTTCCCAGGGGCTGGGGGTCAAGGAAATGGGCAGTTACTGTTCAATGGGTAGTTGCAGTTATGCAAGATGAAAAGGTTCTAGAGATTTGCTATACAACATTGTGCGTATAGTGAGCAATACTGTGCTACACACTTAAAGATTTGTTGGGAGGGTATGTTTCATGTTATGTGTTTTTACCATAATAAAAAGAAGTCCCCAATTAGGGTACTACTAGTCTTTGAAAGAGAAGAACATGAAAGAAGAAAAATGCTGAAAGTTTTCCTGAAAAAGTAGTTAGGCAATAGAGAACATCACTGTGAAGGTTTTAGACATAAACACTGATGAGCTGATTTGGCAGCATGGGGAAGAAGCTGGTCTGGCCACCTAGTGAATCAGAGAACGTAGAGATGTGGGCAGCAGCCTCGGAGTCCTGGTGGCTGACAGGTCTTTGCATTTGCCAGGGGCGTGACCTTGAACAAGTTATCATCTCAGAGCCTCAGTTTTCTTGTCTATAATATGAAGACAGTACTATCTAGTTCTCAGAGTTGTTATGGGCATTCAGTGAGATAATTCACTAAAAGCCCTGTCAATACGGAGCTGGTACAAGGTAAATGTTCACTTCATGTTAGCCAGCATTGATTATTATTAATATGATTATTATTTGGCATGAGTAATTCACATGGATCTCAAAGCAGAAAGTAGAAGGCAACTGTGAGCCCTGGTCAGTCAGAAAATAAATGAAAGAGGGGAAAAATAATAAGGCAACTCCCCTTTGAACCTTGATCTCATAGCCACTCTGATTCCCGGTTTTTATTTTTGAAGGGTCTGATTGGCCTGCTCAGACTCTCTTTTACCCTCCTCATCACCCACCCTTCTTTAATCTCCCCTCTCATTCCTAGCCTCCCAAATCAAGTGCATGAAGAGATCTGTTTGCATTTTTACCTACAATGTAATTTGACTCTGTATCAAAATAAAAAGTCAATGAAAGGAAATGCTGCAATTTGTACATATGCAAGACACTCAAGATTTCAAAGTTTTTAGCAAGTCTAGCACAAAGATGTTCAAATGTTTTCTCTGGTGATATCTTCAGAGCCTAAACTGTGATTAATATCCCAGAAAGAACACTTTGAAGCAGGATTGGTGACGTCCAAGTCATAGTCCAGGGGTGGCAGGAGCTTTTTAATGAGTGGGAAGCATTTGAACACATTTCAAAGGATTTACAGCATGAATAAATAATAGACCTCAGCAGATGCACCACACACACCTTTCAGAAACAAAACCTATAAGAAGTTTCCATTTTAACTTAAATGTAAATACAGTGCTCACATTTCTTTCAGATGTTCAGCACCCTCTAAGTTTCAAGCCCTAGACAGAATCTTTGGTGAAGGGTCCTCACTGCCCTAGGGCACCCTTCCACACTTCCCAGACTGTGCGATGGTGTGGGCTGGGACAGAAAACGAAGTCAGAAGCATCTAGGGGAATTTATATTCTATTCGGGAACGAGAGAATCTGAAATGGGGGAACGAGAGAATCTGAAATGGAGCTTGCAATGACCCCACACAATTTCTCTGCTTCCAACTTAAAGGGAAAGAGACAAGTAGTCTGGAGACAGAGCTGGAACTTTTAAAAGAGGGCAGTTTTCTAACAGCTTTAGAGGATTTCATCTCTTAGAAAGTACCCAACACCCATTATTTCATCTTTAATCACTTCTTGAGAGTTACCCAAAATGATAAGTTGCTATTTAAATTAGCACACATAGAATTCGGCTTCCTTCTGCTGCCCCCTCTGGGTTTACAGGATTTGTTGCAGGGTTTTAGTGGTGACTGCTGGTGGGCATTTGTTTGGGAAATTTTCCTGTTTTAATTTTCCCTAGTATAAGAAATAGGCTAATAAGATCCAAAGCAACACTGAAACGTAAAAGGCTTCTGTCAGACTGCTATAAAAAAAGGAGCTGCAGATAAAAACTCAAATGCTTCAGTCCATCCATACGGGGTTAAGTTACCTGAGTAGACCTGACAACTGACACCTTACATCCAACAGTCAGCTTGAATACTGAGAACCTGAATCATACTCTAGTGTCTATATGTAAATGACTGTGCTACTCCTGTCTCCACTAGCCTGAGTCTCTTTTTCCAGGAGTCTCCTATCCAGGAAAATGGTTTGATTGTTCATTATAGGAACTTTCTGGAAGATCGAAGACTCCTCAACTCTTCAGTGGAAAGTATCAACAGGCAAAATACACCTTCTGGGGAGGAAAATTTTTCTCTACCCTTCAAGGTTCTTCTAGCTGGTCTAAGAATCAAATTGGCATGAGACAGACTAACAGGAGAAAATCAAATGTAATGACTTTTGCAAGGGGAACCCACAACACATAAGATTCCAAAAACAGTCAGGCAAAATGAAGAATATACATTGTCCTGAAGTAGGAAGAAGGGGGTGGGGGTCTGGGACTTCAAAGGGAAGGAAATTAATTACAGGCATAAGAAAGAGTAAATGTTTGGTAAACAAATGTTTGCTAGGCCACGCAGAAACAGTGGGACACAGAGAGGAATTTTAACAGACTGCTAAATTCCTCCCTACCACACCTAGTTCATATTATTATGCAATTATCTACAGTGATAGCTTGCCTCCTAGAGCAGGTCCTCTTAATTCTTTTTGTGCAGTTAGGGGGAAGGTCAAAGTTTCAGAGCCTTTTGGGGCCTTGATTGTTTTGAGCTCTTGACTTAATCTGCATGCCGAAGTGCCACCTGTTGAGGCAGGCTGCTCTTGGCCCCTACACACCCTATGAATCTATGAATCTCTGGGTTCAAAATCCTCACCACATTGCTCTACCAGTCATGGACTGTTGTACCTGCCTAATAAAGCTTCTTCACTTTGAAAGACCTGCCTTAAACCAAACTTGATCTCTCAATAAATTTTGCCCCTGCTTTTCATTCTTTAAGACACTGCCAAAGCTCTGAGGGGTGGTGGTCTCCCTTACTGTGTATCATAAGCAATGAAATCTGCTTTGTCTTATGAACAGGTTGTGTGTGTAATATTTAGGGAGTCAGCTTGGCACTGCCCTATGCTGGTATGATACTTGCGATGAATGAAATGTTCTTATTTAAGTTAATAACACTGTAGCTAATAAAAACTCACAAAGTTAAATTCAGTAGTTGTATAAAATGTACTATAATGTTTTATATGGTTTAAAAAAAATTTAGTTTGTCTTTACCTATCTATCCTAAATCTATAACAAGGACTTGTTTTAGATCTGATACATTGAGTAACTTAAAAACAGCTACAAAAAATATGACACTGGTTTTTGGAGGCCAAGAGACAAATTGTGAGGTTAGACTTTGTTGTGCAGTTTTTACTTTCTCCCTCGGCATTTAACTAAGGTTTGGGTGTTAATATGAATAAACGGGCAGGGAAGGTGGAAGAGTTCCCAACCCACTTACTCAAGAAAAGAACATGTATAATTGATGTGCATGCGGAAGGGGCAGTAGTGCTGTGGATGAAAAGAGTGAAGAGTAAGTAAGACAACGACCTGTCTTCCCGGTGTGTTTTACTGAAGAAAGATACACAGATAACAAATTAACTCTTCTGAATACACAACCTTGCCATTATCATGTCTGTGGGAAATTCAAAGCCCAAAAGAAATCCCAAATCAGCTTTTAGTTGGCAACTGTGCATAGTGAACCCCTTTGACTATCTGCTTGAAAGAAGCCGAACCAATGTTTTCACTGATTTTTTCCTTTCCATTTAGAGTGTGAACTATAGCATTAAGATCTGTGATCCGGAGATTTTGAAATTGTAGAGCTGAGGGAAAAAATAATAACTCCTTCTTTCCTCTTTAGCCTTTAAAACTCATAAAAACAGATGTCAGCCCAGAAAACAACTGCACTGAATTATCAGAATGTGTCAAGGAGGTAACAAGGCTTCCCTTTCCTAACTCGGTCATTTGTGGACCTGAGGGTCTCTGTTTTCTGCATTTTATTGCCACATTGGTGATAGTCGCCAATTCAGTCTACCTTCATGACAGGAATCTCTCAATTGATAGAGCTAGGTTAAAAAAGCTCCGAGTACTGTCTGCCTTTCTGTGGGGAAAGTGGGGTTCCTATGGCCAGGATCCTCACTGAACTTAAACCACCTGAGGATGTAACTGGCCTGTTGCTATGCTACCACTTCCACACCTTTAAGCAATAAGCCATGATTGTGTTATATAAAGAGCTCCGCCCAGTGCTCTGCGCGCGACGGGGTGACAGGGCTGCAAGACTGCAGGAGAGCAGAGCAGAGGCTGGAGTGGTGGCAGCGCCGAGGACAGAGGCCCAGAGGACGGCTGTGCGGGACAACTGTGCAGAGAGGCCCAGAGGACGGCTGTGTGGGACGACTGTGCAGACTGAGGGGCCCAGAGGCAGAGACCGGCTTGCTGCATACAGACTCGCTCTGAGTGAAAGGGATTTTAGTGACTGACCTGCCACCTGGAAATAAAGTTGGGTATAACCCTTTCACCCCAAGAACCCTTTGCTGTAAATTTCTTTGGTCACAGTGAATCTATAGTGAACTTGCCTGGGGCTGAAACGCTTGGCAAGACACTTTTCTACATTTTTGGATGGAATTTGCTTCAAAATAACATGGCTACTGATGTGGGGCAGGGATCTGGGACAAGCATCATAGTTAATTTTTCCTGCCTAAGATGAAAAATGCTAAGATATAAACAGTGTAGTAAGAACAGGAAGGATTCCATCTTAAAGCTCTAAGATTCCATTTTAAAAAACAAGAAGTGAGATTCCTAACATATTCTTTAGCAAACAGACAATAACTCAATCCACTTCAGGGGCAGGGCAGGCAGTCTTGATTAATATGCTCCCAGACGGAAGCTACTATCCAGAGAGGAACTGACCAATTTCTTGGTGTTAACTTAATTTTGCAGAAACACCTGGAGGACTGATAATAGAAGAGAATTAATGTCTCTCACCGGAGATGAGCATTTTGAGACTACTTTACAAGTCTATAGCCCTGGCCCTTTGAAAAATGCTTAAAAGACAGAAACCCCAGTCTTTTAGTGCGCCTCCTCTCTGAGGACACCTGCACTTTCTCTTTAAGTGCATACCTTTAAATAAAGCTTCCTCACTGCTCAACTTACTGCGTTTTGTCCTTTTGCTCTTTCATTCTATTTCCAAGTCTCCATTATGCCCCGGATAAGTAGGGAGGGGCTGTTGAGAGCTCAGATTTGGGCCTGCAAGCTCCTGCCACCTAGGTGACCCGGGGGGAACTGCAGCTGCAGGAGCCTGCCTGAAAATCTTTTTTTGGGAAATTCTCAGAACATAATCTCACTCCATCACGTGCTCCACGGCTCCCCAAGTCCCGGGGTGGTAGGAGCTAGTCTCCATGTAGTGCAGATCCAAGTGGACCCGGGATGCCAAGTGACCCTGGCTTTAAGAGATGGCAAGGGAATCTGCCCTAAACCAAAAATGTTCGGCAAACTTTCCTCCTGCACCTCTGCATTTTCCTGCTCTCAGCTGCCTGCAAGGCCACTGACATTCATTTCTACTCTCATTCTAATAAATTCCTTCCTTACCTATACTCTTCTGACCTGCTCGATAATTCTTTCTCGTTCAGAGTCAAGACCCCTCCCGTGTCCAGGTTGAGAGGTTTCACCTGGTGTGCACAGACACCTCCCAGACACAGCTGCCCGGCCACACAACCAAATGGCATGATGTGTTCACAGAAGTATTGGAACCTAGACTATTAATATCTATCTAAAATGACCTGACTCATTCAGAAAAAAATGAAATCCATATACACATATTTGCCAGCACTTGTGTTGCTGACATGTAAGGCCTAATTATTCTAGCCTTATAGCAACATCCATATGCAGCAGAACAGTTTTTAGTCCAACTGGGGCTAGTCCTGGACAAAAGTGTAATTTAGGCAAAGGTTGCATTCAAGTTCCCCACTCTCCTTTTCATATCCCCATTTCCACTTCTGAAGGTGCAACATGGCCTTAATGCTGTGTCTCCTCTCTACCCTTTTCCATGACCCACCCTTGAACTTTTCTAGGCAGTACACACCCCCTCCAGTCAAACCTCTCCTGTCTACTCCAAACCTTCAGGTTACTATTCTCCTCTGACAACTAATACAGGTCTAATGTGTTCATGAATTGATAAATGTATTACTTCACTCAGGTGAGACGTTTGCATGGTACAGAAAGCTTTCTAGGAACAAAACTTTTATGGAATGATTCTATTGATGGAAATGTTAGGTACTTACAGACCATCCAGTGTCTGGGTAAAGGGGATAGTTTGAAATAGGGTTTTTTCATTTAATGGTGCTTAAGTTATTTATGCTTTGAAATAATATATTAAGGACCACTATGGTTCTTACAAAAATGAATAAAATACAGATATTTTGTCTCAAGGTGAGGACAGTCCAGAGATGCTGCTGGCAGAAGGGGAGAGACTGACATATAAACAATTAATTGCAATTTAGAGTGGAAATTATTATAATAAGCCTGAAAAAAATGACATGAAAGGACAGAAGACCAAGTTTCTTGGGAGAATGAGAAAAAAACTTAAGAATAGGCAATAAATAAGCTAGATATTGAAGGATTAACAGGAGTTTGACAGGAAAAGAAAGGGATTCTATCTGGAAGATGAAGAATGTTAAGCTAGAAGAGAGATCTTTTACAATTCCAGAGAGCTTATATGTCAAACTACCAAAGTGCTTCTCAATTTCATATTCAACATTTAACACTTATAAGCATAAACACAAATTATTTGCTCCTCCTACTAATGAAAATACCAACTATAGAGGCAATTATTGGGGGGACATGGAAAAGGACGGCTTTGCTAAGGCATTATACATCACTGGTGGGGCTGTGGACAAAATCTTTGCTATTCTGCTCTTCCAGTGGCCTTCAGGTAGAGAACTCATCCATCTATATGACCAAAAGCAGGTGATTTAGGTACAGGCCACTAAGGGACTCACATCAGTTAGTTAGTACAAGTGTTAATGAGGTCAAAGCCTTGAGTAAAACCTCATATGAGCCAGAGAGTTGCATACAGAAAAGTGACAGTCCATAGTCTAAGATGAGAATCCTACATAAAATGCTCAACAGGAGAGAATAAACTGATTACTGAAGGTAAAAAATCCCTCCCTGGAGCTCTGCTCAACACACTTTCTATATTGATGGTGAGTCAGCTATATGATTTCCGTGTGTGAGGCACACTTGCATTTCCTTGTGCTCTCAATTAAGATTGAGAAAGCCACACTGGGCTTCAGAAAACCTGACGCAGTTAACGTCCCCTTGTGCAGGATGATGACTGGGTGCTTGAATCAATAAACATTTCTTTGGTTCTCCCTCTTTAGCATGGATGCAAGGAGAAGGACACTGTAGGACTTGAAACTAGGAAACCTGGATTCTTATCCTGGGCCTCCATTGACTTTAGACCACTTCTTATCTCTGTGACCTACTTGCATTTATATATATACATATAAGAGCCTGTTTGCACATCAATGGAGTATTTACAAGCAGCAGAGCGGCTGGTCAGTCAGGGAATTGCCAGTTCAAGGTAAGGGCTGTAGAGGAAGCAGCCATTCTCTCCGCCCCTCCATTCCTGGTACATGATTGGTCAGGCACCCGCCAGTCACCAGGGACCTGCCCAAGGAGTTCCTCTCAGAGGAAGGGGCAGGGGGAAGCAGGATGCACAAGGAGGCCAGAGGGAGGGAGCCTGGGGAGCACGGCCAAGCAAGAGGGGGCAGAGAGCACCAGCAGGGAGAGGGGTGTGCTGGGAGAGGTAGAGAGACTGAGCTGTGAGAAATGAAAACCTTTCCCCAACCTCTCACCCTTGTTTTCTTTCAGACTCACTGTATTCATAGCGAACTTGCACCAGGCGGGGAAGCGCCTTTCTCCCAGAGCCGCAGTGCCGTAGCCTTCTGCCATAACCACTGCGCAAACCCTCTGTGTTAAGCAGCTACATCCAAACTGGTGTCAGGAATTGTGGTATAAGAGGGGTGGTACCTTTTGTGAGGAACTACAAAGAACAGTGTAATTACAACCTGGTGCTGAAAAGAGGTTATGGCCAGGACAAATGAGAACTTTACCTGGGCTGTAAATAAGAAAGCTGGTCAGGGCAGTAAACAATATTGTTCAAAAAACAATATCAGAAAAATATTTGCAAAATATGTTTCTGATAAAGGACTTTCCAAAATATACAAAAATGCTGAAAAACTGTAAGAAAATAAACAACCTAATTAAAAAGTGGGCCAAAGACCTTTAAAGACTCACTGAAGAAGATATATAGATGGCAAATAAGTATAAGATGCCCTATATCACATGCCATCAGGAAAATGTAAATTAAAAAAACAACAAGATCCCACTCACTACACACCTATTGGAATAGCCAAAATTCAGAACACTGACAACATCAAATGCTGGCAGGCGCATGGAACAACAGGAACTCTCATTCACTGCTGGTGGGAATACAAAAAAAACACAGCCACTTTGGAAGATAGTTTGATGTTTTCTTATAAAAGTAAACATATTCCTACCATATGATCCCACAATCCTGCTCCTTGATATTTATTCAAAGGAGATAAAGACATGTCCACACAAGATTTACTGCCAAAAATTGGAAGCAACCAAGATGTCTGTCCTTCATTGGTGAACGGATAAATAAATTAACATAGGTTCAGACAATGGAATATTTTTCAGTGCTAAAAATAAATAAACTATCAAGTCACACAAACACCTGGAAGAACCTTAAATGCATATAATTAAGTGTAAGAAACCAATCTGAAAAGGCTACATACTGTAAGATTTCCAATATGGCATTCTGGAAAATGCAAAACTGGGGAGACAATATAATGATCAGGGGTTGGAGGAGGGAGGGATAAATAAGCATAGCACAGAGGATTTTTATGGCAGTGAAAATACTCTATGATACCATAATGATGGATACATGCCATTATGCATTTGTCCAAACCTATAGGATGTACAACACCAAGAATGAGTCCTAAGGCAAACTACAGACTTTGGGTTATAAAAATGTGTCAGTATAGGTTCATCAGTTGTAACAAACATAGCACTCTGGTGGGGGGTAATTAATAATGGGGGAGGCTATGCATGCGTGGGGGCAGGGGGTAAGTGGGAAGTCTTTGTACATTCCCTCAATTTTGCTACGAACCTAAAACTGCTCTAAAAAAATTGCTTTTTTTAAAGCAACATCATGTTGAATAACAAGCAAATGAGTAAGAGTAAGAATTGTGGATGTAAACTAGAGTCTAGAAGGTTTAATGTGTTGAGCTTCCATTCAGTTCTGAAATTCTATCTATTGTCATGAAATACATCTTAGAAGATCCCTGAGGTAGAGGGAAATAAGAAAGAACAACACAGAAAAGAGCAAAAGAAAATATGCATGATATATTACTGTTTCTTAGCACTTTGGTAGGCAACAGAGGGAGGAGGGGGTGGTGATGACAGGGTGGCCTAGATCAGTGGAAGGAGCTTTTTAAATAATGACTTTTACTGAGGCCTGGATATTGAATTTGCCAGCGCTCTCTTTACAGCCAGTCACCGAGGGCAACCAGCAAAGCTCTGCTTCTGTGGTCTCTTCGCAATTACTCCTTCCTCACTTTACTGCTGTGGCTGACTGGGCTTATTCCGATCTCTATCGCTCTTCCTCAGCACATTAAGAGAGGGGAAGGAGGTATAGTTTTGCTCCCTTCCTGTAATGTAGGAGTAAGGAATTCAACATGCTTAGTCTTCAACATCTTCATCATAGATAGTCTTCTAGTATAAAAATGTTTCTTTCAGTTTGGATATCAGAAAAGACCAGCCATTTTTGAAAAACTGGGTACAAATATGAAGGCAGTCATTACTTACATAAATCTTTTTTTCAATTGAGTTTCTGAAAGCATTTAAGGTTAACTTTTGACCTGTAGGTATCCAAGTCTACTGTTCACATTTACCAACTTTGCTTTATTTCAAGAGATGACTATTCCATATCACCTAGCTCCTTTTTAAAAAGATATAGTCTCAACATACAGGTGTATTTTTGAGAAAAACTACAGCCAGCTTAAGAATCCAGAAAATAAGGAGATGCATGCTGAGAAAGGCAACACTCTATAAGAAACAAAACTTATAACATGCCTAATTGGCTAGCATTACTCATATCTAAGCTACAGGTTTTCTGGATACCTACACACCACCCATATTTTATTTATTTATATATATATATATAATTTTTTGTTTTGTTTTGTTTTACCAATTCACAAAATGGCAATTCCCAGAAAGTTCTACTGAATCTTACATGTGTGATGGAATTAATGCAAGTTTTATTTCTTTGGTACAGGCATCACTTTTTTGGCCTTATGGAACTGTGATACAGCACACAGGATAACCATTTGATTTCAAAAACTTTCTAAATTAAAGTCTCATCTTACAGACTTCGGATGCAGTTAATTACTTTTTTTTTCTTTTAAAGAAGTCTTTTATTGAGACTAAAGGTCAACGAGAGATTATTTCTCTGATGAAGTAACTACAAGCACCACAACTCTCGGCTAATTCTAGCACCTGTAAGAAGACTTGCAAAATGCCCTACACATAGCTGATGCTAAAGAAAAATGTTTATTGAAGATTCTCCAACACACCAAAACATAATTTTTGATGACTTCTACCCTTGCCTTCAAGAGATGGAAAAAATAAAGATATTTACCATGTCTTGGCAAACTTCAGTATCACAGATTCTTTCAATCACCCAAGAACACTATGGTTTGTTACCCAAGGAGATAAGCAACTGACTGTAAACTATTCTGCAGAGTTAGTGTAGCACCATGTATGAATAATAAACCTGAATAAACTATTGATAGTTTAAATGTTTCTAGAGAATGTCTCATTAAAGCCAGAGATGTTCCCTGATGTAACACTGAAAGGTACCCCTGAATCTAATTAACACTGTGTCTTGTGATTTCCTCACTGGAGTCCAAGCAGCATGAGGGCAGTCACTAAGTCTATTCAGTTTACCAGTCTATATCTACTGCTTAGCACAATAAGCCTAGCACATAGTAAGCACACAATAAATACATGTGAATGAATGAATTGTGTGGCACTAAGTTTTTATTTAATATGACATCCAAAGCCTGCTAGGAGCAGGCCGTGGCTCACCTCACTGCCCTCCATGTACCCCATACATTTGCCTGGTCTCTAGCTAGTCTGTGCTCCTTTCATATTTCAAACTCTTTGCTCAAGCTTTTTGAGACCTGGATTGCAGAAATGAAGTTGTTAAGATTGTGAGTTGTGGGGTCAAACCACCTGGGGTTTGTCTCAGCTCTGCCACTTACTTGTTAGGATGGCTTGAGTGAGTTACTTGCCTTGTTAGTATCTGGGTTTCATCATCTAGAGGGCTGGATAAGTGTTTATTGAGCTTTGGGAATAAAGTGTTCCTGTTAAATTTATAGTTAACAGGGTTTCAATGGTAAGTAGAGATGTAGAAGTCGCTGGTGTAGGAGATTTGATTGGAGCCACGTGGAACCCTTACAGGTCCTAGTTAGCCAAGAAGCTTTAGTTTAAGCTAAATAACTTGACTCAGTTTAGTGACAATCTCTTCAGCATATATTTTGAGATTTGCAAAAATGTTATTAAATTAGGGGTTCTGGTCAATCAGAACTTTATAGAATATCCAATTTTCTATTGCCTGGAGCCTCATTAAACACTGGGTTAGTTTGCTAGAAAAGAAAACAAACTAAGATTTAAGGTTTGGGGCTTTTATTCTTTTCTGTTTATCTTCTTAAGGTATTATTTTTAAAACACAGAAATCACAAACAAGAAAGAAAGAGAGAGTGGGGGGTGGGAAGGAAGGGGGAGAACCCATATTACTATGTAATACTATCTACTGTCTCTTAAAAAATCCATCAGCGATAAAGAAATAAATCCAGAATTGCATATTTTGCCCTTTGTCACTCTGCCCCATGTCAGAAAAGAGTTAGCAATATTTAAATACTAACATCTGTTGAACAATATAGAAGATACTGTGCTAAATGTGTGAGATGAATTAAATGAATTATTTAATATAACAACCCTGTGAGCCCTGTCCCCAATTCACAAAGAAAGGAAACTGAGGCAAAGAGTGTTCCAGTTTCTTGCCCAAGGCTGGATTACAGCCGCGCGGAGCACTGAGCAGTAACACCGAGAGAGCACGTCATCGCGGGTAGCCCCATCAAAGATTTTGTAGTCATTTCACAGTTTTTGATCATATTCAAGACAGACCTCTGAGTGTTTGATGGAACTGCTGCCTGGACAAGCTGCCTGAACCCAACTGATTTTAAATAATGTCTACATTTTTTGTCATTTACACACCAAATCAGGTCAACTGGATGGTGACTCCATTGATTATCCAGAAGTCACTACTGTTGTGGCTAACCAAACGTAATAATCTGGACAATAGCTGACTTGGTTTTTGTGTAACTTGAATTACCTTTGTTAACTGCAAAGAATGGAACCACTTTACTAAACGGGAACCTTAATAAAATCTTAGCAGTCCTCTCCCCTACTTCCAACTCTCAAGTTCATTCAAGTGACATTTTATTTAGTTTGCTGAGGTCTCACATATGCAAGCCAGTAAAGTTCACAATTGTTACTCTTACAGCTGTGGTTTACAGTTTCTTTGCACACAACATGCAGGCACCAGAGCAAAATGATTAACTTTTATGTGCTTCTAACATATGGCCCAGGCTGTCAGAAGCTGGCCTTGTGTTCTAAAAAGAAAAATAGGGTTTCTATTAACAAGACCCAAATTCCTGGGGAAAAAAGTGGTCATTTGTGATCCATCTCTAAGTAGAGAGATTATAATTAAAATTATAATGGCTTTGTTTCTAATTCATTTGATTTGATGTGCCTGGAGTTATCTTTGGGGAAGAGGGAAAAAGGGGGTCAAAATAACCTAAAAGCCCCATTACAAAGAGATTTTATAGTGGAATGAATTAATAAACTGTAAGTGGTCTTGAGACTTTTTCTCCATTATGGGCTATGAAATAAAAGCAAAGAACCTTTTATCTAAAATGGGAACATATTTGTTTCTGTGAATGAGAAGGATGCTGGCCAGGAAAAACAGAATTTATTTTTCTTGCATTTTTTCAGCATTTGAAAAAATCAAAGCTGCCACATTTGCTATACTTGACAGGATCATTAAAGAAGTAAAACAAAATATCTCCAAACTGACTGTCACGTAAATGTACATTCACCATCACATTTAGGAGCTAGGAAATAACTATTAAAATGTGTTGAAGAAAGATAGTAGATCTGATTCACAAAAGATACTAACTCTCCCAATATTCGTCATTATCACAACTCATCACTGAAGTCAATTTTAGTTTTTCTTTTTCAAGGACATAGCAGCTACATGGTCCCTAGAGCTGGGAAAGCACAAGGAACGCTTGGGAAAGGTTGCCTTGGAAACAAAGACTTGGGGAGAAAATTCTGTGATCAGCATTGCCTCATTGGGTCCCACTTGACTCTTGACTGTCAAGATACTTTTCACAAAAATCACTTACTGGTTTCAGAAGCCCTGTATATGAGAGCCATCTCTTGGTATTTCTACAATAAGGATACATGTTGAATTTTCATAATCAGTATTCCTCATACTTTTGGACCATACTTTTGGAAAGCTCTTACTCACCTCAGATCTCTTCGCATCCCACAAATGTAGTGTTCCATGAAACAAACTGAGAAACACTGCTCTTGATACTGATACGGGACACTTCTATCTTTGCAAAGACAACCAAGGGAACTTTTTTAAAACTTGTGCTGCTACTCTGTAAATCCAGAACACTGACTTATCTCACACACAGCAAAATAGTCTGAAATCAAGTCTGCATGCAATAAAATATTTTATGAAGACACAAGAATCTATTTTCCTTGGGAAGACAGGCAAGAAAGGCTTTTTGACATTTCTGAACTTCTTTTCAAGAGCAGGAATGAAGCACTTCTGTGGCCAGGGCAGTGATTCTCTATAGTCATCCCATTCAGTTCAATGACTACTAAGAACATGAAATGTGGCTAGATTAAGATGTGCCACAAGTATAAAATAAAAACCAGATTTTAAACACTTAGTTTAAAAAAAGTAAAATGTCTCATTAATAATGTTTATATTGATTACATGTTGGATGATAATATGTTAGGTATATTAAGTAAGGATATACTATTAAAATTATCTCACTGTGCTACAGACTGAATGTTTGTGCCCTCTCTGCCCCCTCTTTTGGCCCAGCCCCCTGCCCTGCTAATTTATATGTTAAATCCTAACCCCCAATGTGAGGATATTAGGAAGTGGGGCCTTTGGGGGGTGACTTGGTTATTCATGAAGGCAGTGCCTCATGAGTGGGATTAGTGCCCTTATAAAAGAGCCCTGAAAGCTCCCTTGCTCTTTCTGCCATGTGATGACACAGTGGGAAGACCCTCTCTGTGAACCAGGAAATGCATTCCCACCAGACACCAAATCTGCCAGTGCCTTGACCTTGGACTTCTTAGCCTCTAGAGCTGTGAGGTAGAAATTTCTGTTTATAAACCATCCAATCTATGGTATTTTGTTATAGCAGCCTGAACAGACTACGACAATCTGTTGGGTTTTTTTACCTTTTAAAATGTGGCTAATAGAATATTTTTATCACACTGGGCAGCACGGTTCTACTGACCAATGAACAAAAGAGATACCAGTGAGAGCTTCCAAACTCCAGACTAAAGGTTTGGGTTAGAGATTATTCGGGGTTGATCTGGGTTCCTCCTGATCAGGAGGTTCCCGTGCAACCCCTCACTTTGCAGATGAGAAGCTGGCTCAGAGAATTAAACCTGCCTGACACAAAGCACCAGTCTAGGTCTGCCTCAGTTTGTCTCATGACTTACAGTCCAGGGCTTTTTATTCCACCACAGCTGATGGGATAGAAGAAACTGCAAGTCGACTATTAAAAAGGAAAGTAACATTTACTCTGTTTACATATGAACAAAAAGGAAACAGCACTTGAGAACACAAATTCAACATAAAAGCATTCAGTGATAGGTAAAAATATGAGAACTGTAGGAGATACTCTCTTCCACCCAACCCCCACACCACACACATTTTGTCCTCAATAAGCCTAACCAAAATAAACAAAAAACACCCTCAAAGATTTTTCCAGAACAGGGGCTGAAAGCATTCACAAAGAGAGAGGCAGGAAGGTGTGAAGTTCCCCCTGGGGCTGTCCAGATGCTGCCAGGCTGCGTTCTCCTCCAGCCTGTCAGAGGGCGGAAGAGGGCGCTGCCCCTCACTGAACCTCACAGAGGCAGCAGAGGCCTCTTGCCTGGCCCTCCCGGCTGGCTGTGGCAGTAAGGTAAGGGGGCGCCACTGCACATGCCCCAGGAGCCCTCGGCAGCCCCATGAGCAAGTTCATGGCCTGCATGCTTCCTGGCACAGTCTGCATTTTAATCATGTGTTTGCAATTTGCCTCTGGGAAAGTCCCCACCCCAACCACTCCACCCAGGGAAGGGGCCAGCAATCAATTTCAGATGCCAGATGAAACTGCAATGCCACCTGCACTTTGCTGGTACCTGAGTTCTAACAGGACAAGTGTGAAGAATCCTTCTAGATTCAGAAAATGGATTTCTAAACGAGTTTCTTCTCTCCGAATTTCACAACTCATTAACATAGATCTCAGGTGCTGCTGGGCTTCCGGCCAGCACCATAAATCACAGAACTGTACCCATTTCTGATGTCCTTCCAGTGCTCTCAGGTCTACAGGAATTTAAGTTTGCAAACTGCACTCTGCCTGGACAGACAGACTACTGAGTACCTCCTGTGTGCCAGGCAGCCCTCTAGAAGCTGAGAGGAGAAGCTATGAAAAGTGGTAAGAGGAAACCTTACTGACATGGTGTCTGTCAGGAGGCCAGCCAGGGGATGCTTTCATGGCCACCACTCCTAAATCTCAGACACCACAGGCAGACACTGACACCATACTGTTTTAGCTACTTTACTACCCAGCAGGAGGAGGGAAGGTTTCTGTCTTCCACCTCCGAACAACAGCCAATGACAGACTGTCACAGCTCAGCCAATGAGAAGCCGTAATACGTTTACGCCCATGGACCTTTTGCTTAGACAGCCCTCCCATGCTGGCCCTGCCCTGTAAGAGCAGTCAGTCCTGTCCTTTGTTCTCCAGACATGCCTATGGTTTTGCTGTAGCTTGTGTATTCTGTATAGCAAATCTCTGCTATTTCCAGATAAGCCTGTCTTTGCTGGTAAAATAATTAACTGCTTTATTTTTCAGGTTAATATAACTAAATAGACAAAATCCTAGCCTCGTGGAACTTATGTTCTAGTGGTGCCAGAATGTCACCCAACCCGCAATCAAAGCTGCCTGGACGAGGTGATGCTAGGTCTGTTTTGGAGATTTAAAGAAGCGTTAGGAGGCAGAGGAGGGGCAGCGATGGAAGTATGGTGATGAGGGTGGGGGTGGGGAACAGAAGCAATTCCAGAAAGCACAATTAGCGTGGGTAATGGCATGGAGCTGCGAAGTGCTGTGAGCAGCCCAGACTGTATGTTCTGAATATATGAAATGAAATGGAAGACATGTTTTTCTCATGGTGCTTATAATTTTCTGAGGCAGACAAGGTGGGCACATGAGACACCCTATTTAGGTGGGTACACAAGGCACTGAACTGCAGATTTGGTTATAGGTTGTTGGAGATGAAGAGAATATGTAATTAACACCTGCTATTTCCATTATTCCAGAGTGACCCTTGGTGTCATTTGTCCTATTCCTGAAACAAGAATCTTACTCCTGCCCACTGCAGGCTGTGCTAGGAGGAATCCCCAGCTAGTGATAGAAACTACCAACCTAGGGTCACACATGCAGAAAGTTTTGCAGTTCTTTGCTGTGCCTTGAGCATGAAATCAACATATTGAAGCATTTCAGTTGGGGATACACAAGAAACGGATCTACTTTATCCTGTAACTTCCCCCACCCATGCTGACCCACCTTTTTATGAGGATGGCAGCTCCCTTAATCATATTTTAGTCCCATTTATGGATTTTCAGATATTTTCTGTTATTAAAGATCACTTTTGGTTTTAAATTTTTATTCTTATTTATTTTTAACCTTTAATGTTATGAAACTGAATAAAGGAAACCTCATTTAAAATAGAGTCAGGGAGTTAGATGGGGGAGTTCTCATGCCCTACCAACTCATTGTCAATTGCAGACCCCAATGAGAAAGAGACTACACCTTGCATTCCCAATAGGAAGAAGCCTACTTTATTATTCCAGCAGGAGGAAGGAAGAATTTCTCATTGCCCAGCAACAAATTCGGCCAAGAAAGCTCAGCCCGTGAGAAGCCAATACCACTCTGAACTCTCACTTTCCTCCAATGGACTTTCACTCCAACCAGTCCCTTCCAACTTTCTCCTTTTTCTCTATAAAGTAACACTCCTCTCCTTGGAGCTCCAGATATGCCTGTAGTTTGCCATATTTTTACATGTCCGCTGAATTGCAATTCCTCTGCTATTCCTGAATAAACCCATTTTGCAGTAAAATAACTGACTGTTTTAAGGTTGACGATATCATATCAATTCAAAGCTTTTCTCCACTCTCCCTTTTCCTCCAGGCTTGACTAATGTCTTTCATGGCTTGAAGGAGTTATGCTTCACACAGTTCTTCTTCTTTTATTTTGCCCTGAAGATTTTATTTTTTAATTGAGGTATCATTGATATACAATCTTATGAAGGTTTTACATGAGCAACATTGTGGTTTCAACATTCACCCATATAATAAAGTCCCCCTGCCCCATTACAATCACTGTCCATCAGCATAGAAGGAGGCTATAGAGTCATTACTTGTCTTCTCTGTGCTATACTACCATCCCCATGACCTACATATATTGCACACACCTCTTTAGATTAGTTCCTCTGGTGTGGGAGGAGGGAGAAAGGAAAGGGAAGTGGGCAGAGCTCTCCTTCCCTGTCTGGGTGAGGCTGCAAACTCAACTCTCTTTCACTGTTCAAAACTGTCCTTGGGCTTCATGGGGAAAGGTGGTGGCCCACACATGCCCCACTGATAAGGAGGTGCATATAAACATCTCCCTCAGCCATTTTTGATTTGGTATAGGATAAATTCATATGTTGAACTCCTAATCCCCATACCTCAGAATGTAACTGTGTCTAGAGATAGGACCTTTAAAAGTTGATTAAGGTTGGAGTCAGGAGGAAAAAGATGGAGGCATAAGAAGTGAGGCAGAAATCTCCTCCCCAAACCACATATAATATGAAAATACAGCAAATACAACTAATCCTAAAAGAGTGACCAGAAAGAAGACTGCAGCAACCAGCCTACATCTGGGAAAAGAGAATATCTCATGGAAAAGGGTAAAGTAACAAAGCCACGATCCGGCAGGACCCAAGCCCTCCCCCTACCCACTCCAGCTGTCTGGCGGGAGGAAGAAAACCAGGGCAGGGAAGGAGTAGAAGCCCCAGACTGCTAAATACCCAGCTCTGGAGATCTACTATGGGAGCACAAACCCACACTGCATGGTGCTCTGGAGATTAGAGGGGTTGGAAAGCAAAGAAAGGTGGGATACTCAGAGTGACTGAGATTCCAGCCGCTAGTGGAGAACAGGTTCCCACAACTGGCTGCTCTGGGAAAAAAAAAAGCAGGTGCTCTGAAAGACTTCCCAACAGTGAGAGGGCTGCTAAAGGGGCAAGGACTACACAGAACTTGCTGCTCAGGATAAGGAACAGGTGGACAAAATAGTACCAGCACATTCAGCCCAGCAGCTTGGGAAATATCAGGAGCTTCAGGTGCTCCATCCCTCTGGCTGGTAACACAGCCCCAAGGCCCTGCACAACGATACACAGCCTGCCACTCCTTCCTCCCAACTGGCATCACCGCACAATCCTGCTGCCCCTCCATTGCTCCAGGCCAGCCAGAGGGCAGCCCCACCTAAGGCAGCTACAGGGGCTTAACATAGAGTCTGCTCCCTGCACACTGGGCTCACTGGCACTGATGGAGGAGGCAGGCACTGTGGGGGGAAGCAGAAAAGAGCTCTGTCCTGCTGGTAGGCACTAGCATTGCTCCAGGCCAGCGGGAGGGCAGCCCCACCTACAGCAGCTTCAGGGACTTAATGCAGAGGCTGCTTCTGTGCACACGGCTCACTGGGCCTGACAGTGGAGGCAGGCGCTGTGGCCAGGAAGCAGGAAAGAGCTCTTTCCTCCCTGTAGGCACCTGCGCTGCTCACCTGCAACCTCTGCCATCACTCCAGGTGCTGGGCAGCTCTGAAGACTGGAGCTTCTGGGCACTAAAGGGCGCCACCTACACAAACCTATTTATTCTCATTATCCAGTAGGATTATGAAAAGGCAGAAGAACCTTGTTCATTTCAAAATCCCTCAAACACTCAGTGAAACTGAAATCCCCAGTCTTTCTGAAAAATATTTCAAAATAAAAATCATAAACACACTAATGGAGCTACAGAAAAATATTCAAGATCTAAGTGATGAATTCAAGACAGTGATAGACACTTTGAAAAATACAGTATCTGAAATGAAACATATAATGGAGGGAATTAAGAGCAGATTACAAGAGGTAGAGGAGACAGTAAATGGAATATAAATGAACAGGAATACAAAGAAGCTGAGGCACGGAGATAAAAAAGGATCTCTAGGAATGAAAGAATAATAGGTAAACTGTACGACCATTCCAAAAGGAGCAATATACTCATTACAGGGGTACCAGAAGAGAGAGAAAAGAGGATATAAAGTGTCTTTGAAGAAATAATTGCTGAAAACTTCCCCAGTCTGGGGAAGGAAAGTCTCTCAGGCCATGGAAGTGCACAGATCTCCCAACACAAGAGACCTAAGGAAGACAACACCAAGACATATAATAATTAAAAAGGCAAAGATCAAGGACAAGGAAAGAGTATTGACAGCAGCCAGAGAGAGAAATAAGATCACCTATAGAGGGAAACCCATCAGGCTACCATCAGACATCTCAGCAGAAACCTTACAAGCCAGAATGGAGTGGCACAATATATTTAATGCAATGAAACAGAAGGGCATCGAACCAAGAATACTCTACCTGGAAATATTATCATTTAAATTTGTAGGAGGGATTAAACCATTTCCAGATAAGCAAAAGTTGAGGGAATTTGCCTCCTGCAAATCATCTCTACAGTGTATTTTGGAGGGACTGCTATAGATGGAGTGCTTGAAAGGATAAATAGCTCTCACCAGAGAAAATAAAACCACAGTAAAGGAAGTAAACCAATTAATTGCTAAGCAAATTCAAAAGTAAATCAACTATCCACAAAGTCAAGCAATACACAAAGAGTACAGAAAATAACACCTAGTATATAAAGAGTGGAGGAGGATGAAAAAGAAGGGAATAAAAAAAAGAAACTTTAGACTGTATTTGAAATAGTGTACTAAGTTAAGTTAGACTGTTAGATAATAAAGAAGCTACCCTTGAACCTTGGTAGCCATGAATCTAAAGCCTGCAATGGCAATAAGTACATATCTATCGATAATCACCCTAAATGTAAATGGATTGAATGTACCAATCAAAGGACTTAGAGTTACAGAATGGATAAAAAAACAAGGTCCATCTGCATACAAGAGACTCACTTCAAACCCAAAGATATACACAGACTAAAAGTGAAGGGATGGAAAAGATATTTCATGCAACTAATAGAGAGAAAAAAGCAGGAGTTGCAGTACTTGTATCACACAAAATAGACTTCAAAACAAAGTCACAGGAGACAAAGAAGAACATTACATAATGATAAAGGGGGCAGTTCAATAAGAGGATATAACCATTATAAATATCTATGTTCCCAACATAGGAGCACCTACATATGTGAACCAAATACTAACAGAATTAAAGGGGGAAATAAAATGCAACGGATTCTTTTTAGGAGACTTCAACACACCACTCACTCCAAAAGATAGACCAACCAGACAGAAAATAAGTAAGGAGACAGAGGCACTGAACAACACATTAGAACAGATGGACCTAACAGACATCTACAGAACTCTACACCCAAAAGCAGCAGGATACACATTCTTCTCAGGTCCACATGAAACATTTGACAGAATAGATCACATACTAGGCCACAAAAAGAGCCTCAGTAAATTCAAAAAGATTGAAATTGTACCAACCAACTTCTCAGATCACAAAGGTATGAAGCTAGAAATAAATAGTGCAAAGAAAACAAAAAGGCCCACAAGCACATGGAGGCTTAACTACATGTTCCTAAATAACCAAATAAAAATAGAGATAAGCAATATATGGAGACAAATGAAAACAACAGGTCAATGCCCCAGCTTCTGTGGGATACACCAAAGGCAGTTCTCAGTGGAAAGTATATAGCAATACAGGCCTATCTCAAGAAAGAAGAACAATTCCAAATGAACAGTCTAATTTCACAATTAATGAAACTAGGAAGAGAAGAACAAATGAGGCCCAAAGTCAGTAGAAGGAGGGGCATAATAAAGATCAGGGAAGAAATAAATGAAATTGAGAAGAACTAAAGAATAGAAAGAACTAATGAAACCAAGAGCTGTTCCTTTTAGAAAATAAACAAAATAGATAAACCCCTAGCCAGACTTATCAAGAAAAAAGAGAGTTCACACACATAAACAGAATCAGAAACGAGAAAGGAAAAATCATTACAGACACCAAAGAAATACAAACAATTATTAGAGAATACTATGAAAAATTACATGATAACAAATTGGATAATCTAGAAGAAATGGACAGCTTTGTAGAAAAATACAACCTTACAAGACTAACCCAGGAAGAAACAAAAAATCTGAACAGACCAATTACCAGCAATGAAATTGAATTGGTAATCAAAAAATTACGTAATAAGAAAATCCCTGGACCAGATGGCTTCACGGCTGAATTTTATCAGACATTTAGTGAAGACCTAATACCCATCCTCCTTAAAGTTTTCAAAAAGTAGAATAGGATGGAATACTTACAAACTCATTCTAATGAAGTCAGCACATTCTAATGCCAAAACTAGGCAAGGACATCACAAAAAAAGAAAATAACAGACAAATATCCTTGATGAACATTGATGCAACAATACTCAACAAAATATTAGCAAATTGAATTTAAAAATACATAAAAAAGATCATATATCATGATCAAGTGGGATTTATCCCAGGTACGCAAGGATGGTACAGTATTCAAAAATCCATCCACATCATCTACTATATCAACAAAAATCACATGATCATCTCCATAGTTGCTGAAAAGGCATTTGACAAAATTCAACATCCATTCGTGATAAAAACTCTCACAAAATGGGTATAGAGGGCAAGTACCTCAACATAGTAAAAGCCATATATGACAAACCAATAGCCAACATACTTAACAGCAAGAAGCTGAAAGCTTTTCCTTTAAGATCAGCAATTAGACAAGGATGCCCACTCCCCCCACTTTTATTCAACATAGTGTGTAGGTCGTAGCCATGGCAATCAGACAATGCAGAGAAATAAAAGGCATACAGATTGGTAAGAAGAAATTAAACTGTCACTGTTTGTGGATGACATAATGTTGCAGATTAGAAACCCTAAAGCTTCCACCCCAAAACTACTAGAATAAATGAATTCATCAAAGTTGCAGGATACAAAATTAATACACAGAAATTTGTTGCATTCCTTCTTATATACTAACTATGAACTAGCAGAAAGAGAAATCAGGAAAACAATTATATCCAAAAGAATAAAATACCTAGGAATAAATGTAACCAAGGATGTGAAAGACCTATACCCTGAAAACTACAAGACACTCTTGAGAGAAATTAAAGAGGGCACTAATAAACGGAAATGCATCCAATCTCATGGATAGGAAGAATTAATATTGTCAAAATGGCCATCCTGCCTAACGCAATTTACAGATTCAATGCAATCCTTACCAAAATACCACAGCATTGTTCAATGCACTAGAACAAATAGTTCTAAAATTCATATAGAACCACAAAAGACCCCGAATAGCCAAAGCAATCCTGAGAAGGAGGAATAAAGTGGGAGAAATTACACTCCCCAACTTCAAGCTCTATCACAAAGGCACAGTAATCAAGACAATTTGGTACTGGCACAAGAACAGACCCATAGATCAATGGAATAGAATAGAGAGTCCAGATATAAACCCACACATACTTGGCTAATTAATATACAATAAAGGAACCATGGATATACAATGGAGAAATGACAGCCTCTTCCACAACTGGTTGGCAAAACTGAACAACTACATGGTAGAGAATGAAAGTGGATTATTGTCTAACCCAATACACAAAAGTAAACTCAAAATGGATAAAGACCTGAATGTAAGTCATGAAACCATAAAACTCTTAGAAGACAACATAGGCAAAATCTCTTGCATATAAACATGCGCAACTTTTTCCTGAAAACATCTCCTTGGGTAAGGAAAACAAAAGCAAAAATGAACAAATGGGACTACATCAAACTAAAAAGCTTCTGTACAGCAAAGGACACCATGAGCAGAACAAAAAGGTATCCTACAGTATTGGAGAATATATTCATAAATGACATATCTGATAAGAGGTTAACATCCAAAATATATAAAGAGCTCACATGCCTCAACACCCAAAACACAAATAATCCAATTAAAAAAATGGGTGAAGGGAAGGATTCAAGATGGTGGCGTGAGAGGTGAGACGGAGAGCTCCTGCCAAAACCACAAACAGTACAAAAATATAGTTAATAAATACAACTAACCTTCAGACAGCAACAAGAAAGAAGGCTGAATCAGATTGCATACAGACGTCGCGAACAGAGCAGACCTCAAGAAACAGGGTAACGTACAAAAGCCTTAATCCGGCAGGACCCAAACCCTTCCCCCACCCCAGTTCACCGGCGGGAGGAAGAAAAACACAGCGTGGGAGGGGGTGAGAGCCTGTGACTGCTGGACACCTAGCCCGGGACATCTGCTTTGTGAGCAGAATCCTATATTGTGTGCTGCCCTGGGCGTTGGGGAGCTCGGACAGGCGGAGTGCTTGCGAAATTGACATTCCGGCCGTTTGTGGAGGGGGGATCCACACCCGGCCGCTCTGTGCCAGAGGAAAGGCAAGGAGTCTGAGGAGCTTCCTAGCAGCAAGAGGGCTGCTGAAGGGGCGGGGTCTGCATGGAGCTTGCTGTGCCAGAGAAGGGAGAGCTGGACAAGGTTGCCTGGGCGTGCTCTGCCCAGCTGGTTGGGAGTTTTGAGGAGTTTCAGGTGCTCCATCCCCCTGACTGCCTACTCAGCTCTGAGGCCCCCCACTGTAACACACAGCCTGCCTAGCCTTTGTACTGGCCAGCAGGCACCTGCTCACAAAACCTAAATCACTGCACAGGCATCAGGCCAGCCAGAGGGAGGCCCCACCTACAACAGCTAGAGATGCAAAGCACAGAAGATTACGCGTGTGTGCTTGGCCCACTGCCTATGACACTGGAGACAGGCACCGCAGACGGGAAGCAAGAAACAGATATTTCCTACCCCCAGGCACCAGTTCCACTCCCCTACATCCCCCAACCTCACTCTAGGAGCTGAGCAGCTCCACAGACTGGAGTTTCTGCGCACTAGTGGGCACCACACAGAAATATGAATCGTGAAAAGAACATGGTTCAGACCAAAATCTCACAAACCCCATAAAGAGGGTCAAATGAAACTGAACTCACCAATCTTCCTGAAAGAGAGTTCAAAATAAAAATTATAAACATGCTTATGGAGATACAGAAAAATATTCAAGACCTCAGGAATGAACTTAAGATGGATATTCAATCATTAAGAAATACCATATCTGAAATGCAACACACAATGGAGGGATTTAAAAGCAGAACATGTAGGAGAAGAGATGGTAAATGGAATAGAAATTAGAGAAGAGGAATACAAAGAAGCTGAGGCACAGAAGGAAAAAAGGATCTCTAAGAATGAAAGAATATTGAGAGAACTTTGTGACCTATCCAAACGGAACAATATTTGCATTGTAGGGGTATCAGAAAAAGAAGAGGGAGAAAAAGGGATAGAAAGTGTCACTGAGGAGGTAATTGCTGAAAACTTCCCCAATCTGGGGAAAGAGACAGTTTCTCAGGCCGTGGAGGTGCACAGATCTCCCAACACAAGGGACCCAAGGAAGACAACATCAAGACATATAATAATTAAAAAGGCAAAAATCAAGGATAAAGAAAGACTACTTAAAGCAGCTAGAGAGAGAAAAAAGATCACATACAAAGGAAAACCCATCAGGCTATCATAAGACTTCTCAACAGAAACCTTACAGGCCAGAAGAGAGTGGCATGATATACCTAATGCAATGAAGCACAACGGCCTTGAACCAAGAATATTCTACCCAGTAAGGTTAACATTTATATTTGAAGGAGGGATTAAACAGTTTTCAGGTAACCAAAACCTGAGAGAATTTACCTCCCACACACCACCTCTACAGGGCATTTTGGAGGGACTCCTATAGATGGAAGTATTCCTAAGGTTAAACAGATATCATTCAAGGGAAGACAAAGAGTAAAGAAAATGATTCATAAAATACAAAGAATGGAGGAGGAAGAAAAGGAGGAAAAAAAAAGAACTTTCGGTTGAGTTTGCAATAGTATACAAAATAAGTTAAATTAGACTGTTAGATAGTAAGGGAATTGCCCTTGATCTTTGGTAACCACAAATTTAAGCCTGCACTGGCAATAAGTACATACCTATCGATAATCACCCTAAATGTAAATGGTCTCAATGCACCAATCAAGACATAGAGTTACTGAATGGATAAAAAAACAAGACCCATCTATATGCTGCCTACAAGAGACTCACGTTAAACCCAAAGACATACACAGACTAAAAGTGAAGGGATGGAAAAAGATATTTCATGCAACTAATAGGGAGAAAAAAGCAGGAGTTGCAGTACTTGTATCACACAAAATAGACTTCAAAACAAAGAAAGTCACAAGAGACAAAGAAGGACATTACATAACGATACAAGGGTCAGTCCAACAAGAGGATATAACTATTATAAATATCTATGCATCCAACACAGGATCACCTACATATGTGAAACAAATAATAACAAATTAAAGGGGGAAATAGAATGCAATGCATTCATTTTAGGAGACTTCAACACACCACTCACTCCAAAATACAGACCAACCAGACAGAAAGTAAGTAAAGAGACAGAGGCACTGAACAACATATTAGAACAGATGGACCTAACGGACATCTACAGAACACTCCATCCAAAAGTAACAGGATACACATTCTTCTCAAGTGCACATGGAACATTTTCAAGAATAGATCATATATTAGGCCACAAAAAAGAACCGCAGGAAATTCAAAAAGACTGAAATTTTACTAACCAGCCTCTCAGATCACAAAGGTATGAAACTAGAAATAAACTACACAAAGGAAACGAAAAAGCCCACAAACACATGGAGGCTGAATAACATGCTCCTAAGTAATCACTGGATCAATGACCAAATAAAAACAGAGATCAAGCAACATATGGAGACAAATGACAACAATAATTCAACACCACAAAATCTGTGGGACACAGTGAAACCTGTGCTAAGAAGAAAATATACTGCAATACAGGCCTACCTCAGAAAAGAAGAACAATTCCAAATGAACAGTCTAAATTCACAATTAATGAAACTAGAAAAGGAAAAGCAAATGAGGCCCAAAGTCAATAGAAGAGGGACATAATAAAGATTAAAGCAGAAATAAATAAAATTGAGAGGAATAAAACAATAGAAAGAATCAATGAAAGCAGGAGCTGGTTCTTTGAGAAAATAAACAAAACAGATAAACCCTAGCCAGATTTATCAAGAAAAAAAGAGAGTCTACACACATAGACAGAATCAGATATGAGAAAGGAAAAATCACTATGGACACCACAGAAATACAAAGAATTATGAGATAATACTATGAAAAATTATATGCTAACAAACTGGATAACCTAGAAGAAATGGGCAACTTTCTAGAAAAATACAACATTCCAAGGCTGACCCAGGAAGAAACAGAAAATCTGAATAGACCAATAACCAGCAAAGAAATTGAATTGGTAATCAAAAAACTACCTAAGAACAAAACTCCTGTACCAGATGGTTTCACTGCTGTGTTTTATCTAACATTTAGTGAAGACCTAATACCCGGCCTCATTAAAGTTTTCCAAAAAGTAGAAGAGGAGGGAATACTCCCAAACTCATTCTATGAGGCCAACACCACTCTAATACCAAAACCAGGCAAAGAGACCACACAAAAAGAAAATTACAGACCAATATCCCTGATGAACATAGATGCAAAGAAACTCAACAAAATATTAGCAAACCGAATTCAAAAATAAATCAAAAAGGTCATCCATCACAATCAAGTGGGATTCATCCCAGGGATGCAAGGATGGTACAACATTCAAAAATCCATCAATATCATCCACCACATCAACAAAAAAAAGGACAAAATCCACATGTTCATCTCCATAGATGCTGAAAAAGCATTCGACAAAATTCAACATCCATTCATGATAAAAATTCACAACAAAATGGGTATAGAGGGCAAGTACCTGAACATAATAAAGGTCATATATGACAAAGCCACAGCCAACATTATACTTAAAAGCAATAATCTGAAAGCTTTTCCTTTAAGGTCGGGAACAAGACAAGGATGCCCACTCTCCCCACTTCTATTCAACATAGTACTGGAGGACCTAGCCACGGTAAACAACACAAAGAAATAAAAGGCAACCAGATTGGTAAGGAAGAACTCAAACTGTTGTTGTTTGCAGATGACATGATACTGTACATAAAAAACCCTAAAGAATACACTCCAAAACTATTAGATCTAATATCTTAATTCATCAAAGTTGTGGGATATAAAATTAATACACAGAAATCTGTTGGATTCCTATACACTAATGATGAACTAGCAGAATGAGAAATCAGGAAAATAATTCCATTCACAATTGCATCAAAAAGAATAAAATACCTAGGAATAAGCTTAACCAAGAAAGTGAAAGACCTCTACCCTGAAAACTACAAGACACTCTTAAGAGAAATTAAAGAGGACACTAATAAATGGAAATTTATCCCATGCTCTTGGCTAGGAAGAATTAATATCATCAAAATGACCATCCTGCCTAAAGCAATCTATAGATTCAATGCAATCCCTATCAAATTACCAACAGAATTCTTCAATGAACTAGAGCAAATAGTTCTAAAATTCATATGGAACCACAAAAGACCCCGAATAGCCAAAGCAATCCTGAGAAGGAGGAATAAAGCAGGGGGGGTTACGCTCCCTGACTTCAAGCTCTACTACAAAGTTACTGTAATCAAGACAATTGGGTGCTGGCACAAGAACAGACCCATAGACCAGTGGAACAGAATAGAAAGCCCAGATATAAACCCAAGCATATATGGTCAATTAATATACGATAAAGGAGCCATGGGTATACAATGCGGAAATTACAGCCTCTTCAACAGCTGGTGTTGGCAAAACTGGACAGCTACATGTGAGACAATGAAGCTATATTACTGTCTAACCCCATACACCAAAGTAAACTCAAAATGGATCAAAGACCTGAACGTAATCATGAAACCATAAAACTGTTGGAAAAAAATATAGGCAAAAATCTCTTGGATATAAACATGAGCAACTTCTTCATGAACATGTCTTCCCGGGCAAGGGAAACAAAAGCAAAAATGAACTAATGGGACTATTTCAAATTAAAAAGCTTCTGTTACCATCAGTAGAACAAAAAGACGTCCTACAGTATGGGAGAATATATTCATAAATGACATATCCGACAAGGGGTTGACATCCAATTTATATAAAGAGCTCATGCACCTCAACAAACAAAAAGCAAATAAGCCAATTAAAAAATGGGCAGAGGAGCTGAACAGACACTTCTCCAAAGAAGAAATTCAGATGGCCAACAGACACATGAAAAGATGCTCCACATCACTAGCCATCAGAGAAATGCAAATTAAAACCACAATGAGATATCACCTCACACCAGTTAGGATGACCGCCATCCAAAAGACAAATAAGAACAAATGTTGGTGAGGATGTGGAGAAAGGGGAACCCTGCTACACTGCTGCTGGGAATGTAAATTAGTACAACCACTGTGGAAAGCAGTATGGAGGTTCCTCAAAAAACTCAAAATAGAAATACCAATTTACCCAGGAATTCCACTCCTAAGAATTTACCCTAAGAATGCAGTAGCCCAGTTTGAAAAAGATATATGCACACCTATGCATATCGCAGCACTATTTACCATAGCTAAGAAATGGAAACAATGTAAGTGTCCATCAGTAGATGAATGGATAAAGAAGATGTGGTATATATACACAATGGAATATTATTCAGCCATAAGAAGAAAACAAATCCTACCATTTGCAACAACATGGATGGAGCTAGAGGGTATTATGCTCAGTGAAATAATCCAGGTGGAGAAAGACAAGTACCGAATTATTTCACTCATATGTGGAGTATAAGAACAAGGAAAAAACTGAAGGAACGAAAGAGCAGCAGACTCACAGAACCCAAGAATGGACTAACAGTTACCAAAGTGAAAGGGACTGGGGAAGATGGGTGGGAAGAGAGGGATAAAGGGGGAAAAGGGGCATTACAATTAGCACACATAATGTAGCAGCTGTGTGGGTGGGGTAGGGAGATACGGGGAAGGCAGTATAACACAAGCAGTGATTGTGTAACATCCTTCTATGCTGATGGACAGTGACTGCAATCAGTATATGGTGGGGACTTGATAATAGGGAGAGTCTTGTAACCATAATGTTGCTCATGTAATTGCATATTAATAATAGCAAAATTTTTAAAAAGTCATTTAAATATTTTTTAAAAATGGGTGAAGGATCTGAACAGGTACTTCTCCAAAGAAGAAATTCAGATGGCCAATAGGCACATGAAAACATGCTCCACATTACTAACCAACAGGGAAATGCAAATTAAAACCACAAAGACATATCACCTCACACCAGTTAGGATGGCCAACATCCAAAACACAAGCAACAACAAATGTTGGCTAGGATGTGGAGAAAAGGGAACTCTCCTACACTGTTGGTGGGAATGTAAATTAGTTCAACCATTGTGGAAAGCAATATGGAGATTTCTCAAAAAATTAAAAATAGAAATTTCATTTGACCCAGGAATTCCACTCCTAGGATTTTACCTGAAGAAAACAAGATCCCAGATTCAAAAAGACATATGCACCCCTATGTTTATCACAGCACTATTCACAATAGCGAAAACATGGAAGCAAGCTAAGTGTCCATCAGTAGATGAATCAATAAGAAGATGTGGTACATATACACAATGGAATATTATTCAGCAGTGAGAAGAACTAAGTGAGGGTTACTGGTGAAGTTGTGGGAGACAAGGTCAATCTACAAAAACCAGCGGCATTTCTGTATGTTACCATAGAACAACTGAAAACCAAAATTAAAAAGAAATTTATACTAGTTCCAAAAATGGAAACACTTAGGTGTACATGTAACAAAACATGTATAGGATCTGCATGCTGAAATGAGATATTGATTAAAAAAATCAGAAAGGATCCAAAAACCTAGATATGCCATGTTCATGGATTGAAAGACTCAGCATAGTAAATACGCCAACTCTTCCCAAACTCTTCTGATCTATGCAATTACAATCAAAATCTCAGCAGGATTTTTTTGTAGATATAGACAAGTTGCTTTTAAAATTTATATGGTCAGACAAAGGAACTGGAAGAACCAAAACAAGTATGAAAAATAATAAAGTTGGAGGAATCTGACTTCCTGCTTTTAAGACCAACTATAACAACATTATAGTAAAAACAGTGTGATATTGGTGAAGAGTTAAGTCCATAGAGCAATGAAACAGACCTGCACCATTATAACGGATTGATTTTTGACAAATGGCTAAAGCAAAACTCAATGGAGAAAGGGCAGTCATTTCATTAAATGATCTGAAAACTCCTTATGAAAAAAAATGAACCTCAACCTCACACCTTACATAAAAATTTACTCAGAAGGAGAGCTAGATCTAAACATAGAATGTTAAAGCATTTCCTGAGCATCTATTCGCACACGGCTCCACACAGACTGCTGGGTGCTCTTCTCCCTAGTCAGTCTTTAACATCCTGGTCAAGCTTTCTTTTCTCACTCTGAAGCTGTTCTTCTCGGCAGCCTACCCCGACCAGGCACAGCGTTTCAGATCAGCATCAGAAGCCTGCCCCTGGCTCAACTCAATCCTTTACCCATCTTGGTTCCCCTGCCCTGAGTCCTTTCCCCACATCTCTTCACTTAACTATCCCACTTCCACCCCCTCGCCTTCCCGGCGCTGTGGACCGTGGCTTAGAATGCCTCATTACTCCCTGATCGCTCAATTTTCTGTAGTCTTGTATTAAAAAAAACAAAAACAAAAACTCTTCCCAGAAGTCTTAGTTCAAAGAAGTTTTTCCCCATGTTGACCAAGGGTATTTCTGTGACTTTTCCTTCTACTTTTGCTTGTGTAGACATAGTGTTTATGTTGTCCCCATTTATTGATTTGTATACCTGCTCAGAATTTTTTGTGCATTCCTTATACATTTTAGGATTTGACACTATCTGTCCCTGACTATTCTGGTTGGAATTTTCTTTCTTTCCTTCTAGAAAGCACCTATTATAGCACCGTATGGATAGTAATAGATGCAAAGTATGTAAGTGTCTACTGAGTGAAATCTGTCAAATTAAGTAAGAAGCAGACCTGTGGGTGAGGAGGAACTCCTCCCCCTTTCCCCCACCCTGCCCCAGGGCTCCCCTGACACGGTTAGTTCATTAGAGCCTTCATTTCCAGAGTTGCTGGGCACTGTCCATGTCAGTGACTTGAAACTTTATCGCTTAAAATCAGCTCATCCTGCCAGATCCACCTGCCGAACTGCCAGGATGGAGGAGCCATAAATAGAAAATGAAAACCCTGAGAGAGAGCTACCAAAGACATCCTCTTAAGAGCTTAATATCAAATTTGGGGAGTTACAGAATCAGGAAAAATCAACAGCAAGTATTTTAGCAGTGAAAGTGCTTTGCAGACGTAATGTGAGGGTTCACCTTGCCCTCCTCCCCATCCAAATAAAAAGAGGGACCAGTGGAAGTCAGGATAGAGAGACTTTACTGATGACTTTCAGTGCAAATCAAATTCCAAGAGAGAGACCTGAGAGCCCTTGGACAGAAGAAGGCAACGGAGACAAAACTCAGCTCTAGATTCCGAAGCAAACCAGACTTGGAGGTTCAGAGCATGTTCCCTCCAGCACTTCTCTCCCAAATTCCTGACTCCTTTAAAGCTCCTAACTACTACATGGAAGTCAGAATTCATGATTCAAACACAGAAATGGATTTCTGAAGTCCCTTTTAAAACCTCCTCTTCTCTTTCTTCTCCTGAGCCCTTTGAACTTTAATATACTAGTAGCAAGTGGAACATTCCCCAAACAGGAAAATCATCCAATGAAACTTTGTTTTAACATCTTTCCTTTTCTACCTAGACCGTTTAGTTTGAAAAGTCCCAGCTGCAGGGTTAGAAAGCAGTATTGATGCCACATCAAATTTTCACACACAAAATCTTCAGAGAACTTCCTATCAATAGGAAGGAGTACAAAGAAAATCCCATCACATCTGAAGCGGCCCATCTACAGGCAGAAGAGTGAACCCAGGGTCAGAGAGGAGCAGAGGAGACCTGTATTGACTGCAGCTGCATCTGTTTGCCTGCCTGGCACTGTGTACGTATTTTAAAATGAGAGCATGGCCCTCGGGCACAGGCATCTCCACCACAGGATGCAGCTGAGTGCCTACAGAAGGGGGTGCAGAAACCTGGGAGGAGCCCTGTCTCCTCACAACCCTAGGTTTCATATGATTTCATTCTCTGTGTTTTTAACCTTTTCCGTATTTTGGGATGTATAACATGAACAGGAAGGTGGATACAGGAAACAGAAAAAGGCCAACTGGACTACTGTCTCTGATTTCATATTATGGTTTTACACAAACACATACAGAGGTTAATCCTCTCAACCTCGATAATAGATTAAACCAAGAACCAATACTTCCGTTTGATATCCACTCATGACAGGATTGCTAATTGCCCAGCAGCCCAGAGAGAAGCCTGACATAAAAGGACAGGAATGTCAGCCAGAGGCTTTCTCAAGTGTACGTGTGAAAGCAAAGGACAACAGCAGTCTAGCTACCAAGAAACCTCAATTTAACTAGATAGGAAATCTTAGATAGAAAAATTAAAGTTTTTCTTTGCATTTTGAGATCTTTAGCTTTTGGAAAATGAAAGTATTATTGTGAAATAGAATGCATGTATTAAAAAGTGTACAAAACAAATGTACAGTATAATGAACACCATAAAGCAAACATTGCCAAAATCCCACAAAGCTCCCTCCTCTCAAGACTGAGTCCAACACTGAGTCACTCTTTAAGTTTGGGGTCAATAACCTCCAAGGCTTCCTAGCTTTAACCTTTTTCCTTTCTCTCTTCAGTTCATCCCC
The DNA here is from genome assembly GCA_029783875.1 of Phataginus tricuspis. Classification (NCBI taxonomy): domain Eukaryota; kingdom Metazoa; phylum Chordata; class Mammalia; order Pholidota; family Manidae; genus Phataginus; species Phataginus tricuspis. The sequence goes on from JAQQAC010000477.1 coordinate 17,448,250, forward strand.
TGAAAGAAGTTTGTAAAGAAATTGCCTATCATATCTATGTCCACTGAACAAGGGGCCCATTTAATTTTAATGAAACAAGTATTTAAGGATCTGAGGCAGGATAAATAAAAATGACCAAGAAAATGATTTCTCATGCACTGAAAATATCAGCATACTCTTTGCCAAAACACTAGGAGGTGTGGGGCCTCGTTTCCAGCCAGAATGCTGAGCTGTACAAGTACATCTCCCTTCATAAGGGGCATGGGCCTGAAACAAGTATTTATGATTTGAGTAAAACTGCACAATTTCTGTCCAGTAAGGTTTTCCCACCTTCAAAGGCTGTAATATAATAAAACAAAAATACAAAATATGGATGATTCAAGATTTAGAAGCTTAATTAACATTCTGACCTTAACCTTAGGATGCACCATCTCTTTAGAACTGGAATTTAGGGGCACGTATGGTCATGAGATAAATTAGTACCCAATTCTAGACAGCAAGTGAAGGTAAGAGAAAGATCCCTTTGCTTTAGGGCAAAGCGTATTCTCCTAATATTCCCTTGCTGCCTAAACAATGTCTTATCATTAAAGGCTGCTCTATAAATGTTTGCTGATTGAAGGCATTTAACATAATTTCAGGAAAAGACCCAGACCTTCAAGTTGCTTAGGAGAGTGGTGAGGTGGAGTCAGTGACTGGTAGGAAGCTGGGCCTGGTGACCTCTGAGGACGCCATGATGGGATGACCTTTGATCTGTGGCACTGCCTTCGCTGATAATTGTGCTTATTAGTTTTGATGTATATTTGTGGCTCCTTAATTATCTCAAAATGTGGTGAAAATAAAGATTAGAATTTCAAAAGACATTACTATGCATAATATCACAAGGCAGCTTGTCAGGAAAACACATTTGCTTCTAGTCTTATTTTCACTTTTGTTTCCTCCAGGGAGTTGGAGCACAGTTTCAGGGCAAGATTCAGAAAGACAGGAAGAAGCTCTCTCAGAGAAAAGCGAAAACGGAAGCAGGGGCGCTCTCTGCTCTTGGGCCTCCCTGCAGGAAGCCATCAAGGGCAAACGGTAAGCTTGCTGGGTTGCATAGCGCCACCTAGTGGCCAAGGCTGTGAGATTGTTTTTATTTTGCCAAAGGTTGAAAAACTGGGAATTTCAAAGTGTGAACAGATTTGACAAGTCGTTACTCATATTTATGGGGGAGTGTAAATGCTGACAAGTCATTTGGATAGATTTCATTTCAGAGTATGTCTGCTATTAAAAGTGGTTGTATCTTCACCCCTTCACAGAAGTTAGCTGATGAGTCTGTCCCTGAGTGCGTGGTGAGGAAGCGTCAGTCCTGCCCACCCCTGGCCACTGCTAGCCCGGGAGTCAATAATGAGTCAAATCCTGGCTGTGCTCATGGGAGGTCTGGAGAGGAAGCTGGAGGGATGCTTTCTGATGGGCATGCTACTATTTTTGCTTAAAGGAGCATGTTTGAAAAAGGTTGAGAACCTGGTTTCAACTCTTCTTCCAAGTTACTTTGCTTCCAAGTTAAGATGAAGCAAAGATTGTAAACTGTGCCTTTTTTCTCCGCCATGCTTTTCAGTCCTCTTGTCTTGCCAATGGGTTTCAGCCCCGGCAAGTTCACTATGGATGATGCAGTGCGAACAAAGAAATGACAGTAGAACGTTCTTGGGACGAAAGGGTTTATTACCCGGCTTGTTCTCCTGGTGGTAGGTCGAGCACTAGCATCTCTGCCGCCACCCAGAGCACTCGGCCGAGCTCTCTATATAGCACAATAAGCTTAGCTTATTGCCTATGGGTGTGGAAGCAGTAGCTTAGCAACAGGCCAGTTACATCATCAGGTGGTTTAAGTTCAGTGAGGATCCTGGCCATAGGAACCCCAACTTTGCCACACCTCTCCATGTTGCTAAAAATCAGACCTGGCAGCCACTGTCTTATTTAGCATCCCATGTTAGACTCAGGTGTCAATGATTTCAAGAGGGTTGTTGGAAGAAAGGAAGTTATGAACAATGATAAAGAAGATTCTTCACCTCGTTTCTTAAAAGCATACATGCAGCGGTTTCCAGGCATACTCTCATGAATACAAAACCCTTGAGAGAAGAGCTGTGAGAAAATCAAGTCATTGCCTAGCCAAAGGCAGTAGCCCCCAGGTAAATCACAGCAGCTTGACACAATTAGAGTCCATTTGGCAAAACGGCAAACACCAGGAAGTTCTGTTCTTTGGCCCTACTTTCCTACTTGCTGGCATGAAAACTGAGCAATTAAACAGAAGTTCACTGGAAGTAAGTGAAGGCTATGTTGGTATTACAGGGGTGGACCTGTTCCAAGCTGGTTAGGAGAGTGGTGAGGTGGAGTCAATGACTGGTAGGAAGTTGGACCTGGTGACCTCTGAGGACCCCATGATTGGATGACCTTTGGTTTGCCACATTCCCTTCACTTGGAATCATACATGAATAGAAATAATATTCCCAATAATTCTAGGTAAACTGCGGTTTATCATGAATTAATGATAACATATGGCTTTAAAAATGGAAGAATGAAAAGAGGCAGGCAGAGGGAATGAAATGTCTAAGATTTGACATTATGGAAGGTGTGTGTGTGTGTGTGTGTGTGTGTGTGTGTGTGTGTGTGTGTGTGT
>JAQQAC010000477.1:17450885-17512077 GCA_029783875.1 Phataginus tricuspis
TGTGTGTGTGTGTGTGTGTGTGTGTGTGTGTGTGTGTGTGTGTGTGTACATGTATATATGTACTGATCTTTTGTAATTAAATTGCAAAATCAACAACCACTTTCCTTCTCTTGAACTTAGTTGGATAGACCTTTATCCTTCTTAAAGTTCAAAATGTTAGTAGTGCAGCCCTGGCAGTATTTAGAAAATACTAACTGGAAAACCCCAGCAGGGCTGTAGAAGTATCAGGTCCAGGGCTGTCTGGGGGTTTCCAAGTACCTGTTTTGGTCAAAGGAATTGAGAAGAGCTGCTGAAGAAGCTTGTTCTCTGATGTTCTCAGGACTACAACCACATCAGCAGGGAGAGTATCTCTGTTTTTCTCAAGAACCCCAGAAGCATCATATAAGACCTGCAACATGAATAGAAAATAGCAAGTTAGTCCGTACTGTCCATTGTTGGCAACACTGGCAAGTTGTCTGAAGTCAGTCATTAATTGACCTCTGTGTAGAATTCATCTTGACACAGCCATGCTTTTAAATCCAGACCACTAGATAAGAGGGAAAAGTGTAATTTTGACAGGCCAATTTATCTTAACTTCTTGTTCAGTTGCTCTTTGAGGAAAAGAATAAAATATTCAGAGATACATTACATCAGAATAATTATGGAAACATATTGGGCACTCATTTTATGGGAGGCATCCATCCTCTGAAATAAGCATTGTTATTATCTCCGTTTTACTTGTGGGCAAATAGAGACTTAGTGAGAGGCTGAATAATATGCCTATGGCCACACATCTCACAAGCGGTGGGCAGGCATCCAAGCCCAAGCAGTCTGGCTCCATGCTCATAACCACTGCACTCTTGCTGTTTCTTGGGGTACTCATGGCACCTGAGAGATTGTTCAGGGATGCTAAGTCATTTCAGTTCTCAGAAAAGAGGGAATATAGGCCAGAGAAATGTTAAGGAACACTCCAGAGAAATAAGCATCAAATGGCAACCAACTGAGGAAAGGACCCAGAGCCCAAAAAAGAAAAGGATTCTTTTTTCCTTTAAAATCTAGAGAGGATAAGAGGGAGGAAGAGGGAAGAAGAGGGGTGGGTAGGAAATAGGTGTAAAAGGACAGAGAGATGGAAAGAGAGGTGCGAGGAAGAGGACAGGAATGGGAGGCAGAAGAGAAGAGTGGAGGAAGGGATAAGGGTAGATACAAGTATCTCAGTTATGGAGGGATTAATATGTGGCCAGACATCACTGCCACATTAAGGTGTGGGGGAAATTAAAGTTCCTATGGCCAGGATCCTCACCTGAGCCTAGACTACTTGATGATGTAACTGGCCTGCCGTTAGACTACTGCTTCCACACCTGTAGGCAATAAACTATTACTTTATATAGTGACTGATTCACTCTATAAAGAGCTCTTCCCAGTGCTCTGGGCAGAGGCAGAGACGGAGGACGATTATGGGCCTGCAGACTGCCGGGTGCAGACAGAATTCTAGCTCTTGACCTATTGCTGGGAGAACAAGCTGGGTAACAAACCCTTTCACCCCAAGAACATTCCATTGTCATTCCTCCGTCTCACTGAATCCATAGAGACCTTTCCCGGGGCTGAAACCCATTGGCAAAACATAAAGGAAATGAAGTATTTAAGGGGAAAGACTGGATTGCAATTTTAACAAAGACCCCAAATGGTTGTCATGTGCTATGTGGAGAGAAAAACAATCTCCTTTACTTGTATCAAAATTGCTTTTCAACCAACCTCCACCCAGGCAAAATTAATTTCAATGTCAAGATATGAATGTGAAAAACAATTTTGATAAATATTAAATCAACAAAATTGTCCACAATGTTGAACTCTTATCCATTTTTTGGATCCAGGGCCTCATCATATCCCACCAGAACCAATCAACCATAATTCAAATGGCTCCTTTGAGAGTAACTCTAGCAATGGATTGTTGTCTATGGGTCTAGAGAATTTCCTGAGTTAGTCACTAAGCTGCTTCAGGAACTTGAAATGAGACTGAAGTGCAAATTATGAAAAGTGGAAATTTTGGTTAATGTAAAAGCTTAACATCTGGATGATGAAAACAAATTTTTTTTTCTGCTTTTTATCAACACATTTTTGGTGTCCTGTAGACACACACTTTAAAGTGCTGAAATCTGAGCCCCACTGTGATATTAGCCCTCCTCCATTACCTACACATCTCCAAATGACTTGAGAATGTGAATGTTCACCACTAACTGCTGCGAAAGCTGGAATACGTTTTCTCTCCGGAAAGCTGTCACTTTTAGGCCAAAGCCCAGGTGAGGAGTGGACAGCAGCTCTGTGGGCCACTCCAGCGAGGAACTGCTTCTGTGCCGCGGGCCACTTTCTGTGCACCGCACCACTGAGAAGGTTTGGGAATTATAATTAGGTGTTCAGAAGAATTAAAAGGAGAGAGAAATCTGCAAGCAGTTTCGCGAGGAGCACAGACAGGGCGGTGAGCGCACAGGCCCTTGTGGAGTCCCGGCCCCGCGCCGCGCCCGCCTCACCTGTCCTGCGGAGTGCTGAATCCCGAAGCACAGCTCCGCTCCTTTGGGTCTCCACAAGTATTTGCATCGTAGATTATCCTCGAATTTATCTGTGTGGATTTTCATGTTTAAAAGTTACAATGTGAATTGTTGGTTCCTTCAAACATAAATGTGCTCCTTGAGCTGTGAGTGACCCCAGAATAAGGGATTTTAGGGCATCCTGATATTATTGTATGTACACTGGTGGAGAAAGATTTCCCATAAGATGGGCTTACGAAACGGTCCCTTAGTGGTTTCGTGCCGTCTTTGGTGTCAGGCTGTGCTCTAAGACCTGTTCTGCTCTAAGAACACCTCGCATGGACACTGGTGACCTCAGAAGTCTTAAATAAATTAATCTTAGTATTTATTAAGGCAATAATAACCACAGAAGGCAAATGACCCAGGTTTAGGCTCATCGTGGTGACTTGTAACAATCTTATAGGTAAAAGGAAACTGCTGAGAGTGCTAATTTCAACTCCTATAAGTGAATCTCTACCACCAACCAATTTTCCATCTGGGGATGTTTCTGTTTCTCCCTCAATAAACAATTCTTACTAGTGTTGTGACTGAGAGCCAACTGGGTGTGAGGCACTGTGCTAAGTACTAAAGTGATGCAAAGATTGGAGCTCTGTGGCCCCAAGTACCTCCCAGTCCTAGTGAGGGACAGGATCGTGTGCAACACTGAAGATTCAAGGAGGAAGGGGGGGTTGTGAAGAATAGTAGAGTATAGAGGGCCTTTAATGGCAGGAGTGTCTTATTGCCATCCCATAGATAACAGTAACCTAATGAAAAGAGCTTTAGAAAGACTAAGTTATTTGGGTATTGAAGGGGGTGAGGATGGGCCTGGAAGCCAGGAGGCCAAAAGAGGCTTCCGTACAACCTTGGACAAGAGGTGGACGTGGTCCAGGCAAAGATAGGAGAGAAGGGCACAAGGAGGGGAAGCAAGTGCTGGTTATGGGAAATGAGGAAGAAGAAGATGTAGACATGATATCGACATAGGGTAATGGTATTTACATTGGCATAGACAGGAAAGTGAGAAGGATTTGGTGGTGGGTTGCTTTAAGATACAAATTGCTGAAGGTTTCATTTCTTTAAAAACAAGGTCTAAACTTTCAGAGCCCACCCGGTGGCTAAAATATATAGGAAAGATGGATTTTAGCCACACTCATTTGATGACATGAGCCAAGTTCTCTTCTGAGCATTTTCCAGAAGATACCTACCAACCAGGGTCTGATCAGTTGCTTGGGGAAATCGACTTTCCTCATCCAAAAGTGCGAGCAGTCCCAGGGGTTTCTGGAGGAACATGTCCAGGAGTGGCCGATTGTCCTCGTATTCCACAGGTGTAGTGTCAATGCCCTCATTCTGATATTCCATCTGGAGGGAAATGGATTGTGAATCTCTCTAGCTCCTCACTGGCCTAGGTGCCACCAGGCTGCTTTTTCATGCATGTCCTTGTCTTTCAACGTTCACCACACGTGGGAAACAGGGTGTGATTTATGTGTGTAGTAAAGTACTCTTCTGTATATAACACTGTTGAAGCTTTGGATTTAAAGCCAAACCTACAGGGAGCCTATGGCAGGCAGCCAAAACCAGCAAAAGGGATGGCTGTCTGTCTCCCAAGCACCAGCCTGCTCGCTCATAATTTAGAAACTGATATGAAAAGGAAGGGAAGCTGAAAAAAAATTTACTTTGGAGACAGATATGGTTTAAATCAGGAGGAAAGCAGATTTCTATCTTCTGCAAAGGAATCATTGCAAACTGGAAAACTAGAAAAACTCCAGACTTCCCAGGGAAATAAATGGAAGGATTGACAGGTGGAGGCCTTTTGTGCTGGGTGGGTGGGGAGAGGAGTGCAATACTGGATTAATCTAGCTCTAGTAATAAAACCAATGCTGATATTTGTATTTGTGTTTGTCTCATCACAGTACAGTTTGTGTGTCTTCACTCCTGCATTAAAACAAAGGGCTTAGAATATTTTGTTATTGAGCTACTCATATAGGAAAGGCTCTTGGGGTTGGGGTGGAAAGGAAGGTCCCTAGACTTTGGCTTCATACCCTGTTTTACTTACCATTAAACTCATAGGGGAAAGAATTTCATTTCAAGAAAACCAAGAACACATCTTACTTACTGCTCCCAGGAAGCACCCCTCCAGATACTGTGGGATCTGGTGTGCAGGAGATGGGGGATGGCGATGGCCATTTTGGGGCTCCTGAATTCAAGATTATCCCATGTGATTTTGGACACAATCATAGTTACTTTTAGCTAAATAAAGTAGAAGAGAACCAGGATTTGGGGCATTATGTATGGAACAGTGTGGAAGCAACATTTAAATAATTGGCTTGTCACCAGCTCCACTTGTGAAAAAATGTACCTCTCCACAGAAATGAAGACCTCTTTTTTTCAGGCCAAATTTAGACTATTTATTTTGACAGGACTGCCTCACCAGAGGTTTTTCTAACCTTTGGTTTTTTGCTTTTAACTCTTTTACCTGTTAGCCTGATGGTATTTCTGCTTAAATTGTAAGCAGTTCAGAGACACCTTCCCCACCAGGTTTAGTTACTTCAGAACTCACTATTACCTGCTCAAGAGCAAAAACGTGCTGATTGAAATAGTACTGGATTTGCTCATTGGCGATGTTTATGCAGAGTTGCTCGAATGAATTTCTCTCGAAGTTCTCGAATCCAAAAATATCCAAGATCCCCACATTCATACCATCACCTGCACTACTGCATGAGAGAGAAGAAGAAAACCCTTTTTATTTAGGGGAGGAAACATCCATCTCAGGATGATGAAAATGCATGTGCACATGTGTGTCATCATATGTACCCGCTCACGGAAAGCAGCATCTTGCAATCACTAAGGGAAGGAGCAGTCTGGGTCTTAAACCATTCATTCTTTTAGTCTCCCAACAGTATCTCCAACAATTTTTTTTTTAAGCGTCAGAATACTTTAAAATCTTACTCAGAAGCTCTAAATATAGAGCTTAAAGAGGAACCAGTCTGTTTGAAAGAGCTGGATCTGTTGCTCATTCATTCTTCCACCTTTAAAACTTAACATAAATAGTCTCAGTTGATTCTAAAAACAACACTAAGGGGAGGATATTGTTATCCTCATTTTACAGATGAGAAAACTGCTACTAAGAACACGGAGTTGATTAAGCTATAGAGTTTTCCTAGCTCCCAGCTAGGCCTGTTCTCTTACACACTTCACGGTAACAGCTGTCAATCATGTACCTCCTCTGTTCTTCTGGATTCCATTTTCCCTGTAAAGGAAAAGGCCTGAGAACTTCAGTAAAGGAAACCCAAGAGAGGACCAAACGCTTCCTCTGCAAACTATAAGAGCCACCAGAGTCCATGAAAGTTCTCATGAGGCCTCTGCTCCCTGGGGAACTTGCCATATGTTTCTGTCTGGCTGCAGGAGTGTATTGATGCGATTTACAATCCAGCTGAAAAGCCTCCCATAGAGGGCTTTGGACATGGCATCCCGGACGTCTGCAGCCCTGTCGACAGTGTTGGCGCGGATGATGGTCTCACCCCGAGTGACCACACAGTGTGAGGTGAGGGCCTCCTGGAGCTCTTTGGGGCTGATGCAGAGAATGGAGGCAGCTGGGACAAAGGATAAGGATGACATCAGAGAATGCAGTCATTCATCCAGCCAGACAGTCATTCATTCATCCAACATTTAACATCTACTATGTGCCAGGCTCTATCTAGGCACTTCAAAGTCAAAATAAACAAGCCAGATTCCTAACTCCAAGAAACATCCAGACTGACAAAATATCTACTAAACTGTTTTGAAAGCTTTTCACAAGTGTTTGATGAAAGAAGTGGGAGGAGGTCGTCTCTGGTCAAATAAGTTGGAGAAATAGCTGGGGAATATATTCTTCTCTTAGTCACAGAGCAAATGAGTTTATTAAAGGCAGTTAAAGCACTGCAGTTTGACACAAAAGGCATTTACTTTATTTAAATCAGTTTTTTTTCTAACTCAGGATTCTCATTCCTCCTGCCACCATTACTACCTGTGAATTTTTAAAAATAAATAGGTGCCTGCTTTCTTCCCTGGAGATGCTGATTCCATGGGCTCAGAGACAATTCCAACCTCTTGTATTTTTTCAAAAATGTGTAGATGATTTTCAAAGTAGCCGGTGTTGAGAACCAGTGCCCGAAGTCACCTGTGAGGGAATTCTTTCCTGCAGAGCCCTTATCTGCAGCTCACGGGAGGAGCACTGGTGCTCTACAAGGCGTCCCTGGGGAAGTACTGGTCAGTGAGGACACCCAGAGCCGCTAGAAGGAGCAGCAACAGCTGCACCGTATTTTACAGTCTTGAAAAACTACAAAAGTGAAAGAAACACATACTTTGACAACACAGTGCACGGACATCAGATAATTACCATTTTCCAAAGCTTCAGCGCTGGGCACCTCACTTTTATCAGTTTGATGTTGAGAGGAGATAGCTGCAAACTCAATGTTTCCAATGTTCAAAATCCCAGCCAGGATTCTGTACACTGCATACACCTCCTGGAAAGGAAGTCAAGGACCACATTTGGCCACTGCCAGTAAAACCAAAGAACTACTAGCACTGTGGTGGAGACCACTGGTTGTCTGCAGAGTTCATCCTCCCCTTTGCCTGGGCACACAGACAGATTTCCCAATCTCCCCTGTAGTTAGGGGCGGCCATGTGATGAGAGACTGTTAACAAGAGTAAGCAGAATGATGTGGACTACTTCTGGGCCCAGCCTCACAGGAGTGAGCATACCTCCTCAGGGCTTTCTTTTCTATTGCTGATGACTGGAACTCCCAGCAACCCAGCCTCAACCCAGCCTCGGGTCAGGATATCTGAGGCCAAGGGCTGCATGAAACAGAGTTGTTCGGCAATCTGAACTCTCGCCTTGGAGTGCTTACAGAAGAAAGAACTGATCTTCTTTGTTCTTTAAGCCACTTTTAGCTAAGCCCCAACTAATACCAGCTCCCAAATTTGGGTATGTTTCCTTATTCAAAACAAGAGAGGAGATGTTTCTATAATCTCTTTCAAATATAACCTTTATGAAAGAGTTGGCAGGACATTCATTGATGGTTCACTAGAATATTTTGAAGTTAAATGATAAGAGTACATAGTAATGAATGAGATCAGGAAATATTGTTTCACTAGAAATTATCTGTGGCATTGTTATATAATAAGAAATATGTGGTCTCCATACAAATTTCTGGCACAAGAGCTTTTAAAGCTATTGTTTATCTGAAGGGTAGGAGCAGAAGGTGTGCCCTTTATTACTCAGATAAGCCCCTTCTGCCATACCTGAGTCTATGCCAGTGAAGCGAGTCTTGGAGGACGGGGGCTGGTCGCCAGAGGAACAAACATATGATTAAAGTGCTAGAATCTTTAGCTGGACGCTGGACCTCCAGGGAGGGGAGAAGGGCTGGAGAGTGAGTCAATCACCAATGGGCAATGATTTAATTAATCAGTCATGCCTATGGATTGGAACATCCACTAAAGCCCCTAACTGACGAGGTGCAGGGCACTTCCAGGTTGGTGAACACATTAAGGTGATAGAGAGGAGGTGGGCCCCCTCTCGCTATGCCTTTCCCTATATATCTCTGCCATTTGGCTATTCCTCAGTTGTATCCTCTACAAAAACCCAGTAATAGTAAGTAAACTGTTTTACTGAGTTCTGTGAGTCCTAGTAAATTATTGAAACCAAATTTGGAGTCATGGAACTCCCAAATTATAACCAGTTTGTCAGAAATAGGAGAACCCCAGGACTTGCAACTGGTGTCTGAAGTGTGGACAGTCTTGTGGGACGGAGTCCCTACCTTGTATGGTCTGATGCTAACTCCAGGCAGACCATGGCAGAATCGAGTCAGATTGCTGGAGAACTGATTGGTGTGTGGGACAAAAACTCTGCACATTTGGTGTCAGAAGTGTTAGGAGTAAAAACAGTTGAGATGTTCTAAGTCCTAATTTTATATTGAAAGTTGACTATGAAAATAGCATTAATAGTAAAAAAAAAAACCAAGTACATTTATTTATTTAACCATATGCATTTCCTATAGGTGAGAAAATGAAACATATAGCCAGGAAATTTCTGCATCTTACACATACAGATAGAGAAAAATACTTACACGAAAAAATACTCAGGTAGGGAACTTGATTTAGTACACGCATAGGAGCAAGCTAATAGGAACTGTCATTGCATCATTGATAAAGCATTGACCCCAAATCGAGCCTTCCTGTAAACATTATTCAGTATGCCAAAAACCTGAACACAGACTGTAAAAGTGACATCTGCTGGATACCTGATAATGCTACAAAGACAAATGTCAATTGTAAATGGAACGTCTATAGATACATAGTCTTCAAACTTCTATATATCAAAGGCAAAATGCCATGTTTCTGATGTCAAGAATCAGTCTTTTAATCACACATTTTAAGAGAGACTAAGGGGAACATCCACCAAACGGGTTTTCTGGGACTAGTCTGACGGCACCTCATCACCCTGATCAGTACAGGGTGGGAATGCAGTGAGCGAGGAGCTCCCAAGAGGCAGACCCGCGGGGGCAGACAGAAACTCTAGAGCAGTGAGTTCTGGGTCTAGGGTTTTTATATCCAGTTATTGCAAGACGTTATCTAAAATTCTCAGCACTCTAAGAAAAAAAATGTATTTCTTCTAATTAAAATACACATACAACACACACACATCGTGTGTGGCTGTACAAGTCATGAAACCTCCCAAAACAAGGCTTCTAGACATTTCACCATTGGAGTGATCGTCCCCAAAGGAAATGGCAATTCTTGCCTCATCGTTTCTCTGGCAATATCCTCTTCGGCACAGAGCTTAGACATCTTCTCTTTTAAAGAAGAACTACCCATGTTATTCAGTGAAAACTTTGGGGTTCAAACACTGTGTGAATGACTGATGTGAACAGTAGGTTGGGTGTCCTTCCTTGGCTCAGAGATCATAAGGCAGGGCAGGGACAGGGGATAAGCATCACGATAGACTTTTCCTGCCTATTAGGGAGGGAACCCATCTTCAGGCTAAGATTCCATTTTAAAAAGCAGAGAGTTGAGAAGTAAGATTCCTAACATATTCTCTGGTAATCAGACAGTAACCCAACAGCCTACCTTAAGGCAGGGCAGACGGTCTTAACTGATATGTCCCCACTGCTTGAGGGTAGCCCCTGTCTTGGAGAAGAACAGGGTGAATAGATCCCTTGTGTTGGGTTTATTTAGCAGAATTAGCTGGAGGACTGATCATAGAGGAGAGGGGACATGGTGTCTCACCAGAGATAAGCATTTTGAGACCATGCCAAGCCTATGCCCAACAGGCCCCCTCTGCCCTTTGCCCCATTTGAAAGCCTTAAAAGACAGAATCCCCAAACTTTCAGTGTGCCTTCTCTATGAGGATGTCCGCACTTCCCTTTGTTTAAGTGCATACTTTCAAATAAAGCTTTCTCACTGCTCAAATTATTGCAGTTTGTCTCTCTGCTATTTCGTTTTCTTTCCAAGTCTTCACTCTGTCTCCACTTTACTCCTAATAAGTAGGAAGGGGCTAAGAGTTGAGATTTGGGCCTGCATGTTTCCATTGCTTGGGTGACCTGGATGGAACTGCAGCTGTGCAATCTGCTCTTAGTAGCCTGCCTGAAAATCTCCTTTCTTTGGCAAGTTCTCAGAACATAATCTCACTCCATCCTGTGCTTCTGGCTCCCCCAAATCCTGGGCTGGTAGGGGGCTAGTCCCCATGCCATGCAGATCCAAGCGGATGCAGGACCCCAGGTGACCCTGGCTTCAGGAGTTGGCAAGGGATCTGCCCTAGGCCGAGAACTTTCCCTCTCTCCCTTGCACTTTCCTGTTCTGCTGCCTGCAAGGCAGCCCCATTCCCTGCTGCTCTTGCTTTAATGAATTCCTTCCTTACTGACATTTATCTGACCTGTTCAAGAATTTTTTCTTGCCCAGAGTCAAGAACCCTCCCCTGTCCAGGTTGAGGTTTCTCCTCATGCTTCACCTAGTGAGCAGGGAGAGACCTCCCCAGACTCAGCTGCCCAGCAACACTGTGAACTCTAGGAAGGGTGTCCAATGCTCACCTCATTATGCAGATATTAGCTTTAGGGAGCTCCCTGTATTACATTTCCAGGCTACTCCACTTAAGCCCTTTAGTCCCATCCTTGGGCTGATGAGTTCTCCCTCTCTGGCCTCAGAATCCTCATCCATCCCTGTGTTCAAGTCAAAACATTACCCATATATAACCATGGTAGAGAACAATCAGTAGTATGTCCGCCTGTGGGATTATGCCTCCCCCCACCCTGTACTTCTTAATCAAATGTCTCTCCTTTTCTCCCCACAACCAGCCTGGGAAGGATTTTTCACCTCCCCTTGCTCATTTTTTCTTGCCTCACTTCTAGTAATGGGGCCTTTCCTGGCATCCCTGCCTTTGCTATAGAATCTTGCTGTGATGCTCTATCTTTTCATTTCTTACCAGTTTCCAACTTTCCATATGATACAATGGAATAACCTTACTCCAGACAGGAAATATTATCAGCGAGACTAACAACTCCTCCCGCTGGTTTCCCCAGTTCATTCTTGGGATATATGGTCTTCTGTTCGGCTCAGCAGACACTTCTCTCACTGATCTAGGTATTCTCTCTATTAAGATGAGGCTAAGTAGAAAATTGACAAGAATCCTGTTTGGTTTTTTTTCTGTTAGCCTGGATCTGATTTAAGGAAATCACCTCTGGCCTGGTTCACAGGCATCTCATAGTAGATGTTTCTCTGGTACCCTCCTAGGAATTTACTTGCCCTCACAGTCTCTCTTTACTTCATTTCTTTTTTATAAGTCTCTTAGTTTTTCACCACTTCTGCCCCAAGCATTGCACTTGGTCCAGCTGAAGGGCCTTCTCCCTTACAGGTTCTATTCCAGTGCCTTTACTCCATTTCCTTTTCAGAGGTTCACAGTGTTTGTGTCTTAAAAGTCAATGGTTGGTTTAAAAATTTTTTTTTGCATATCAATCATACCACAATAAAGTGGTCTTTAAAAAGTTAATGGTAAGTACTATTGAATATCATTCAGACATTGGAACTCTTCAATACCCCCAATTTATATTTTAACATATGCCCTTCAGTCACTGTTCATCAGTACTCTCCCAAATTCATAATCTATTTGGAAGAAAGGGAAAAAAAATTTGCCCTAATCTTAAAGCCTTCTCCCTAATATCTTCCTCAAGGATCTGAAGTAAATGTCCAATCTTTACCATCACATAGATAATACGGTAAAAAGGCTTTCATGTAGTATTAAATATAAACAAACCTCAAACTCAATTTATTTAATATGTTATTGTAATTCATATACCAGCAAGACAAGCATAATATTTAAAAAAACAGTATGGTTGACTCCAAAAATAGAAGTTGTAAAGCACTGATCTTCATAATGGGGTTTTAGGTACAATCTCCCCAACCCCTACAGGAATCGTCATTGTTAGAAAGGCTCTCTCCACCAGGGAAATTCCTTTGCCATAAACTCTGGGTCAAAGTGCTTATTCCAATACTTTTGGCTGGTGTCCCAGAATTAAAATTCATGCTCCTGAGTCCATACTAAGGTTTGCTACTTATAATTTTGCTTTAAGGGGAAAAACTAGTAAGAAAGGACAGGGACCATAATTTTGATTAAATTGACCAGTTCATTTAAGCTCTGTCTAGAAATGTCCCTCAGAAAAAACTGAAGAAAGAGTTCTGTTACCTTAGCTATTTGGAGTCTGCTGCTGACTACTTTCAACTGAATCTTTCTGAACCTAGTCAAACTAGTTTGAGTTTATACACATAAAGTGAACTGAGGTTAATTCAATGAGTTTGTCAACAGAGACATAGACAAGGATATAACCAAATAATTTAGGGTCAGAGAGAGAAGATCCAGCCTCTTCCTTTCCATTTTCAAGGTTGGTTTATTTCATATGAATTAATATGGGACACGATGAACATACACACATATACACAGAATTACATTCTGGTTATTCATTTAACAGTCCGGACCAGGCCCAGATCAAGGATGTCTACCACCTTTTACCTTTCTTTCTTTTCATATTTATTCGTGTGATCATTCATTCATTTCTACTATACTTTTTTCTACAAGGGTTAGGATGGCTTACTTCAAGGACATACTTAGAATATTTAATATCTATTGTTTTTAATTTTGTTATCTTAAAATAGCACCCATTTTATTATTATTTGCTGTACATTTCTATTAGTAGAATAGAGCCATTATATATTTTCTTTTAGAGCTAGGACAAGTCTCTCACAGTATCCTATAACCATCTTAGTGCTCATCAAAAGCAAAATATTATTAACCCTCTGGCTGATTTCTCTATTGTTCCTGTACCCTTTTAAGGAAAGACAACCCTAAACACTTGATATGACTCAGGTGACTTTAAATGGCTCTACTGCCATCTCCACCATGTTTTGACACTTCTGGTGATGAATTTTTGATAACAACCAGCTCCATAAATTAATAACCATAAAGGTCCTTTAACAATGCTGGAACCTGTTTAATTGCTCTCCTCTAAGGAGCCAAGGAAAATATATTTCCATTTTTATCTGACCTTTGGGATTTTCCACTGTCTGTCAGTTTAATGTATGTAGGAGGCTGACAGAGAAAATTAACAGCTGGCTAGAAAAAAGAAAGGTATTATTATGACTAAAATCAACCATGCTGGGAAGGGAAGGGCTAGCCAAACTCACTGGATTACAGAAACAATCCTTGTCCAGAATGGTTGTGCCAGGGTAACTCGAGTGTCTTGTAATCTAGTCCCTTCAGATTTAACACTCTCACCTACCTCCTAATCATTCAACTACTTTGTTGGAAAAGGAAAAGAATCTGTATATTTTGCAAAATTTATGGCAGGAAGCCCAGAAACTATGACATAAATGTATTACAGAATAATATTTGAACCTACGGTTGTAAATATTTTCTGTCACCCTGGCATATTTAATAGAGACAGGTTGTGTCTAGTAAGATAAGAGCAGTACAATACTTAGAGCTGTAGTTAATGATGTGCAACTGTGCACCATGAAGAAGGAAGTGACTTCATGGAAGCTGAAAAGGTTTAAATTAATTTGTCTTGGTGTACAAGCAGCTACTTGCCTTCCTGTACACAATTCATTTTAATGGTTGGAACAACCCCCACTCGGAACAGGGCAGCATTGTTTTGCTGTTGGCTCTCACACGTTGTAATGGACTGATGACAAAGACAACAATTCATAGACACATGACACTTACAGCAGTCCTATTTTAACCTGCACCTGCACATCCTGTCAAAATGCAGATTCTGATTCAGCCATTCTTGGATGGACCTGAGAGTCTGCATTTCTAACAAGCTCTCAGTGATGACAATGCTTCTGGCCCTTGGATCACATTTGGAGTAGCAAGAACTTAGAAACATGACCCGCATGGCATATAAAAAGCAATTACCCTGCCTCAAGTTAGACTATTCACATCTTCACTCACACTGATCCAAGAAGAATATTAACACTTGAGTTTCTTTTTCTCTTGACAATCACTTACCTTCTCAGAGAACCCTATAATCCTGAAGCAATGCTGAATTGCTTCAAATTGTCTTCTGTAAGACTCCTTGGAAGTTACATCATACATCACCCTTCCAGTCTCATCAGCTATGTACCTAATGGAGAATGACCAAACAGAATGAGCACTGACTTGGCAAATGGCACCCCAAACACCAGGACATCATTGGGCTCCATTTTTGCAAAAGCATTTCCCTTATAGTCGAATCCTGCAGTGGAATAACGGTGTACATGGCTAAGTAAAATGGCTGTGGGTAAGTTTTTAAGCTTTCTAGAAAATGCAAATGGTGAGATGTTGTTCCTACCCTCTCATCCTGGATATTGCAGCTAAAGAGACTGTCAGTGTCCGGTTGGGAAAACAGCACCATTTATTTCCAAGTTTTGTCAATTGGTAGTTGTACATACATTAAATAAAATAGAACACTAAAACACCTGACACTTACCTAGGAGGCTTTTCCTCAGGAAGTCTGAACTCAGAAAGTTTCTTTTGGTGATAAAGACCAGCATAAATATGGTAAAATATGTGAAAATTTTTCTCTCCCCTGAAAAAAAGGGGGAGGGGATATTACTAATAACATATTCTGGATTTCCCCACTCCAAGTGATTTACACCATTCCTTTCCATGTAAAATATTATTCTCTAGTAACTCTGCATTTTCAGGCAATTAAATATGCTATAACCCAACTACAAAATACTAACAGTGATAGGATTAGTGTAGTACTTGTCACAATGTCACGTTATTAAGCACATTTTTACTATGTGTAAAGAGGTATTTTACACAGAAGGAGATTTTAGAGACTAGAACACTTACAGGTAACAGCTCAGGTTACACATGTTTAAAGAGATCTTTCTATTGCAGCCCAAATGACTCTGCATCTGTACTACATGCATTCTGTATGTAGCCCATGGTACTTAGAGACAGTGATATCCAGCTTAAAGAAATCAGCCAATCTCCCTGCTTTACTGGAGCCCCAGATGGGAAGCTGCTTACCAGTTGTAAAGCAAGTTAGGAAGGAATTGTTCCTACAACTAAGGTCTCCACAATTTCAAATCTGTATTCTTTGAAGTATAATTGAAAATGGCATGCAACAGACCCCCTAGTCCCCTGCTCTCCACCCTCTTTTAGGCCACCCTAGCCAGGGTCCTTTCAGAGAGGTGCTACTCTAAGTGTGGCCTGGACACACACTCCTGTCAACTTATGGTGAGATAAGGCATAGGAAAAGTACAGATCTAGAAATTTTATAGCAAGTGACATTGCCATCACATCCAAGAGTATGATAATTTTTCTGATAAATTCATTATATTTTATGAAGGTAGGGGTTCACAGTGGAATGAGGATTTAAAATAAACTGGGTCCTTCAGCGGATTTTGGCAAATCCTTACTTTGGCCGACTTAGCTCTGTGGAAAGAAATCTTGTCTTCTTTCTACTCCTTGTCCCCATCTGTGACACGGACCCTACTCTGCTCTTCAGCTTCTTCTGGGTATCCTGGTTTCACTCACCCTGCTGAGGCTTTCTTGCTACATCGGGCCCTGTGTTCTCGTCCTGCCCCTACTTGCCATTTCCCGCTCCTTTGTTCCCTCAACTGATAATGTCATCAAATGCAGATCACGGCAGGCACGGCACCAGGTTCAGGGATACAGCACCAAGAGGAGCCACACCCTCCGGAACTTCCCTCCTAGAGAAGGGGTTCCACGGAACAGCAAGGAGACTTGGGATGAGGGCTTTGAAAGAAACGAACAAGGGGATGAGGTGAAGAACAATGCCGGGGGATGAGAGTTAGTTGTGTCAAGTCAGGGGAAGCACTCGGAGGAAATGACCCTTAAGTCAGCGCTGTAGCATGAGCAGGGGCCAGGAGGAGCTACAGCGGGAAGGGGAAGACATCCCGAACAGAGGCAGCAGCGCGTACACAGAGGCCCCGAGCGTGATGCCAGCGAGAAGGCGGGGTGGGCAGGGAGCCAGGGCCAGCCCACACAAGGCCCCACACAAGCCTGTAAAGAGGATTTTGCTGATTAAGCAACTGGTGTTCTGTGTTTTAAACTGGAGCCAGGGTGCACTGTAAGCGTAAGACATGAGCAGATCTGTGTTAAGAAAAGTGCACTGCCGCCGCGGATGAAGATGGGATTGTGAGAAGCCCAGATGAATGCAAGGAGACCCCTCAGGCAGCCAGCGGGGAGAACAAGTGGCCGGGAGAGGGTCATGACAGTGACGATGGACGAGAGTATAAGCTTCACGGTCCGTTCTGGAAGAACAACTGGAAGGACATCCTGAGAGAATGAATGAGGGTGGTGAGGGAAAGGAACCTGGAGTCTGCCTCCTAGGTTTTTGATTTGAGTGCCTGGTGCTGGTGGCACCATTCACTGAGATAGGGCAGCCCTTACAGGGCTTTATGAATAAGTACGCCTGGAATGAATTACAGGGCTTTATGAATAAGTACGCCTGGAATGAATTACAGGGCTTTATGAATAAGTATGCCTGGAATGAATTTCACCTGTTCTTTAACCTCTGGTATATGTGCAGGTTTTGGCTGACCCATTTTGGTCTTACCTTCCTATAGTTTTTATGCAGACACCTCTGGTTCTCAATTCTTCCAACATCTATCCTAGCATAAATCCAATTTGATTTTTATCCCTGTAACTATCAGGTTTGGCTAGGTTTTGTTGCAACAATGAACATCCCAAGATCTTAGTGGCTTAACTCAACGAACTGTTCCTATTGTTCGGAGCACATGCCCATTGAGGGCCAGCAAGGGGTGGGGTGCTTATGCTCATCATAGGCACAGAAGGGCCAGGCTGATGGAGCGTCCACCATCTTACACTTTGCCAGAGACTCTGGAGTGGAGGGTCTAGCCATTAAATGTTCATTTGCCAGAACTGGCCATATGGGCACATCCAGCCACAGGGTACCAAGAATGGGAATCCTACTATGTGTCTGGGGAGAGGCAGACTGAGGTTAGAAAGGTTAGATGAACAGGACTTACACAGACCCCATATTCTTCTCATCCAATGTTTTCAGTCTATTTTACCTTATCTGTGTTAATATGTTGAATAAATTTAATAATAATAATTTTATGGTATATTAGGTTCCTATTATGTTCAACTTCTATATTTGGTGAAATTACATATCGTCTCATTCAATTTTCTAATAATAGCCCCACAAGACTGACTTTATTATGCCTTTTATGCATGTGGGGAAACTAAGGTATAAGGATATTTACATCAAGTGACATAGCTGTGATTAGAACCCTCCTCACATTATTTTTGTAAAAGACTACTTTACATTTGAAACCAGAAAGCTGTATTTTCCATTCTGTCAAAGGTAGGTTCCTAAACTTTAAAATCACCCTAATTTTGGGAGAAAGAAGCAAGAAACCTCATAAAAATTAATCAAGAAGCCACAGGGAAACTAATATGACTCCACTCTTTTTGTTCATTTGTTTTATTTTTCATACCAGCCCTATACTGTGGGGAAACCGCAAGCATCTGATAGCAGGAGATGCTTGGGTTCTTAACCCGAACAGGGCCTGGATTCTTCTCGCACAGTATCTCTCAGATCCAACAACTCTCCACCTCCGTCTCCACTACCTCAGTCCAGGCCAACATTCCCTCTCACACGGATTCAGCAACAGCCTCCTAACGGTCTCAACACAATCCTTCCTGCGTGTCCCCCAGTCCGTTCACCCCACTGAAGCCAGAGAGATCGCTTCAAAATGCAGGTTGGGTTTCGTTAACTCCCCCGCTTGAAAACGTTCCAGAGCTTCTTGCTGCCTTTAGAACAAGGCTCAGAATCCTCAGCCTGGTTCCAAGGCCCTGAATAACCGGGTCTGTCTCACCTTTTCTCCCCTCTCCCTCCCCGATCCTGTCCCCACCTCATTGGCTAACTCTTAATGACCCTCGGGCCCTGCAGTAGCTGTCTCCCACACAGGGGGCGCCCCCCTTGGACGAGGTCATGTGCCCTTCCTTCTCCTGTTTTACCTTCATAGCACCTTACATTGCTTCCTGGACTTACCACGGTGGTTCTGTACTTAAGTTTATTCATTAGGTTAATGCCGGGGACCCTCCCCTTGCCCCTCCCCACCTCCCACCCACTCCAGGCCCCTTGAATGCTGGAACCTTGGGTGTTTTGTTTACTCCTGCCGCTCCAGCAGGCAGGGAGTGCGGCACTAGCGTACAGTAAGCCTCTAATAGATGACTACTGAACAGTGCATGAATGGAGTCATGCTCCTGACAAATTTTTCCCTGCAATAGTAATAATAAGAAGTATAGTTAGCCCTCTGATAACATGTGCCATACCAGGTAATTTTCAAAGTAATTTTATATAAATGAACTCGTTAATCTTCACAGCAAGCCCACGAGTAAGCACTAGTGACATCTCCATTTCACAGTTGGGACAGAGAGGTTCAGTGACATATCCAAGGGGAGAAGATATCAGAGCTAACATTTGACCCCAGAGCAGTCTATGCTATTGATCACTATTGCTATAGCGCTCTTCTTAAAACAATTTTTTTCCATCTTTTAATCTAGGGGGAAAAAAATCAACATGTGGAATATCTTTAGTGCTTTTCGTCTATAAACAGGTTCAATTTAAGAGACCTAATGATTTTTACAAGTATCTGCAATGTTACTGAATTCTACCTGATAAAACCAACTCAGAAGAAATGGACCCACTGGTCCCAAAGTACTCCCATCCCAGCCCTGTGTGCTCTTCCTGCAAACATTTTTAGGTTGGAAACTTCCACATATCCCTTGCTTAAATAATTCCTTGCTCCTGGGAAGGCAGGGGCCCAGATTGCTAAGAAAAAGGGTGAGAATGGGGCCATGAAAATTTCCAAAGCCTCCTGGTCTACACTGCAGAGCAAACAGAGCGATGAAGCAGTGCACCTACACTGCCTGTTTTATGACTCTGGATTTTTCAAGAAGATATTCAGAGATTCTTGCTCCCATCACAGCTCCGGTTGGTGTAAACATCATTTCCAGATATTTTCCAAAACGGCTGGAATTGTCATTGATGGCAGTGCATGCGTTTCCAAAGGCTTCCACCAGGGAGTTGACTTGCAGAATTTTCTCTCTCAAGGTCTGATTACTGCCCTGTGCCAAACAGACAACAGTCAAGAGGCGCTTCCAGAAACATTACTCTAGCAAAGTTGCCAGGCACCCTTCCCTACCCACAAAATTCATATTGTTCTTTTAGGAAGAGCTCCATTTGGGGAAATTAACATCTACTTCCAGCATTGTTTTCTCAGATAAGCAAGTCCCCAGGTGCACAGGCATCAGATGAAGCTAGAGTAGGTCACGGCCATGATTTACTTAAAATTTTTGACAAATAAATGCTTAAGCAGTTTAGAAAGAATTTTAACTACAGAGAATCTCTAACATTTTTCATTCATTCATTATAGTATTCAATAAATCTCATCTGTAAAAAATATTGTCTATTCTTAGTCTCATTGCAGTAACTCTGAGTATAAGTAACTGCTAGACCAATTGTAAAGTCATTCCTTCAATGTCCATTTCACCAAGCTGGAAATTTCTGTCTCCCTCAGCTTTTGCTCAGACATTTTTATTTTCCAGTCCTTTAATCACCTTACTGACTCTCCCTGATCGAGTTCTTAGTGTTTAAGCACTTTCACTACTTAATAGCTAAGTGTTTCTATTACACTGAAAACGTGAAACATTAATTGCTGATAATCTAGTAAATTCATGCTGGCATTATATTCCTCACTATGTGAAAGAAGGATGGTCTGCTGACTTCTCAAGAGGCTTAGCTGTCAGGAGCCAAGCACAATAAAGATGGAATGCTTTTAGGAGACCCCTAGTAAAACCCACTAGTCCGTCATTTCTAGCACATGCAGTCACTCTGCAGGGACTTCTAGTCACAATATGTAGACTAGGTGGTCATACCTTTCCCAAGAAAGTCAAATGCTGAACAATCAGGTGGGTGCTTTCTGTCTTCCCAGAGCCGCTCTCTCCGCTGATGACAATGCACTGACACAGAAAATGGGGGACAGTGAAGAACTCACAGCACAGTGAACAATCTGCATGTTAAGCCATGATTTCATAATACAACAACCACTGTACACCTTAATTTTTCACTAAACGCTGTATCTTAAGAATCTGTCCGCTTTACAAACGGAGAGTTTCTCCGGCCTTTTCACAGCCACTTGTGCTCCATTGTACAGATAAACCAGTCTATTTAACCAGTCCCATACTGATGGATATTTGAGTTTTTTCCTTATGTTATTACAAACAATACTCAATGAATAACCCTATACACTGGTCATTATATTTATATTCAGGCTCATCTGTAGAATAAATTCTTAGAAATGGATTGTTGGACCAAAAAGTAAATACATTTGCAGATTTGACATATACTGCCAAACTACTTTCCTAAGGACTGTACCAATATATGAAGGCACCTGTTCTACAATCTCATCAACAGGGTATGTTGAATTTTGCTCATCTGATAGGCAAAATGTGGCATCTCAGTGTAATTTTAATTTGCATTTCTTTTATTCTGAGTGGAGTTAGGTATGTTTTTGTATGTTTAAGATCATTCATATTTCTTTTTTTGTGACCAGTGCATACCTTTACCTAATTCTTTTGTACTATTGATTTTTTCATTATTCCTTTCTAGGAGGTCTTTATGTGTAAAGAAGATTACTGGGTGCAATATATAAAACACATTTTTGGTCTTTGTCTCTGGTTCCTGTCATGGAGCTCCTAAAAGCCTTGGAATTTCCTGAATGCTGGAAGTGATAGGAGCATCTTGTGGAATCCCTTTCAACCAAACCTAACTGCTACCTGGTGGTTTCGGGCAGAGGATGATGGAGGCCCCTCAGCAGAAAGACCAACCACATGATTAGAGGGTGGGAACTTTCAGCCCCATCATCCCAACTTCTAGGAAGGAGAGAGGGGCTAGAGACTGACTGAATCATAAACTCCTGAACAACAAGGTTCAGAGAGCTTCTAGGGGGGACATGTTGAGCGACAGGGACAGTGTATGTCCCAAGAGGGCACGGACACTGCACCACCCCCTCCCCTGTTTCTTGCCCTGTGCATCTCTTGCATTTGGCTGTTCCTGAGTTGTATCCTTTATACTAAATGTAAGTAAAGTGTTTTCCTGAGTTCTATGAGTTGTTCTAGTGAGTTATCAAACCTGAGTGGGGCTGTAGGAATCTGTAAGCTGGGCAAAAATGTAGGTAGCCTGGGCACCCCATTTGCAGCTGGTGTCTGAAGTAGAAGGAGACTGAGGGACTGAGCCCTGAACCTGTGGGGTCTGTGCTAATTCCAAACAGGTAGTGTCGAAATTGAATGGAACTGAAGTGCTGTACATCAACTTGGTGTCAGGGAACTGGAGAACTGGAGAACGGGTTGGTATTGGAAAAGATACAACATTTGATATCAGAAGTGTTGTAAGAAAAAAGATAACACAGTGGGGCATCTTTATAACTTGAGAAACACATATAACTGTCCATTTACTTCCTCTCTATGGAATATATAGACATTTGACAAATCTCTTGGAAAGGTAAAAATTTGGAGAAGCCAAGTTTCTGACCTGCAGCACATACATGTACTCCATATTGTAACTTGTATTGTTAAAATTTCACCTGTTCTTCAACAAACCCAAAGCTAGGACTTCAAAGGTCTCAGAAATTTTCACATAATAATTCTCTCATAAAATGTTCTCATCAAATTAGATTATTTCTATTTCAAACAGAATTAAGAGACAAAAGAAAATACATATATTGAAAGATAAAGGAAGGATCAAAGGATGGATGTCACCACTGTGAGTAAAAACAGTAAGTTAAAATGTATGGGTGAGCTTTATGTTTAACTAGCATTGAGTTTAAGATTTGTTCAGCCTTTACCCAACCCATCACAATTTTTCAACAGCTTAAACAGTGTGGTGGCTGATCACTGTCAACCTGTGTATTTCATATTTCAACTTGACAGTATTTCATTAAAAAAGGACTGGACCATAAAAATTCTGAGAACTTAATAAGATGGTACTTCATTTATATCATCCTACATCCTGTTTTTATTACAATCATTCCCATGTAATCAGGTTTGTGTTGGCTCTATGGTCTCATATTCATATTAGAAATACTCTTATGACATTTTATTATTTCCTATTTCCTTGATTCAACACCAGCAATTAGAAGGGAAAGCTTTCAGGAAGACTTAAGAGGTGCATAGGAAGACAGACACATCCTACTCTGTGACATGGTGAGACAGGAAGGTAAGTTCTCACCTGGTCCTTGCTGAAAGTAACCATGCATTGGTAAGCAGCGTCTGCTGATGCAAATATGTGGGGGGGGTTTGAGGCACGTTTCACCCCATGATAAAGTCTGGAAAACTGAAGAGAAAATAATTAAAATTAAAAGGAACTTTTAATGCTCCACTGGACCTTCTAAGGCTCTGGTGCCTGTAGCCCATGAAACCAAGGCTCTGTCACGTATTAGGGACACTGTGTCATCAGAAGGGCTGTTTGGCCCCAGACCCTGGAGTCTAAATGCCTGAGTTCAAATTCCAGTTCTTCGCCCCCTGGCTCAGTGCATCTGTGCAAGGGAGTTAACTTCAGTAAGTGTCCTCGTCTGCCAAGTAGGTTCAGTAATAGTGCCTGTCTCACAGGGTTGGGAGGAAAAAGGGGAGGTGACCCAGTGCCTGGCATGCAGCAAGCACCAAAATGAATGTTAGTTATTCCTGTTATATCTTGATTTAAAGTTACTCCCCAAAAGTAATAATTCCACCTGTGTTAATTATCTGCAGCTCAGGGTACACACTCTCAGGGTGGCATAATTTTATTCTCACTTTTCCTTTCTTTTCATTTTCCCTTGTGATTTCTAATTTCCCATTAAGGAGCAACATGCTCTTAAAGCATCCCTTACCTGTGGAGAGTATATACTTAGATTCTGGAAAGGGTTTAAGGCAATTAAGATGTCTCCAACATATGTGTAAATCAGCAGGTCCACATAACGCTTCTGCAACTGATGAACAATTGTATCCTAAGAGAGCAAATGGTGTTGAGAGTAAACATTATTTCCAATCAAGGGAGAGTTCTAAGAGTAACAACATATTTCTTCTTGCAAGAATATTTTTCTCTAAAAGATGAATGTAGTCAATTTAAGTAATACAAACCCTAATGATTCTAAATGCAGATAATTGCCTTGAAAGAAGAAAAAAACAGGTATATGCTGTAAGAAACAGACCCACTTATCATTTGCTAAGAGACACTGAAATATCCAACACAGTTTTTATTTGTTAATATAAAAAAACTTGTTTCATCCAATCAAAATGTTCTATTTAAAATCTGATTTAACAGGCTGTTCCTATTGCTAAAGTACAAACAAAATAGTAACTTCATTTCCCAAAGCAATGCTCTTAAAATGTATGTAGTGGGCATAGAAAAGCAAACACTTTTATATTACAGTTTAGTGACTCATAGATTGCAGTTGTGGGTCCCCAGAGTTAGAATCAGCAGAAGCAGGTCCTGGGCAATTAACAGCTCTATCAAACATGCATATTTTAAATGGAGATCATCACAGTTTTCAAATTTAGAGTTAAAGCTATATTAACTTCACTCTTTCCCTAAATGAAGCACCTCTCTGTAAAGAACGAACATCTTAATTTAGGGGTTAAATTGCATTTTTTTAAAAGAGAAAATAATTTCAGCTGATATAATATAGATCATCCAAGCCTACAATATGAAGGGCTTTATGAGAAAAATCTAAATCCTTTTCTTGTCATCATTTAGGACATTTTGGGGACTATAAAAGAACAAAACACAGGGTCATAGTCACAGCACCAAAAGTTCCCTGAGCTTCACCCAAAGGCTATACAAGTAATTACATTTTCAAGTGACATTAGGAAAATATGGTCTACGGGAGAAAGTTCAGATCATTCACATGAAACAAATGTCATCGGTGAGAACTGTTTACTAAATATTTAGTACCTCATCCAAAACCTCTAGATTGACCAAATCATCCTCAAGGCAGTATTTTTCAGCATCTTGCACATAATAGGTTCTTCTGGTATGCATCCTTTCATGCCTAGAAATTTATCCAGAGACTGTTAGCATTAAGATAATCAAGTAGAAAATGAAAATGGCTCTTTCATAATGACACGTTCAAACACTTCAGGGACACACAGGAAAAGCAGGTCCCGTCCAGGCCCCAAGCTGTGGGGCCCTTCCCCTGCTGCTGCAGGGCCACTGCTATGAGTAAGGCGAGCGCCAGGCGGAAGCCTCCCAGCCACCACAGTAAGGAGCGCCGCCAAATGGGCCCGTCTAAGACTTATACTCATTTTTCGTGAATGCCAACAGCAGCACGTCCAGAAATAAATATCTCCTCACACATTTTCTGCTCTGTGTCAGGCATTTAGTTTTCACTGGGGCACTTCTCTTGAGGTCCCCTCATGCTCTCCACCAGCACCATCCCCGACTTTTTGGGAAATTTTTAAGCTATAGAAAATTTCAGAGAACAATATAGCTAATATCAATGAACCAGTAAACACTGATCATGCATTGAGTAATATATATACTGTAGGTTTCATTCTGCACACTTGTTTTTCCACTCAGTATTATGTTATTTAAAGTATATGTGTACATATTTACATATTCATACATATTACTTTCATCCCTAGGAAATACTACACCATAGGAATATGTACCAATCTATTTACCCCAGTCCTATGTTGATCAGCATTTAGGCTGATTCCAGTTTTTTACTCCTAGAAATAAAGCAGCACTTAAGATCTTTATATGTACCCTCTTGTGTATATATGTAAGATTTTCCTCTTGGGGGGACATTTCTCCACAGTCATTTAAAAAACTTGGCTGGCAATCTATTCCAATTCTCTTTGGTATACCAAAATAGAGCTTTTTAAGGGCATAAAATTGACTCAGGGTCAGAGTTGGCCTTCCTGCAATTTCCTTCATGAACATCACTACTCAGTGTGATTCAGGAGGAAAGCATTAGCCTAGACGTTAAGAGCTCTGGATCCTCGTTTCAGGGTTGTGAGTGATGTGGTGTGGGCCACTCAGCAAATCCCTCAACATCCAGCATCTCAGTCTTGTTCATTCGTAGTTAGAATCACTCATGACCAGTCTGTCTATCTCACAGGGAGCCTTGAAAGCAGCGTAGTCATGGATAGAAAAATGCAAAGGAGTTGAAAAAAATGTACCAAGTACTATTCTTACAACCTTGCCAAATCTGGAATCAACAATGTGTACAACTTCACACATTACTCAAAATACCATTAACTAGATAAAATCACATATAAAATGCCTTTCCACGTATTGTAAATTCAGCATCAAAGAAGAAATACTGCACGGTTCTTCCTTTTCACCTGTGCTTCCCTTTCACTTATGCTCATTATCATCACAGCGTTAATGGTTACAGTTTCACCTTGTCAGGTCCCAAAAGTTGGTTTTACTGAATATTTTGCTTAAGTACCATGTCAGAGTAATGACATCCTGACATGCATGCTAACCCTTGCTACACATATTTCACAGAAGTTGGCAAAAATGAAGGAGCAAATTTAACAGCTCTGCATGTTGAGTCTCGAGTTTATAACACAATGGAAATGGGCAAAGCACATACTGGCTTTTTTTCTCTGCCTGCCCACTAAATTTTACTTCCCGATCTCCATATCACTGATAGATTTGAAGAAGGTGCATTTGAAGCATGGCATTAGTCATCTCCAGTGTTAGAACCAGTTTTGCTGCTAATTCAAATAAAGGTCCAAAATAGATAAAACTTAATTTTGCTTAATCAAATCAATTTATAATCTAAGCATTTTAAAAATTATTAAACAAAGAGTTTACTCATCTGGTTCTAACATATCAGTGAGGTCAAAGAGAAATCAAATTGGTTTGAAATAAAAATTTTTACTAAAACTCAGCACTGCTGTCTGCTTGCAGCCAGCCACCTTACTAAATAAACAGCAGGAAGGTGCCTATTTCCGGACAAATCCTCTTTACATAAAACCTAAACATTTTTTCCCTTGGAGGTCATCATAAAATGAAATATCACAACACACTTTTCATAAAATAATTAAAATTTCATCATATTAAATTCAGCTCGTTTGTCTGCTTCCTAAATCCATATCTTGCAATGTATGAAATAGGCTAAATGAGAGTTTATTCTACACATCTTTTGACAAAGAAACTCAGAAATTAAAAAAACCAAATCATCCACAGATTTGGTTCCAGTCAAGATGCAGTAAGCACTCTCTACTTCACTCTGTCTCCCCACTACATTCAAATAAATATCCTGGCCAGAACGCATGAGACTCTGAGAAGTAAATGGAAAAAGGCAGATTGGGGATATCAGAATTCAAAATACTACTGAATCAATGCAAGTTCCCCAGGGACATTTTTTTTCTCCAGTAATTCCTGACCTGGACTTAAAGGAGCTTGAACTGTATTTAAAGGTATCAAGCTTCATGTTGGATGACATTTTTACTACCAACAAAAATGGGAGCACTGATAAAACCTTACTTGCAGTATGACACATAAGCTCTAGTAGAAACTTGTGACTTCCAGTGTGAACAATGCAATACCACCAGGACTGAAATCGTTTTGAGCTCTGCAGCAGACTATTTTATGCCCATGTATCTCTCCCACACACAGATTTAACCTCCAGGAATCATGGAGATGCTCTCTGCAAATCTCAGCTTAATTCCCATAAAAATCTTCCCCCTGAAATATTTTGTAAACAACAAATGATTTTTAAGAGATTTTTATCTGCTGTTACAAGCAATGTATGACCTCTCCCCATGCTTACAGGTGATCAAATTCCTTAGACTTACTTGCCCCAGAATTGAAGCTGGCATTCTAGAAGGTGATGTTCATACAAGTATTTCCACTCTGAGAAAGAACACTTCGTTTTCTCAACCAGTGGAAAAAATATTTGCAGGCCCTGTCTCTGCATTCCCCAACTAGGGTTCTTCTTGTTTTCCTGCTTTGGCCATGGGGTGTGAAGGGCCTACCGAAGAGAAAAAAATTATTCCAACTTTGTTTTCTTAATTATCCTAGACATTACATATATTTATAAAAAGTGTTATGTTGCTTTATATTTGTCTATTTTCACTGAAATTAGTCAAAATAAATTTGGTTTAAATTTTTTAGTTTCCCTGAGTTAAATGATTCATTGTCACTAGTAACTGCCAACTAAAATTTCCTTTAAATTCACGTGCTCCACCTAGTGCTTTACTTGAGAATAGCATCTATTGTCAATTTTGGCTGAAGAATTCCTTATTTAACGTGAAAATTACAGATTTCCAACTAAAAGGTATATGCAATGAATATTCCAAAGCTCAGAGGAGTGGAGAGATAGATAAATATATGGGTAAATGACAAAAGGCATTCTGTTAAATCAAGAGTACATGTTAAAGTAATATAGTTTTAATGACTCAGAAGACATTTTCAAATTTCAACAAAGTACATATTGCTATTTGCTAGATTCCCTATTTGTTTTTATGAGGCTTTAAGTATTTTGGCTGCCAAGCCTGGCTCCCCAGATAAATGGAGTTTTGGGGGTTAAAGCTTAGAGAGGAAGAAACTCAAAGCTTCAGCTTGGATTTGTTCTTAGAGTTTGTGTGTGTGTGGTAGTAGGTGGGTGGGGGTTGGTAAGTAGTTGTGACCTCAGTTCCTCAGGGATCAGGAAAAGGGGCATATGGTGTCTGCATCCCTGGCTCATGTAAGGTGGGGCAGGGAAAATGGAAGTTCCACAGCCAGGATCCTCACCTGATCCTAATCTACTGCCTACTGTGTATGTGCGGTGATGTCATACTTAGCCTACTCTGCAGGCACATGCTTGCATACCCATTGGTGATAAGTCGTTATTTGCTTGTGTTGCTATAGAAAGAGCTCTGCCTGGCACTAGGGCAGAGGAGAGCAGAGGCTGGAGGTGAGAGCAGGGCCTGGAGGAGGCAGCACCTGAGTCAGACTTGCTACTTGCAGACTGCCCCAGAAGCAGACGAGATTCTAGTGCTTGACCTGTCACCATGAGAATAAAGCTGGGTATAAGCCCCTTCTTACTCCCCAACATTCCATCGTCATTTTTCAGTCTCACCGAATCCAGAGTGAACTTGCCTGGAGCCGAAACCTCCTTCGGCTCAGAACTACAGGTAGGAACAAGGGCAAGTCTGAAACGCCAAGTCCAAGGAAACAGGCAGAGAGTAAGGACTGTATCTGAAGAGTGGGTGAGGCAGAGCCAGAGGCTGGAAGTTCCTCTAACACAACAGCGGGCACAAATGAGGTAGAGAATGGGGAGATATTTTGGAATGTCTTACGTTAAGCCCATGAATGGAAAGGAGCTACCCAAACTCATTCAGACACTGGGGAAATTCTTCTCATGGAATAAATTCCTAAAGTGCTGCTGCTTTCACTATAGTTTAATCTCTATGACTGCATTATTGTTAAAACCATTTTCACGTGAGTGCTTTTTAATACCTCATTATCAGGCCTACAGACTTCTTTGTTTGAATTGCTGGCCCTGTGAATGGTATTTACAAGTGTATATTTTGTCCAAAAGTGACTCCTTAGTTCCTTGGCCTCTTTGTGTCTGGAAGCCATGCCTGTGGCAGCAGAGATATTCATGTAGGTAGATTGAAACAGCGCTGCAGGAGCTTCACATAGCTGTGGCAGGATGCATTCTTCTCTTCACCCTCAACTATGATGAAGAACAAAGTGTGAGAAGGAGGCCTTCTGAACCATAACTCGAGGATCAGAAGAAAACAAAATATTTTATCTTAATAATTACAGGGGATGTGCAAGTGAGGTTAAACTCTGCACTCAGAGAGGCCTAGTGGTCTTTTAGACAGTCAAGACCATTGTGAAGGCCACCCATACTTCCGTTCCTCCACACTCAGGATCAGAGCCCTTCCCTCCATCCAAGATTAGAACTGGAAGGGGTCTTGAATACACATTTACCTCCTCAACATAATGGAAATGGATCACTTCCCTGTAACTCTCGCCCTAACTCAGCCTTCCATCCACTCACAGAGAGAGGGTAGGGGAAATGGGCATCTCCTCTCTGCCCCCTCTGCCTTTTCCCAAACATAATTCTCCCTAACCAATCTCTCCCTTTTCACAATTTCACATTGTGCTTGTGTATTCTCTTTACCAGCACCTGACCCCCACCTCCCTTTCTATTCCCTCCCTTGATATCAGTCTTTGGTTTTCCCATCCCCCACCATTCACTTCATTAATTCTTCTCACATTCTGATCTCAGGGTTTCTCAACTTGTCGAAACATCTATTTCTACTCTACTTAAGCTATCTACAAGTTCAGCCATCACTAGTTCCCAATTATCTCAAAAGTTCCCAAGATGTCAGTTCTACAATCCTTTTCTCACCATCCTCTTTAACTGAATCTGCTCTTTGTCTTCATTGTGACTGCCAGTTCCCCCACCCAGACCCAGCCTCAACGTCAATAAACCACTTCTGGCTTCACTTTCTTCCATACTCCAAAAGTACGCCAAGGACACTCTCCTACTTACCTTGATTCTGTTGCCCCTTGTCCAGCCATCATGTCTATCCAATCCAGTCTGCTGCCAACTGCTTCTCCTGCATGCTCTACATGCATTACCTTAAGCACTGATTAATTTCACTACAACGGAATACTAGTCAGTTAAGTTCCACCTGGGTTTTCTGTACTATTGGGCAATCATATGTCCATCTTTAATGAACCCCTTATCATATTCCTCATAGCAGCAATTTCAAAGATTTACTACTTTCCTGAGTCCATAGCCCACTCCCAACCCTGACACAAGCTTGCTTAGTTTTTGGAAAAATAAAGGCCATTCAACGTGAATTTCCTCACGGCACCTCCTCTGCACCCTCTCCCCCAGCCCAACCATATCCCTCAAATTTTCTAGATGTATTCATCTAACCTTTCTGTGTCTTTCCCAACATAGATGTTCTTTCTAAGGTCAACCTTCCTCATAGGCCCTTGTTTCCACTCTCTTTGCTTCCTCTATTACCTTCTTTCTCTTCATTTTCCATGTCTCCCTCTATATGAGATCCTCCCCTTCATCTCTCCAAAATTTCCCCATCCTTTAAGAACCTGCCTTCTTCCCTGCAGCTCCTTTAAGCTACCAGCTTCTCTCTCTCCTGCGGGAAGTACTATGGTGGACAGAATATTCCCAGCCTTTGCAGGAACAGTTAGTTCTCCCTGTAGGCTATAGGTCTCATGTCTTCTCTGCATAAGCTCTCAAAACTAAACAAGTTTCTCCAGCTGGGAAGCCCAGGACTGTTTGGACCACTGATGGACACTAATTTGTGCAGAAAGCTGAAAGCTTTGTGTGATACCTGAAGTACTTGGCCTTCCAGATAGGATGTAAAGAGGAAGACAGGTCTTTTTACTGGTCTCTGTCTCCTAGTGTCCGACAATTTCTGTTTGATTACAGTCTGAACCAGGGCAGGGAGGCAGCCCAATTTGGGTAGATCCTGCAGCACTTCCCTCTTTCCCCAATCTCTCTCATCCAATCTACCACTAAGTCCTGACAATACCATTATTGTATCAACTTCTGTTATTTGCAGTTGCCACAGTCTGCTCATGTGTCCCCTGGCTCCAGCCTTGCCCAGGTCCATTCCATTCTCCACACTGCAATCAGAATGACTCTCCTGGAGGACATCCCTGCTTGACACACTTCTGTGGTTCCCGAGTGCCTAAACACAAGCCCATGCTTCTCAGCCCATCAGGACCCACCCCTACCTGCCTTTGTCTCCCTCCACCTCTCGCATGCTGACACACAGCAATGCCAGCTGTTTGCCAGGTTCTCTAAGCTCTCCAGCTTCTGGTCCTTTGCTCTGTGCTCATTGCTTATCTTTTCCTTCCACCTAGAAGAAACCCCTTCCCTGACTATCTTCTATTTGTTCTTCAGGACAGGTCAAGTGTCATCTCCCCACCAGCCCCAGGGCCTTCCCTTCCCAGGACCTTCCCTCCCCAGGCACCCTTCTGGCCCAGGGGCTTTTCATGCTCCTCTGTTCCTGTCTTTCCCACCCATGGGGCTATTCACTCTCTATCAGGAACTATGTCTGATTTGCCTTTGGAGTCCCTCTGTGCAGCATAGGGCCTGACATGTACACACATATAAATGTCTCTTTAATTAAGAAATGAATGTTAGGGGAGATTCAAGATGGCGGCATGAGCGGTGAGACAGAGAACTCCTCCCAAAACTACAGATAGTGCGAAAATATAGTTAATACAACTAATCCTAAAACGACAACAGGAAAGAAGGCTGCACCAGACTGCATACAGACCTCACAAACAAAGCAGACCTCACAAAACAGGGTAACATACCAAAGCCTTGATCCATCAGGACTCAGGCCCATCCCACACCCCAGCTCACCGGCAGGAGGAAGATAAATGGAGCAGGGAGGGGGTGGAAGCCTGGGACTACTGAACACCTAGCCCCGGAGATCTGCTTTGTGAGCAGAAACCTACATTGTGTGTTGCTCTGGACGTTGGGGAGCTGGGACAGGCGGAATGCTTGAGAAACACATTCCGGCCATTTGTGCAGGACAGGATACACACCCGGCCTCTCTGGGACAAGGGAAAGGCAGGCGGTCTGACAGGCTTCCTAAGAGCAAGAAGGCTGCTGAAGGGGTGGGGTTTGCATGGAGCTTGCTGTGCGAGAGAAGGGATAGAGTGACAAGGTTGTCTGGGCACACTCTGCCCACCTGGTTGGGAACTTTGAGGAGCTTCAGGCGCTCCATACGGCTGGCTGGCTACTCAGCTCTGAGACCCCCCTGTGATTCACAGCCTGCTGCACTTTCCTCCTGGCCTGCCAGCACCTGCTCACACGCTGGCAGTCACTGGGCGGGCATCAGGCCAGTCAGAGGGAGGCCCCGCCTACAACAGCTAGAGACACAAAGCACAGAGGCTTACCCGTGTGTGCTTGGCCCACTGGCTCTGATGCTGGAGACAGGTGCGGCAGACAGGAATCAGGAAACAGATCTTTCCTACCCCCAGGCATCAGCTCCGCTCCCCTATGACCCCCAACCTCCCTCTAGGGGCTGAGCAGCTCTAGAGACTGGAGCTTCTGGGCACTAGAGGGCACCACACAGAAATATGAAATGTCAAAAGAACATGGTTCAGACCAAAATCTCACAAACCCCAGAAAAAGGGCCAAATGAAACTGAACTCACCAATCTTCCTGAAAGAGAATTCAAAATAAAAATTATAAACATGGCTTATGGAGGTAAAGAAAAATATTCAAGAACTCAAGAATGAATATAAGATGGAGATTCAATCATTAAGAAGCTCCATATCTGAAATGAAACATACATTGGAGGGATTTAAAAGCAGATTAGATGTAGTAGAAGAGACGGTAAATGGAATACAAATTAGAGAAGAGGAATACAAAGAAGCTGAGGCCCAGAGAGAAAATAGAATCTCTAAGAATGAAAAAATATTGAGAGAACTGTGTGACAAGTCCAAACAGAACAATATTCACATTATAGGCATACCAGTAGAAGAGAGAGATAAAAAGGGATGGAAAGTGTCATTGAAGAGGTAATTACTGAAAAGATCCCCAATCTGGGTAAGGAGATAGTCTCTCAAGCCAAGGAGATGCACAGATCTCCCAACACAAGGGACCCAAGGAAGACAACATCAAGACATATAATAATTAAAATGGCAAAGATCAAGGATAAAGACAGACTTTTAAAAGCAGCTAGAGAGAGAAAAAACATCACATACAAAGGAAAACCCATCAGGCTATCATCAGATTTCTCAACAGAAACCTTACAGGGCAGAAGGGAGTGGCATGATATATTTAATGCAATGAAGCAGAAGGGCCTGAACCAAGAATACTCTACCCAGCAAGGTTATCATTTAAATTTGAAGGAGGGATTAAACAATTTCTAGATAACAAAGCTGAGAGAATTTACCTCCCACAAACCACTTCTACAGTGCATTTTGGAGGGACTCCTATTGATGGAAGTATTCCTAAGACTAAATATATGTCACCCAAGGGCTACACAAAGAGTACAGAATATGATTCATAACATACAAAGATTGGAGGAGGAAGAAAAAGGAGAAAAAAAAAGAATCTTTAGGTTGTGTTTGTAATATCATATGGAGTTAAATTAGACTGTTAGATAGTAAGGGAATTGCCCTTGAACTTTTGGTAACCATGAATCTAAAGCCTGCAATGGCAATAAGTACATACCTATCAATAATCAACCAAAATGTAAATGGTCTCAATGCACCAGTCAAAAGACGTAGAGTCACTGAATGGATAAAAAAACAAGACCTATCTCTATGTTGCCAACAAGAGACTCACTTCAAACCCAAAGACATACACAGACTGAAAGTAAAGGGATGGAAAAGATATTTCATGCAACTAATAGGGAGAAAAAAAGCAGGAGTTACAGTACTTGTATCAGACAAAATAGACTTCAAAACAAATAAAATAACAAGAGATAAAGAAGGACATTACATAATGATAAAGGGGTCAGTCCAACAAGAGGATATAACTATTATAAACATCTATGCACTCAACACAGGATCACCTATATACATGAAACAAATACAAACAGAATTAAGGGGGGAAACAGAATGCAATGCATTCATTTTAGGAGACTTCAACACACCACTCACTCCAAAGGACAGATCAACCAGACAGAAAGTAAGTAAAGAGACAGAGGCATTGAGCAACGTATTAGAACAGATGGACCTAACGGACATCTACAGAACACTCCATACAAAAGCAACAGGATACACATTCTTCTCAAGTGCACATGGAACATTTTCAAGAATAGATCACGTACTAGGCCACAAAAGAACCTCAGTAAATTCAAAAAGATTGAAATTGTACCAACCAGCTTCTCACATCACAACGGAATGAAACTAGAAATAAATTACTCAAGGAAAATGAAAAAGACCACAAACACATGGAGGCTCAATAACATGCTCCTAAATAATCAATGGATCAATGACCAAATAAAAACAGAGATCAAGCAATATATGGAGACAAATGACAACGATAATTCAACACTGCAAAATCTGTGGGACACAGTGAAGGCCGTGCTAAGAGGGAAATATACTGCAATGCAGGCCTACCTCAGGAAAGAAGAACAATCCCATATGAACAGTCTAAACTCACAATTAACGAAACTACAAAAAGAAGAACAAATGAGACCCAATGTCAGTAGAAAGAGGGACATGATAAAGATTATAGCAGAAATAAAATTGAGAAGAATAAAACAATGGAAAGAATCAATGAAAGCAGGAGCTGGTTCTTCGAGAAAATAAACAAAACAGATAAACCTCTCGCCAGACTTATCAAGAAAAAAAGAGAGTCTACACACATAAACAGAATCAGATATGAGAAAGGAAAAATCACTACAGACACCACAGAAATACAAAGAATTATGAGAGAATACTATGAAAAATTATATGCTAACAAACTGGATAACCTAGAAGAAATGGGCAACTTTCTAGAAAAATACAACCTTCCAAGGCTGACCCAGGAAGAAACAGAAAATCTGAACAGACCAATTACCAGCAATGAAATTGAATTGGTAATAAAAAAACTACCTAAGAACAAAACTCCTGAAACAGATGGTTTCACTGCTGAATTTTATCAAACATTTAGTGAAGACCTAATACCCATCCTCCTTAAAGTTTTCCAAAAAGTAGAAGAGGGAATATCCCCAAACTCATTCTACGAGATCAACATCACTCTAATGCCAAAACCAGGCAAAGATGCCACTTAAAAAGAAAATTACAGACCAATATCCCTGACGAACATAAATGCAAAAATACTCATCAAAATATTAGCAAACTGAATTCAAAAATACATCAAAAAGATCATCCATCACAATCAAGTGGGATTCATCCCAGGGATGTAAGGATGGTACAACATTCGAATATCCATCAACATCATCCACTACATCAACAAAAAGAAGGACAAAAACCACATGATCATCTCCATAGATGCTGAAAAAGCATTCGACAAAATTCAACATCCATTCATGACAAAAACTCTAAACAAAATGGATATAGAGGGCACGTACCTCAACATAATAAAGGCCATATATGACAAACACATACCCAAGTATAGTTACCAGCGAGAAGCTGAAAGCTTTTCCTTTAATATTGGGAACAAGACAAGGTTGCCCACTCTCCCCACTTTTATTCAACATAGTTCTAGAGGTCCTAGCAACAGCAATCAGACAACACAAAGAAATAAAAGGCATCCACATTGGTGAGTCAAACTGTCCCTGTTTGCAGATGACATGATATTATACATAAAATACCCTAAAGAATCCACTCCAAAACTACTAGATCTAATATCTGAATTCAGTAAAGTGGCGGGATACAAAATTAATACACAGAAATCTGTTGCATTCCTATACATTAACGATGAACTAGCAGAAAGAGAAATCAGGAAAACAATTCCATTCACAATTGCATCAAAAGGAATAAAATATGTAGGAATAAACCTAACCAAGGAAATGAAAGACCTATACTCTGAAAACTACAAGACACTCTTAAGAGAAATTAAAGATTACACTAACAAACGGAAACTCATCCCATGCTCTTGGCTAGGAAGAATTAATATTGTCAAAATGACCCTGCCTAAAGCAATCTACAGATTCAATGCAATCCCTACCAAAATACCAACAGCATTCTTCAATGAACTAGAGCAAATAGTTCTAAAATTCATATGGAACCACAAAAAACCCCAAATAGCCAAAGCAATCCTGAGAAGGAAGAATAAAGCAGGGGGAATTACACTCCCTGACTTCATGGTCTAAAGCCACAGTAATCAAGACAATTTGGTACTGGCACAAGAACAGACCCTTAGACCAATGGAACAGACTAGAGAGCCCAGATATAAACCCAAGCATATATGGTCAATTAACATACGATAAAGGAGCCATGGATATACAATGGAGAAATGACAACCTCTTCAATAGCTGCTGTTGGCAAAACTGGACAGCTACATATAAGAGAATGAAACTGGATTATTGTCTAACCCCATACACAAAAGTAAACTCAAAATGGGTCAAAGTCCTGAATTTAAGTCATGAAACCATAAAACTCTTAGAAAAAAACATAGGCAAAAATCTGTTGGACATAAACATGAGCAACTTCTTCATGAACATACACCCCTGGGCAAGGGAAACAAAAGCAAAAATGAACAAGTGGGACTATATCAAACTAAAAAGCTTCTGTACAGCAAAGGACACCATCAGTAGAACAAAAAGACTTCCTACAGTATGGGAAAATATATTCATAAATGACATATCCGATAAGGGGTTGACATCCAAATTATATAAAGAGCTCATGCACCTCAACAAACAAAAAGCAAATAATCCAAATAAAAAATGGGCAGAGGAGCTGAACAGACACTTCTCCAAAGAAGAAGTTCAGATGGCCAACAGGCACATGAAAAGATGCTCCACATCGCTAATCATCAGAGAAATGCAAATTAAAACCACAATGAGATATCACCTCACACCAGTTAGGATGGCCACCATCCAAAAGACAAACAAGAACAAATGTTGGCGAGGATGTGGAGAAAGGGGAACCCTCTACACTGCTGGTGGGAATGTAAATTGGTTCAACCATTATGGAAAGTAGTATGGAGATTCCTCAAAAAACTTAAAATAGAAATACCATTTGACCCAGGAATCCCACTCCTAGGAACTTACCCTAAGAATGCAGCAGCCCAGTTTGAGAAAGACATATGCACCCTTATGTTTATCGCAGCACTATTTACAATAGCCAAGAAATGGAAGCAACCTAAGCATCCATCAGTAGATGAATGGATAAAGAAGATATGGTACATATATACAACGGAGTATTATTCAGGTATAAGAAGAAAACAAATCCTACCATTTGCAACAACATGGATGGAGCTAGAGGGTATTATGCTCAGTGAAATAAGCTAGGTGGAGAAAGATAAGTATCAAATGATTTTACTCATCTGTGGAGTATAAGAACAAAGAAAAAACTGTAGGAACAAAACAGCAGCAGACTTACAGAACCCAAGAATGGACTAACAGTTACCAAAGGAAAAGGGACTGGGGAAGATGGGTCAGAAGGGTCAGATAACCGGGAAAAAAGGGTACTATGATTAGCACACATAATTTAGCATGGAGGCAGGGGGACACGGGGAAGGCAGTGTAACACAGAGAAGGCAAGTAGTGATTCTATAGCATCTTACTATGATGGACAGTGACTATAATGGGGTGTGTGGTGGGGACTTGATAATAGGGGGAGTCTAGTAACCATAATGTTGCTCATGTAATTGTTCATTAATAATACCAAAATAAAAAAAATAAAAAAATGAAAATAAAAATGAATGTTAGATTTTAAATGAGACAATTGACATTTTTAACATTCAGTATCTCAGTATTATTTTCATAATGTTGTATAGTAAGTAAATAGAGATGAATTTGCACAGATTAAAGCCAAGAGGTAGTTATTTATTTTTTAATGAAAAACGCTGAATTAAATAGACCATGTGTACTACTTCTACTATGGTAGCATTGATTGAGGGAGACTTAATCCTTGATGGAGGATTAACTCTATCAAGCACTATTTGAAGTATTTTTTAATGCATTGACTCACTTAACCCTGAACATAACCCTCATTTTGTAGATGAAGAAACTTTGGAATAGAAAAATTTAATAACTTATCGATAAGTGGCTGAGCTGGGATTCAAACCTGACATAGCCAATTTTAACCACTACTTAACCATTGTACTGTCTGCTGTGTGACCAAATTTGTGCAGAAAAGTGATAAGTTGGGTATTTCTGTCACTTATCCATGTGCTCATCTCAAGTTTTGTTCTTTCAACCTTACCCTGGAAACTCACAACTTTAAATATATTGAATTACCCACATCCAATGATTTTTGGAGAGCTTTTTTAGGTGGGCTTAAAAACGCCTATATAACAAACTCCTTGCCAGTTGCCTATTTAATAGTGGGGGATTGGTGGGAAATTAAGTGTCAATTACATACATGGTGTTTCTTTTATAATTAATCTTTCTACCTCCTGAGGAAGTGGCTGTTCAAAGTTTTGATACCTATTTGTGAGGTTGTAATTTTTTAAATGACTGTTCAAAGAAAAACAAACCCCTGGTTAAAACTGAAGATTACAAAGACCCTGTAGGAAGTCTTCACAACCATGAGGCTTTTCACATCAAAGGGCTTTAACAAAGATAAAGAGAAATCACAGAAAGTGGGTGAGAGAGACTAGAGTCTGATTTTCTAGGGTAAAAGGAGAAAAGTCTTTAAAAAGAGCATATACATCTAGATAGGCAAAGTCAGGCAAATGTGAAAAGCTGTATAACTTTGCAAACTGTCTCAGAACACGTTCTGCAGCAGACTTCAGCACAGAGAGACAAGGACGTGCAGATCTGACAGAGCATTCAAATGCTGGGTTTGGTCTTCCTGGCTGGGGGTGGGGGGTAAATTTAATTTAAATTTTCATCTTCCTTTTTGGTGGTGGTGCTGTGCGTGGGTATGTGTGCAGATGGGTGACTTGTGGGCAGTGGCTGATGTATAGACACAAAAGTAGGGAAGAAAAGGGGTTTCAGTTCCCTGGGACTTAAACACAAGTTCCTACTGCTTCGAAAAGACACCAAAGTCACAAGAATTTCTCTAATTTTCCACCCCACAGAAATGGCATTGGAAAAGGGGAGAGAGTAGGAAAAAGTACGTTTTATTATCCAAAAGGGAACCCGGTTGGGGTTTGGGAGGGATCGGCAAGATACAGTCACCTTGAAACTCGCCTCCAGCCCCAAGAGTTCTGATGTTTTTTGATTTGTAAACAGCTTTCTGCAGAATACAGGAATATTTCCAGAACTTGTGACTTGTGATATTTTATTTTCTTCACCCCTAGTCCTTCAAATGTTCTTTTAATAATAATGGATTAGAGCTTATCTGCCTCCTGGCCAGTTTTATAAAGCCAAATAATTGCTGAGCTGGGGAAGCAGGTCTATTTGCATTTACCTTTTTTTTTTTCAAAGAGAAATTCTGCCACCCTCTGGACAGAACCCAAAGATCTATTTCTTAGAGAACACCATGGAATACTGTTTTAAGAAACTGCCTCTGAAAATAAACATTTATTTTTAAAAATCTACCCTTTAAAGCAGGGAAGGGAAAATCACAGCTGCTTTAGATAGCATAGACATTATCCGGAGGGGAAAGAAAAAAACCAATTAAAAATACAAAATTGCCTCTAAGGAATTTTTCACTAAAGAAAATGATCTCAGAGCACGTAAGAGAAAGTCTCCGGTGTTTAACTTGTAATCTTTCCAAAATCACTTTAAGCCTACATTTTTACTCATAACAGCCAAGTAAAAATCTCACAGAATATCAGTCGTGGCTGTTTTCATAGAGTTATCTGTATTAGTTTAAAAAAATTCACACTTATATTAAATATAAATATATATGAGTTGGTTTTTAACTAGAACACAAGGGCAGAGTGAGATCTCAGCCAGGGTTACAAGAAATGAGCCACAGAGCCAAAACCCCACAGCTTGTTTCTGAAGCTCTCCTGATCACATCCCAGAGCAGGAAGCATTTAATGTCATGCAAATGAAATCTCAAAAATGCAGAGATGTGATAATTACCAGTAATAAATGCTGGGCAAATCAAAACACATGACATGCCATTTTTATAAATAACAAGAGAGAGGAAGCAGGACGTTGCTGAGCTCCATACCTGGTTTTAACAACAGGGTTTAGATGCTTCTGGTCTTGAAGAACCTCAGCCAGCTGTTTTTGCAGAAACAAAGCGTTCCCGTGGGCTCCTTTAATAAATGGATGGCGGAGGAGGTGTGTGACTGAAGGCCGCCTTTCAAAATCCTTAATAAGACACCTGTTTACAAAAATCCACAAACAATCCACAATCTCAGACACTCAGTTCCTCTATGATTAAGGGACAGAAGAGGTGAAAAACTCATTTATAAAACCTGCTCATTAACCTTATACAGTTCTTTCTTTATTCATATGTGCCAAAACATAGAAAAAGAATAATTATCCACTAGTTGAATTAATTGAAACATCAGAAATCTGAGTTTGTTTTAGGTATATATTGAAAACACAATCCATTTTTGTCATCAATTTAATTTGAAGTACTCAAAACACTGAAAAAATAGACTGATCAAACTGAATTTTCTGAGTTTTCATTACAGAAAATTGTTTAAAATGGAATCAAGTTGATTAGCCTATATACTTTATTTTTTAAAAGCATAAAAAATTACATACTATCACTTAAATGAAATATTAGGATATATGAAATGTATACTATAAATGTCCACTATTTGGTGGTAGGGAAAAATGCATTTTAGTAGTTTGCGAGGAAAGAAATTAATCCTACAGAAACCTTCGTAGAGAAAGTCCAACACGTTGATTTCTAATGTCTTCTGAAGCAAAAACAACTCAGAGCAGGAAGTGACTACAATATAATTCAGATGAATTGGAATGGAATTATGCAAACAGGGAACAAAAAAGTCCATTCAAAATGGTAAAAATCTGACTGCATTTTAAACTCCTCTGTGGTTAATTGGTTAAAACTGTACCAGTGTAACTACTTCCTGTTTCAGATTCAATGCCCTCTTCAAAGAAAACAATGATTTGGTACATCTTGCTGTATGCTCTGTATTATTAAAGATTATTTTGACACAAAGAAATTTCTTGTGAAACGGAATCTGATGAATAGCCCTCCAATTACCATAGCATTTCATTCTGAGTAGCTGCCCTTGACGGGAGGAAGAAATTTCAACATCCGCCCTTTTAAGCCATCAGTCTTAAGCTCGCATTGGAGGCTTAAGATAAATACTGGATGTCACTCTGCCCACCCCATGCAATAAATGTTTCCAGTTTTCCCAGTAATGACACACCAGCAACATTTAAAATACAACAAATTTTAAATAATGAAATGCACTGGCAAATGGTAAAAAGTTCAGCCTCACTTAGAGCATCTTTTCAAAACATCTAAGCAGAGTTCCTAAAACAGTCCTCAACTGTTGTATTTACAAAAAGGCTTTAACCTTTGCAGTTTACACTTCAAACCACTTTCACATTCCTAACCTTTTAGTCCTGCAAAGATAATCAGTAACATTCCTAGTCAGTCATTGTAGAGTTGATTCAGGGGACTTCTGATCTATCTGAACTGGAGCTTTCAGCTAAAAGAGCCAAAGGAATCAAGATCATCTCCATTCTGCTGCCGGCAATGACTATAAATACCACCTCTACCTTGCCATGGGAAGAAATCAGTC
This sequence comes from Phataginus tricuspis, assembly GCA_029783875.1. Classification (NCBI taxonomy): domain Eukaryota; kingdom Metazoa; phylum Chordata; class Mammalia; order Pholidota; family Manidae; genus Phataginus; species Phataginus tricuspis. Next base: position 17,492,219 of record JAQQAC010000477.1, read on the forward strand.
ATATGACTTTTAGAGATTCAGGGGCATTTTGTATAATCTATTTTTTTTCCAACCAAAAATAGAAAATCAGTGCACATGCTTAAAAATACTATGGTCATGTCTTTAATCCAGCAATCTTCACTGGATTCCATGTATATTTGTCTGCATATGTACATGTGACCACGAAGGGAAAATAAATGCTAATGCTTCTCTAAGCAAAAAGGAACCTCTTGGTAGTTACACAGTCAGTAATACATACTGACCCCTTACGTCTGACTCTGTTCTCCTGGCTTGAGAGATGTGGTATATGAAAATTCCTAAAAATAAGAACAGCCTGTGTCCTCTGAGAGTTGCCCCTGCAGATGGAGGTGGTGGTGGCTTCATACGCTCCCCTAGAGCTTCAGAGGGCATGGGCAGGATGAGAGCCCAGGAACTGCTGGGCCCTACTGCTCAGCTGCACAGTGATCTGCCCAGAGACAGGTCATGTTATATCTGTGGGTTTCCCTCCTTTTTTTTAATTTTTTTTATTTTGCTTTCTGTTGAAATGTCATCTGACTGCCACTCACTGCTCATTGAAGAAGGAAGAAAGCAAGCACACTAGGGCAGCCCTCAGTTACCTGTTGACTAGTACCAACATTTCAAATGACTAAACTCATGGCTGAGACTGAAGGTGAGAGGCATGAAAATTAATAGAGAATTCAAAGCATGTCAAGGGAAAGTGGGCTGGAGCTGCCTCCACCTTCCTCCTCAGGAGAGGTGCCTTGGGACAGTGTTCCAGGTGAGCCCTGAAAATAAGATCCTTCCGGTACTTTAGTGGTTACAGTTCCTTGGATGGGGTTTGAGCGAGGCCCAGCAGCCCATACCCCAGCCTTATGAAAACAGGTTTCTACTGGACTCTGGGGATGTAATTAAAAGTGCTGTATCTTGTTTCATAATTTGAGCACCTAGTGGCAGAGCACGGCTGCCAACAAGGTTGCAAGATTATTTGGTATTTTGGAGAAGATCTTAATCTAGATTACAGAGGGAGTAGGAGAAATAGAGACCCACTAATGAAGTGGGGACTCAATCATGAGTAAGATAATCAGATAAAGAAGAAGCTAATGAGGGAATCTGTTGCTTTTTGAAGATCCAAGATAGGACGATGGTAGGCATTCTGCTACCTGGAAGCAATCATTGAGAAGATTGGTTAGTTCTCGCAGCAAGATCCACACGGGCTAAATGTCATATCATCAGATCAGTAAAATTGAAAATGAGTGCATATGGGAAGAATGCTAAGCAGAGCTGTGATTTACCCAGTTGCACTGGAGGATTTTTAGAAGGGCACAAAGACCTTATTCTCAAGTGCTCTTGCATACTTTTTTCTCATGCAAAGCAAAAAGCCAGACTGAAATGAAATTATTATTTTACTGATAAATAAAGCAAAGTTCTACCTTAGAAGCAGATATGGCTGAAAGTTTTGCATTACTAGATACCAGGTAATTGGTATCATATTTCATTTGTTCCACAAACATTTATTACACAGCCAGAATTGGCCAAAATAAAATTAATTCATAAAAAACTTATGATCTTTTTCCTCAAGGATATATAATCTGATTGGAAAGATGGAAAGACAAGAGAAATAGGAAACAGCAAAAGCCAGTGTTTGCTTATATATTTAGAATAAGAAATAATCACACAGAAGCATAGGGTCGAGATAAGGGACTGAGATTTTCTGTTCTAATCCCTCTTCTATGAGGTGAGAAAATTAAAGTCAAGTCCTGATAGTGATAAGGCCAGTCCCCTGGCTCCCACAGGAGGAACCTTCCTACTTGCAATGTATGGTTCAGAATGCCACCCCTACACCTGCAGAACAATCCTAGGCGGGGCAGGGGGTGGGGAGCTCCAGTCAGGGAAGCACGGTGGGGCAGGTGACAGGTGAACTCCGTTTGAGGGGACGCCTGGGAACTAAATTGAACTGGATTGCTAGGGAAGAAGTACAAGGCATCTCAAGGTTGGGAAACTGGGTCAGCGACCCAACAGGCCAGGGCAAGCAGGCTGTGTAGCCAGGAAATCAAGTCAGCAGAGCATTCACCTCCACTCTCTAAGCAGCCTTAGGTAGAACAATTCTTTAGTCCCTTTACCGACTTTGACCAGGGCATATTCTTTATTGTTTAACACATGCAGTCTGGTGGCCCAAACTCATACTGTTTAAGCTTGTCAGCTTATCATTTCCATCTAATTCTCCTTCCAGGCAGGGATTCCGTGGATTAAGTTAGAATTAACTAAACTCTTGACAGCCTCCATGAACTTTTTAAAAGCATGACGGAACCCTCTAAATTGATTTGGAGAATAAACATGGAAAACTAAGGAAGTTATAATATGCCTATTTAGTTCAGGATTGCTTATTAAACCAGGAATTGCAAATTCCAGATGCAAAGTATTTTCCCCCAGCTGGGGACTGAGCAGTTTTTACAAGAGAATGCGGAAAATGTTAACCTCTGTATGGGAAACAGGGGCCAGTCAGTGTGAGTTGAATTGGGTGAAACACTAGACATGTAAGACATTCCACTGAAAAGTGAAACTAGTGTAACTCATCAGAATGGTTTGGGAAACATCGGTGTTTCTACAAACCAACTAATTCTGGACTTTTATAATGTATATGAGCATATTAAATGTTCTTAGAAGTATGCAAGTAAGGCAATAGCTTGATTTTGTTTAAATCCATGTTTCCAAATTTACTTGCCCACAGACCCTTTTCTGTGTCAGGGGAACCAGGGGCCTGCAAATGACATCTCTGGAAGCTCTGCTGTGAGAAATCAGTACCAGGCTTTGGGAATGGCCAGCACAGTCCTCATCTCGGCTAACTGAGGGGAGACAGAGAGCTCCTAATGGCTGCTGTCTCATCTGAGGCACCTGTGTGCTGTTGTTTCTGCAGAAGATAGTGTCTCAGACTCAGGGAATACATTCTGCAAGCTTAGTTCTTCCCAGAGTCCTTTACTCTGGAAAAAACAAATTGAACAAGGACTATATTTAGGGATATTACTTTCTTCCAAAGTCACTAAGTAATTCTTTCTTTCACTCCCAGATGTTTTTAAATCATGTTTTAAAGCCTGGATTTAGGCGTGGTTATCTCTGTGCTAAAAATAAAACAAAGCAAGAAAATAAAACAAAACTATCATGAGATGAATTACCTGGATTTCTGCTAGATTTATATACAGTTATGATGGGCTGTTTGAATATTGTAGGAAAGCCCACCAGAGGAAAAAGGAAGCAAATTTCAGCCTTGAAGGAAGTCAATCCATTACCTAATTTGAAATTCTAGTACTTTCCATCATGCTTTCTTGGCTGAAGATTAATTCTCAGAATTCATTAGTGTCACCACATTAAACACAGGTTGTTAAAGCCATTTGCTATGCTCTCCCAGCCTGGCTCCTGCCAGAAATGGGGGAAAAGGAGACATTTCTTAGCAAGAAACAAGGTGGGGCTTCTGTGCTGGGCTCTGAAGCTGGCGGTGCCCGTGCTCTTTCCACGCCCAGAAAAAATGCTGTTGAGACACAGCTGCCTTCTTGTAAACTGCCATTTCATGGCCCAAAAATCAGATGCTTGCAAGGGGAAGCTATTTATCAAGACTCATGGACAGATGTTTACCAGTAAATAAAACACACTTAATAAAGAGTAGCTGAAAAGTCAAAAAACTAAAAATACTGGGGAAGTGGGTGAGACAAGCGGGAGTGTGAGCACCCCTACTCCACACATTGGGGCAAAACCAGATCAAACCGTGGAACTTATACTTCTCATTCCTTGTTACACATTGTGTCACTTACATTCTCTGCTGCTTCTTGTGGGCACACTCCTTAGATCATGAAGTATTTGCGTTGGTATAGAATATTTAACTTCCTTGCTCTGAGCAAACATTTCCCTGCCCCATGATGCATCATGCAGCCCTGCAAGTCCTATCATGGGACAGAAGCTGGAGTGACAAAGAGGCCTCTGTGCCAAGAGGAGAAACTCCTCCCTGGGATCCACTAATTGTAGGTTAAATATCGGTGCCCATAGTGCTCTGTCTTGGAAGGAAATTTCCATTCTGGAAGACAGGACTATGACCAACACAGGCATTTTCCCAAAATAACTAATGCCTCCAAAGAAGGCAGGCTAAGAAACCTGATATTGCATATGTTATTTTAGTGAAACACCACCTCTCCATTTGCTGGAATATTTAACTGCATTTCAGTTTTCATGAAGTTGACAAATATTGCCTGTAGTGGTGTTTTAAAGTCTCACTGTCAAGAGCTGAAGTTAAATGCTAACTTCACACCTGGTGGGGGGCGGGGGGGAGTGGGGTCCTAACTTGAAACAGATAAGTGAGAACTAGAAATGCCCTACTCAGTGAGACAGGTCCATGGTTATCAATCAGAGGGAAATAGTTAGCATTTACTGAAAGGAAAAAAAGTCCTGAGGAGAATGGAGGGTTTTAGAACAGGAAGCTTAGTCTCCTTTGGAAGTGGGTAAAGGGCACAGATTCTGTGTGGCAAAGTCAGAAAGAGACTGCAGGGCTATGGAACACAGGGCAGCTGCTGGGCTGCCTGAGAATCCAGGTGCCAGGTTAGAAGGGCCAGGAAACCAGCCCAATGCCTAGACAAAGCCGACAGCACCAGAAGTCCAGCATAAGCTCAGGGGGACCCAGTAAGGAAATGGAAAGGGAAGAACATTGCACTTCCTGAAGCCTGAGGCTGGAGACAGAGAAGAACCAACTTTTCTCAACCAGAAAGACTCAAGGAAGGTGAAGAAAGTGGCCAGAGAAAAGGTACAGGGTAATTTGAAGCCAAAAGAGAAAATCTAAGAGCAGATAGGACAGAATGCACATCAAGTTAAGGAATGTGCGCCACGGCAGCCAGAGAGATGCCAAGCAAAAACAAGGCCCAGGACTAGAGGGCCACTGAAGCAGGAGCCGCAGCGGGTGGCCCTGTGAAGGCCTTGTTGCAGCCTGTGGGACACTTGTGAATACATGTTGCCCTTTGTCTCTGATCCCACAATTAATAGTAAATAATTTAAAAAGCCCAGACTAACTGGTCATGTTTTTAGGGAAGGTGACAGGGTAACAAAAATTGTAGATCCCTCAAGCACTGCTTGTCTGGGGGACAATCTGGGGGCCATAGCTGGGAGGGGCCAAGGGAAGGAGACTACACCATGGCGGTGGGGCAGAGTTAGTCTGGGAGGAGGAAGAAATGAAAATGCCCAGCAAGGAGGTGAAGTGAGGAGGGCCAAGCAGAACCAGCCAGAGCCAAGGAGCAAGTTCCAGATGGGGCACAGGGGACCCTAAGGCCGCCCCAAGGAGAAGCCATTGGAACGTGTGGTGGTGGAGAGGGGTGGGGGTGGGGATCACTACCATTCTTGACACTTCCTTTTGTTTAATCTGTGCTTTCAAAGGATCCAAGGGCAGGTGCAGAAGACTGGGGATGAGCGTGCCCCCTGCTGGACATGCTGTGGCTAAGAAAGATCCCAATTTTTGTGTTGTAGGATTAAGACTTAAAGGACTGTTAACTGGTGGCCCCAACTCAACTATCCTCTTTGTTTTCTTTGTTTCTTTCTTCCTTGGTTGGGAAATGCACTTTGCAGTTAAACAGATACTTTTTCCAGGCAACTCCAGCCATGTGGTTCAGTTAGAAAAAAAATGAGCCATTACTTCATCACACAGCCCCAGCAACTAGTTTATTGGACTGTTCATCCCGGATTTCCAAGGTGGGGGAAGGCGCGATGCCTAGGCCATGGGAACCCTGGCGCGGCTCCATCTCTCAGGGAGATACTGCTTCCCGAGCATCTGGGTATTTGCTGCGACTGCCGGAGCTGCCGAGTCTGCCTGCTGGAGCCAAGCCACTGCTTCTCGGACCACTGTAAAGGCTGAGGTTGGCCGCATGTCAGTTTTGCCCTCAGCCAGCAAACCAGGGGTGGGAAGATGAGGAATAATCATAGAGGGAAGTGATGGCTGAACGCAGAAGAAAGTGGTTATGGAAAATGTGGTGTGTCAGGGCAGAATAATCTAATGTTGGTAAATCCATTTTAAAAAGATATTGATCTTCATGTTAATATAATATATATTCATATAACATACAATATATAGTTTTATATTATATAATATTATATATTAATTATTAACAGTCTTAAGTATTTTACATAGTCTGCCTATTTATTTAGATAACAATGTACTTAGTCTCCAAACCCATTATTCTCCCAAGCGTGGCACATCTACTCATTCATTTTAAAAAATTTTGGTGCCCAGTATCAGGGCAGTAATATACAAAGGTTGAAAGACAGAAATTGGGGTCAAACTTTACTTCTTATAGATATGTGGTGATAAGGAAATATGTGGTGATATGTCTCTGGGACTCAGTTTCTTTATATAACAAATGGCAATAATATCATTGTGGGGAGTAAATGAGATAATCCACATACAGTCCTGGTACAGAGTGAGCATTCAATAAACACCAACTGTATGGGCCAGCCCTGTACTAGGTGGTGGGCGTAATGTGAGTCAGTCCATTGGAGGAAGACAGCCAAGGCATACCCAATTCCAAGCAGGATGAATGCTCTGAAAGAAATGCTAATGTACAATGGCTCCTTGAATTAGACTTGAATAATACTGTGCCCATTAATTAGCGACTTTTTCTCCATGCAGTTCCCACCACTGTGGAAATATTCCTGCTCACAGAAGTCCTGATCAGAGTGTTCAAGTTCTGGAAGAAGGGGGACATTTAGGGTCTCGCAATTTAGCAAAAGCAAAGAAATTTGGCATTTTCAAATTCAAGCTCTTAGGCACTCCTATTTTCGAGTGTCTTGTTAGTTTCTTTGATTCAAAAATCAATTAGCATTTTGATAAACATGCGGTCTGCTTTTTAGTCCAGGTTTAACTGCCAGGGGAGATATGAATTTTAATCCTTCCCTTGATTTTACTTGCCACCCTGCCCAAAATTAAATTCATAATTCCCATTTGTATGCATTTTTCCTTACAAAGGGAAGCAATGGATAGTACCCAGCTATCCTTTATAGGAAGTGAATAACGAGTTCTATAGTGGATGGCCATTACATGTTCAGGATCAGCTCAGGACTGGGGTTGGGGCTAGGAGAGTACAAAATAAATAAAGGATATTATATGCCTCCATAAGAAACTTATCTTCTGGGGTAATACCAAACTTATACATAGGAAATATTTACAGAACCAGATGGAATACTAGAATAAATCAAAGTAAACAACTCTTGCTATGAGAGTGTTTCACATGAGAGATAATCTTGAGTCTTAAAAGATGAAAGGGATATTGACAGGAAGTGCAGGGGATGGCCATTCCAAGTGGAGGATAAAGTAGGAATGGGGGTCCAGTGGTAAATACATGGCTTACATGGGGAATAGAGTAGAACAGAATAACGCTGTTGTAATAGATATGCAGGTGAGAATCTGGCCAGGAACATCTTATTCAGAACCTAGAAGGCCATACCAGTGGACTTGGGTCTTCTCTCTTAGCCAATGGAACTGGCGTTTTTGAGTAGGGAGACACTACAATTAGGATTTCGCTTTAGAAAATGAACTGGCACCACATTAGAGTAAGTTGGAGAGAAGAACTGAAGGAATCCATTTAGGAAGCATATATTCTAAATTAAGGAAATGGGAAAGGAAAGGTGATTCTTGTAGCTATGGAACTTGAAGACAAATCAAGAGTATTGAAAGGAAAAAGAAGGGGCCACCAGTGGAACCTTACACCAACTGGACTTTAATGGATAGACCGGTAGCTAAATTTTTGTTATGTAATCATCTACCTTTTACCAATCTGCAACCTCTCTCGAAGGAACCTAATGGCCCATAAATTACCAATTCAATGGTTTCTTTTTAGTCCTCCTTCTGTTCAAGCTGTCACTGAAGGCTACTATTGACCTACATTCCATTCTTGAAACATTCTCTTTCCCTGCAGTGATGTTACATCTCTTAGTCATTCTCTTACTTCTCTGACCACTCTTGCGCATTTATTTTCACTACCCAGTAGAATATGATGGCAAGGGAAAGGAGATAGGGTATGCAAAGATGAGGCAAGAGTAATAAGCAGAAATAGAACAACAGCATTTATGTCCAAAGGCTTAGAACAAACACAGATTGTGCCTAGTGGATTATATGTACTGAACTAGCTGATATATAGGGAATTTGCATCCTATGGAGAAGGCCATCCCTGTTCTTGAGGATTCACAATCCCAAACAAGTCTGCAGATTCTACTGAAAATAAGTGGACTTAACTACAGCATACACGTCTGGCACTAAGTGAAAATTAAAAGTGTAAGAAAACAAACAAAAGCTACTCCATAAAAATTACAGTTGATTAATTACTACAAATGATGTTTATAACAGCTTTAATGAGATATAAATTATATACCATACAGTCCACCCTCTTAAAGTATACAGTTCAAAGAGTTTTAGTGTATTCGTATAGTTGTACAACCATTACCACAATCAATTTTTAGAACATGTTCATTCCCCCAAAAGAAACCTTGTATTCATTAGCAGTCACTCCTCATTTCCCCTTAATCTCCTCAGTCCCAGGCAATTTACCAATCTACTTTACGTTTCTATGGATTTGCCTAATCTACGTATTTCATATAGTATGTGTGGTCTTTTGTGACTGGCTTTGTTCACTTAGCATGTTTTCAAAGCTTATCCATGTTGTAGCATGAATCAATGCTTCATTCCTTTATATTGCTAAATAATGCTCCATTATATGTATATATCATATTTTGTTTATCCATTCATCAGTTGATGGGCATTTGGGTTGTTTCCACTTTTAAGCTATTATGAATAATGCTGCTATGAACATTTGTTTTTATGTGGACATGTTTTCATTTCTCCTGGGTATATATACTGAGAAGTGGAATTACTGGATCACATGGTAACTTTATATTTAACCTTTTGAAGAACTACAAGGCTGTTTTCCAAAGTGGCTGCTTTGTTTTATATTCCCGCCATCAATGTATGCAATTGATTTTTAATATTTCATTTTGTTCTAGAAATAATTTAAGGCATCCTACGACAACATATGCTTAAATAAAAGTCTGTGCAATAAGGCAAGATAAAAATAATTAAAAGCAGAAGAGGAAAATGAAACAAAGGGGAAATTAAGGAACAAAAATAGGAATTAGAATGCCAAATAAATAACTTTGTTAGAAGTGGCCACAAATTGGGCTCTAGGCTCTCTAGCAGCCAATGTGAAAGGGAAAAGGAAGTCTGTTCTATATTTATTAAAATTCGTGGTATAAAAACAGACTAGCTGCTTGGAGAATTATGGTGATAGGATGACAATGATGATGTTGATTGGTAAGGAGACTAGATATAGCTTTCCAATGTTTTCATAGAAATGACTTCCTATAAAGTAATGAATGCTATTTGCCTCCAGTAAACATGACCACGAGCTTTGTTTGTTATAACACACTCGAATCCAAACTGATCTCTCTTATCAAAGACCGTTTAGTAAAAAAATTCTCTCTTGGTGGCCAATGCAAGAAGGCACAGCGCTCTCTGATCTGAATCCAGGGCTAAATCTACCAGTGACTTGGTGAATTCCTAACATGCTGAATGCAGTGCCCAAATCCTGGCACCCATCAGTGAAAGGAAAGGCAAGGTGCCAAGCTGCTAGGTGCTGTTCATTGCAAAGAATGGAAAGAAAACCCCTGAAAAAGTAGCCCGTGAATCAAAAGCACCTCAAAGGAGGAAGCCATTTAATCCCATCGGTAAGACCGGAAGAGAGTGGGCAGAGGAGGGTCAAGTGGGCATGGGAACAACAGGAGAGTCAAGTCTGCCTCTTAAATTTAGTTCCAACTAAAATTTCAGGCCATTGTACATACTGGAGGTAGGGGTGGGAGGAGAATTAGATTAGGAGGAATTATAATGGCCCGCAGCTTCAACAGTCTTGCTGCATTGTGTCTGCCCACATTTAGTGTGCTTCCCTTAATGTGTGTTCTTTGGGTAAAAACTTAAAGTGACTAAACCCTTTTCTGGTTGACTGCTAATTATATGAATATTATTGATGGTATGAAATCAAGTTGTGGAAAATAACCTAAGCCAGGTTTTCATTAACCGTACGATAGATACTTTAATAACCAGTCCTGAAAAGCCTGGAGAAAATATCATTAGATAATAAGTAGTTGTAAATGTTTTACACAAATCAGGATTTTTTCAGTTATTGGCTGCTATGACCACCACATGCCTGTCATCTCCCATCCTTCTCCCCACTTACAAGGAAAAAAAGCTTCCAGGGTGGTGAACCAAAAGCCCAAAAGGCTGCTTCTGTTGCTCTTTAGACAGACAGTGGTTCTTCCTGAGGAAGCGACTACCCAGGGAACCAGTTAGTGTTGCGCCTCTGAGCTTCTAGGCCAAGAAATGAACACTTCACTCCTCTGGGGCGTCGATTCAATGCCTTGTTCAAGCATGAATTTTTTGTAAGCTAAAATATTTTTCTTTATTAGGAAAGACAATGAGTAAAGACACTGACTGCCAAAGAGAGCCTAGGGAGTCCTTAACACTCCTTCATTCACAGGAAGAAGCAGAACTGCTCCATCTATTACATCAAAGCCTCATCAGAGACCCTAATCCTTTCTGAAAGGAACTCTCCCACAGCCAAGCCTTTAATTTGCTGAATAATAGTCGCTCTGATTAACCCTTGCAGAGCAAAGTGCAGATGCTGCAGGCAGCAAATGCTCCCAGGGAGACTGAGAAAGAAAGGGGCCTGGGGTTAGGCCAGTTCCTGCGCCCGCTGTTAGTGCCAGCTCTGCGCATACATTTCTAAATGCTTAGCTTTCTGTTTTCCTTTTTCCTGTTTTCTCTAGCTCTAGGAAACATGCTGCTTTCCTGCTCTGGGAATGTGGAGTATCCTAAGTCTTAAGCCACTGTAAACTCAGTGACATGCATAGATAAGTGATGTGGAATGGCTTTGTTGCCAAATATACTCATAGCAACAAATCAGCGATATGAAAGCCTCTTTCAGGACCGTTTACTCACTGTCTTATTCTAGAACAAGCCCCTTGTGCTCTGACAAATCAAAGAGAGGAAAAAAGGACTGGGAACTCAAAATTGGGAGGAAGGGAAAGGGAAAGGAAGAGAGGGAATATGCTAGCTCAGGCATTTCCACAGTCTGTTCTAATTCAACAGGAGATATCTAGCATTAAAAATAAAAAAGGTGGTTGATACTCTTTGTGGCATCCTATTACAGAAGGAGGACGACTGTGTACTATGTTGCCAAGGATAGGTCAGGTTAGATATTGTGGGTTTCACACTAGTGTGCATTAATAAATCACATCTGTATTAAACTTCCTGCTTTTTATATGATATAATGAGATGAATGATTGAACATATGACACAGTGGTCAATTATCATGTGGATGATATAAATTCTATTGTGCTGAGGACATTTATCTGTATTGATCTGGTTTTGCAAGCAAAGATCATAAATTACTAGCCTTCCAGAACCATATGATAGATACTCTAATAAAAAAATGCCACCAACTCCTACTTTCCCAATAAATTTCCACATGGTTTCAGTTAGGGAAGTAAAATGCAGATAATCTGTTTTTTAAAAATCTTTGTTTTATTGTCAAAAATTATATGCAATATGAAGATCATGGAGAAATCCTGTTTATCCCAGACAAATGGAGCCACCATGCACAAGCTCCCTAGATATTATTGTTACATTTTCAGGATTTTTGTGAACTGATTTATGTTGCACTAGTGGCTTGAGATTGGCCATGTTGCGAGTATTTACAGTGCAGAAATCAGTAAACAATAAAATCAATCCCCTAACTCCACCCAGTCAGCTGTTAAACTTTACTGTTTGTGGACTAGAGATCTCAGGAAACACTGCCTGCCTCATAACTCAAAAGCACTTTCATATGGGTAGAAGTCTCTTTTTACTACCTTTTCCCTCTAATTCTTTTTTTCTCATTTCCTGCCTTCTGTTGGGTTGATAAAGTTTTCTATAGATCCTTTTTCTTTTCATTGGTTAGAAACTAGGACATTGTTTTTCTGTAGTTTCGGTAATTACTCTACATATTTAAAATATTTGCTTACCTATAAAATTTCCAGTTCTATCCTCTTTCTGAGCACAAGAAATCTTGCATGTCTTAACAATGCATTGAACATAGTCCCTCCCTGAATTTTATGATTGCATGGAGTTAGATTTACATATTTTATCCCAAATAATTTTCCTTTCCTATCATTGATAATTACTTTTTTACCCCTTAAGACTGTTCCATAAAATTAGTTTCATTTCAAATGAATTTATGCTTCATTTGTTGTTCCGGTGGGTTGTCTTTCTCAGCCTTAGAGTTACTTGTGTGTTTTGAAATGTCATTTGGCAGGCTCACCTTGAGGAGGAGGATTTTTTCCCCTTCCCACTCACTTCCTCTGTGCTCACCCTTCTAGTCTAATAATATTAGGCATGTCTTCTTGGTTCTCTGGGTCTCTAGCCCAGAGTCAGATTATAGAATGCAATTTTGTGCTCCTGTCCCATCATTTTTTTGGTGCATGGAAGAGCCCATCACTGTGGCAACAGAAAGTCTAGCTGCTTATATATCCTTCTATCACTCTCAGCCAGAAGCTGGAGAAAGACCACAGTCTTGGGTGATGGTCAGCATTATTTCAGGTGACAGAGAACAACATGAAAGAAACTGCTATAGATAGGGCACAGGATCATATGATCCCTTCCCTATTCCATCCTTTTCCTTAGCTTCTCTTTATCAGCCTAGGAGAACCACCCAAGAGACTGGCTTTGAGCAGGAGAACAGCTCTGGACTCTGCCTTGCTTACAACCCTCTTAGTCTTTTTATCCACAGGAGCCGAACTCCCAGGCACGCTGCTTGCTTCTCATTCCAGCAGACCTGTGACTTCAGCCTAGCTGAGCACTTTGTGTTTCTGTTCAATTCTTATCTGTTATAATATTTAGATCCCTTCCTTCCCTAGTAGTATTTTTTGGACTTTTCCTTTTACGTGTCCTGTCATTGTTACTCATTTGAAAAAGTGTAAACTCACAGAACCCCCTTGACAGAAGATCTTGTATGGATCTAAAGGCATTATTAAATAAATATCCTTCAAATTCAAATTTATCCAATAATTTCTTCTGTTTGCCACCATTCTAAATTATTTTTCCTTAGTAACATCTATTGGTGTGAAGAATTTATTAAGGTACCAATATATATGGAACAAGATTAACTCCTGTGAAATATGCCTCTGCTATTATTTTATAGGAGGAAGCAAAGTTTAGGTCATAGGCTTCAAAGTGCCCCACACCTTGATTTTTACCCAGCACACCTGGGTATTCCCCCAAGGCAGCCTTAGCATGACAGTGTTTACATCTGAAGGAGGCTGACAGCCCTGTAGAGTTTCATGTCGCTGACCATGGTACTGAAGCATCCTGAGCCATGGAAACAGAGCTGTTGTTTATCTTAATCCTGGGTTCAGAAGTGACTCCTCTTCAACTTTTCACTGGAATTCTGAACCAGGTGACTGAGGAGGTGGTGGTGGGAAGTAGGGTAAAATGGGGAGAGGGTGGGGGAAAGGAGAGGAATGGGCAAACTTTGTTGGAGAATAATAACCACTGAGATTTACAGGGAGGATTTGTTTTGACTTCATTTTCATTTATTCAGAGCAATCGAAAAAGAATCCACAGCTAACTAACCATGTAGCTGTCATCATTCACTTTTTACAAACCTTATCATGTTCCTGAGAGTTAAAATTTTATTTCTTCTTTGGGAAAGGTGTGTGTGTGTGTGTGTATGTGTGTGTGTGTGTGTTAAAGAAGTGAATTTTACCACTTTTCCCATCTTGCATTCTTCTCCTTAATATCATGTTTCTGGTTATGAGAAATTGTCCAAAGATCAGTAGTCCTAACATCTAACTTCTAACCAAGTCTATTATATTCTGTTTATAATTTTGAGGGCATCACTTCCTCTTGATAATTTTTAGTTCTTCAAAAGAAATTGATGTTTACTGAGACCCTGCCATGTGTCAGGAACTATGCCAGATATTGGGGATACAAAGCAGAAACGATAGATTCTCTGCTCTTAGAGAACTCACAGTTTGAGTGGGGAGACTGAAGCTCAAATGATTTCAGGAAGGGTTGACCTGCTTCCCTCTCCCTTCCTTATTGCGAATGCTTGTGAAAGACACCATGCTGGCACAAAAGCACAAGGGAAAGGGCCTCTGAGTCTTCCTGGGGGAATGAGGAGAAGCACCACTCACTCAGTTTTGCTAGTGTACGGAGGGGAGAATGCTACTGCATAGACAGTCAGAGTCAACTTACTGAATGACCTTATGTGTTAAAGGGTTTTGGTGTGCCTTATAGTAATAGAGAGTCACAGCATGATTACAACTAGGGCATGACTTAATCAGTTTGGGTTTCAAAAGTTCATGCTGACTGTCTTGTGAAGGATAGTTTGCAATGACTGTAGTTACAGAATCAGAGAGAGAGTAGCATAGAAGCTGTTGCTTTAACTGCAGTACAGACCTGAATCATACCCAGGAACCTGCATGATGGAATGTTTGGGGCACCCAAAAGAAGCCAGATGACAAAACTAGGAGCCTACATTGGGAAAAGATTAGGGAAACTGTATACCTAAGCCGTAGCCAGTGTTCTTACTTCTAGAGCCTCTGGATGATTTGGTCCCGACATCAAGGAGGGCAGAAGACCAGGCCTTATGTGGCTGTCGGAGAGAAGATGGGAGAACACCTGACTCTGCAACAGACTGGTCGCCCATGATGCGACCTGGAGGCTGACAGGGGAACCTGGAAGAGGTGTCTGAGAAGCCAGGCATGGGCCCCCTTCACATCTCCAGGCAGAGAAGGGCGGTAGGGTGGCTGCTAACATTCTGCCTCTAAGACATACACACAGTATTACTCAGCCATAAAAAGGAATGAAACACTGATACATGCTACAACATGTATGAACTTAAAAACATTATGCTAAGTGAAAGGAAATACTTAAAGATCACCTATTGTATGATTCCATTTATATGAAATATCCAGAATAAGTAGATCCACAAAGACAGAAGAGGCAGAAAGCAGATTAGCATTTGCCAGGGGCTGGAGAGACTGGATAGAAGAGAGTAACTGCTTAATGGGTATAGGGTTTCCTTTGGGGCGATTAAAATATTTTGGAACGAGGTAGTGGTGGTTGCACAACAGTGTGAATGTACACGCCCCACAGCATCACGAGCCTCAGAACAGATACTGGACTATGATACAGACCTGGGTTTGAATTCTAGCTCTGCTAATTTCTATTTGTGAGACCACAGGCCAGTTACTTAACTTCTAAGAGGCTCAGCTTCCTGTCTGAGTAGTGACCTGTCTCATATGGTAGAAGTGCATTTCACCATGTCTGACAAACAAGAACATAGCAAGCTTTAAATAAATGCTACTATTAATATTATCTGTACTCCTCACACAGATAACCCCAAATTTATTTGACTACTTTTAATTCTCAGGTATCTTCAGGCCACACCTGATTTAGTTGAATTAAGTGTTCTTTGGCTAAATGAGTTTTGCCATGAACAAAAGATTTCCACATAACAGACAACCTGTTTATAATTAAAAAGAAATGTGAACTCTAGGTCCACAAAGGTATAAGCTACAGCTACCTCATTTCGGACTCATAGTAAGTACCACTAATTGACCATGATCCTCTGTCTTGGATGCACCCTCAGAATCCTCCTAACACGGCATTCGAGGAAGGTGATCAAGTGGTCAGTGTTGAGATACAAGATAACACCAGTTTGCCATCTTTTTCTACTGCAATTTGTTCCTCTCAGAAAGGCACATGTGACCAAGACATCTTAGTGCAGAATGTGCATTTGGTTCCTGAAGACCGCAGTAAAGGCCAGAAAATCATTGATTACAGAAATACCCCTCTTTTACTATTGGGCAGTAGGCTTAGGTGGAATTTAACAGAACATTTAACACTGGAGAAATATTCAAACAAAAAACAAAATGAAAAGAAAGTGAAGAAGAAAAGAAGAAAACACTATGGCTTGATGGTATAGAAATGTGAAGATGACTTGGCATTGTGATGATCTTCTACTGTACTCAAAAGACCTTACATTTGATCTTCACTGGCAGACTGGTGGATACTGTTGTCCTCACCCGCAGCTCAGGAAACAGACTTGGAGAACTCAAATGTCTTAAGGTCATGTAACCATCAAGTCATGGACTGTATTCATTTGCTAGACTTTCTATAACAAAGTACTGTACACTGCGTGGCTTACACAAGATACTTATTGCCTTACAGTTCTAGAGGCTCAGAGTTCTGAGATCCAGACCTAAGACTGGAAGGGCCATGCTCCCTAAAGAAGGGTCTTTTCAGACCTCTCTCCTAGCTTCTGGTTGCTACTTGGCTTGTGGCATCGTAACCTCAGTCCTCACATGATGTTCTCTCTGTGGGTCTGTGTCCAAATTTCCTCTATAAAGACACCAGTTATATTGGATGTCTTTGTATTATAAAGATATCACTACTCCAGTATGATCTCATGTGAACTAATTACATCTGTACTGGCCCTATTTCCAAATAAGTTCACATTCTGGTTATTGAGGGTTAGGACTTCAATACATAGTTTTAGATGACACAATTCAACTCATAACATGGGGTGAACAAAGCCAGGCTTTCTGTACATGCATGAGGAGCATTACTTGAGCCCAAAGGTTAAAGCTTGGCAGCTTGGGCTGCGCTTAAAGACAAGAATTCCCATTATTCACTAAATAGCCTTCAAAAATATTTTCTTTTCAGAAAAATATTCAATAGTCCCTCAAATCAAAAATCAATTATGGGAATTCCCCCTTCTCCAGTCATTAACCTGGTATTACAGCTATATCATTTATTTGATAACCTTAGAAAGTTCAAGATTAAAATATCATGAGGTAAACAACCAAAAGGAGATGGAAGACCAAGAGAATCTATGATGACTCTTTATATTTAAAATCACTGTTATAAATTTTGAATCCATTAAAAAAAAAACAGCCCTTCCCTCCTTAGTGCCAATGGACTATGTCTGTTATTTTTATCCCTGCCAGAAATCATGAGTGAGCTAGAAGAATGTAGTACTGGTGACATGAACCTTCATTTCCATTTTTAATTAAAATTCTTACTGACCCAAAGCCAGATTTTCTTCTGCATCAGAGCCTGTAGAAACTGTACAGTGGAAACTAAAGTGGCCGGAATGTAGAGGATCAGGTAGTAAGGTGGGGGCTTAGCACTGAACCAGAACCTTAGGAGAAGACCCAGAATGAGTGTCAACCTGGCCACTCTATGCTCCCACCTTGTCCTTACTTTCCCCACCTCTCCATGTACATATCAGACTCAGTGGGGATCTCACTGCCCCTCCCCTAGGCCCACTTCTGTTGTGACTCAACACCCTATGGGCCTCCTGACTCTCCTTCCTGACTCTTGCATCTCTTTTGATGGCATCATTACTGTGAGACATAACATTCATCATTAGCACTCATGTTTTTTGAGCTCTCACTTAATTCTTGCAACACTCTAGATTGCGCTCTGTCTATACATTCTTCACTCTACTTATAGATAGAGCCCTGGTACTGACCTGGGCCCTTGATCACCCTATTAGAAGACTACATTTCTTAGCATCCTTTGTAATCAGGTGTGGCCATGTGATTAAGTTGTAGCTAATGGTACGTTGTATGGAACTGCTAGAAAGTATTCTTAAAGCAAGGAAACTTTAATTTCTCTCCCTTTCCTTCTGCCTATAAAAAGCATGTAAATGTTGGAGCTACAGCAGCCATCTTGGCTCATGAGGTGTCTCAGAGAATGGAAATCACACTTACTGGGACAGTAAAGGTCAGGAGTCTTGGTGGCTGCCATGTACCCTGCCAGACCAGCAGTATATGCAGTACATGCATGCCTAGCTCCCAGCTTCTTTTATGTGAGAGAAAATAAAAGTCTACCATGTATAAGCCACTGTTATTTGGCATTTTCTATCACAGCAGACTTGCTCTTAATCCTAAGTGGTATCATGCAAGTATTAGCACTCCCATTTTACAGATGAGGAAACTGAGGCTCAGAAAGTTTAAGTAACCTTTACTTGTTCAAGGTCAAAAATCTAAGTGGCGGTGCTAGAATACAACCTGACTTCAGATCCTGTGCTTTTTCTCTCTCTAACATATGTTCTCTGCAGACCTTTCCCATGCTGAAAACACTGGAGTCATGTTTAACTCTTCCCTCTCTGTAGCACCTGTCTCCTCCTACATCAGCTGCTAAGCACTGTGGGTTCTGCCTCTCAGGGTCCTGGCATCCATTTCTGTCTACTGCCCCTTTTTATGAAGAAATCTGCGGCTGCCTGACAGCAGGGACAGAAGCACTCAGTCTGGACAAGATGTGCCCTGGGATAGGTGAAAGAGGTCGGGCTTTCTGCAAAGTGGAAGTGAAAGTAAGCCTGCACTCCAGGCATTGCTTCTATTTTTACCTCTGCTGGAGCTGATTCTCTCAGGCTGAGTTTGAGGGGGCAGTGCTGCTGCTGTTGAGAAGGGAATGAGGAGTGTGTGTGTGTGTATGCGTGCGGGTGTGGCATGAGCTGTCCAAGTCAGTGAGCTGAAGTTTAAATAAAAAGAAGGTGGATAGCAGACCGAAATATTTCAGAGGTGTCAAAGATGAGACAGTCACAGACAAGTTTCCTTTCTTTTTTCCCCAAACAAAAGGTCTCACATATTTATTATTGAACTTACTAGTACAGAAGCATAGAAACAAAAAGAAAAATAATTTTCCTGATATAACATGTCCAACCGTCCAGATAGTGGCGATGTTTTCAGCTTGATGTGGTAAGATGCTAGTGACTTTGATATGGCATCAGTTTGTGTGTCATTTCATTCTGATTCCTTTTATAGGCCCAGCTTGGTTCCTCTCTGATGTTTCCTCTTATAGTTGTACCTGACTTTATTGAAAGTTTTCATCTGAATACACTGAGGAATGGGACAATTCTGCTTTTGTTTCTTGACCAGGAATTGTTTGATCCTAAAAGTTTTGTGAGAAAACATAGCAAGGAATGGAGTCAATTGTGCACACCAAGATGGCAGAGAAAGGGAGAGAGAGACAACGACCCTGTCAAAAAGCAGTTTCCATGTGGTGGTGCAGAGCCAGTGCAGAGAGGACTAGAGTAATAACCAGTGCTGGGGCAGAGCCCATGCAGAGAGGACTAGAGTAATAACCAGTGCTGGGGCACAGCCAGTGCAGAGCACTAGAGTAATAACCAGTGCTGGTGCAGAGCCAGTGCAGAGAGGACTAGAGTAATAACCAGTGCTGGTGCAGAGCCAGTGCAGAGAGGACTAGAGTAATAACCAGTGCTGGTGCAGAGCTAGTGCAGAGAGGACTAGAGTAATAACCAGTGCTGGGGCAGAGTCAGTGCAGAGTACTAGAGTAATAGCCAGTGCTGGTGCAGAGCCAATGCAGAGAGGACTAGAGTAATAACCAGTGCTGGGGCAGAGCCAATGCAGAGAGTACTAGAGTAATAACCAGTGCTGGGGCACAGCCAGTGCAGAGAGGACTAGAGTAATGACCAGTGCTGGTGCAGAACCAGTGCAGAGAGTACTAGAGTAATAACCAGTGCTAGTGCAGAGCCAATGCAGAGAGGACTAGAGTAATAACCAGTGCTGGGGCAGAGTCAGTGCAGAGTACTAGAGTAATAGCCAGTGCTGGTGCAGAGCCAATGCAGAGAGGACTAGAGTAATAACCAGTGCTGGGGCAGAGCCAATGCAGAGAGTACTAGAGTAATAACCAGTGCTGGGGCACAGCCAGTGTAGAGAGGACTAGAGTAATGACCAGTGCTGGTGCAGAGCCAGTGCAGAGAGGACTAGAGTAATAACCAGTGCTGGTGCAGAGCCAATGC
>JAQQAC010000477.1:17512310-17565813 GCA_029783875.1 Phataginus tricuspis
GAGAGGACTAGAGTAATAACCAGTGCTGGTGCAGAGCCAGTGCAGAGTACTCGAGTAATAACCAGTGCTGGCTGAGCACGAACACTGCGGCAGGCCTGTTGGGGCTCAGATCCCACCTCCACCACTGACCAGCTGTGGTTTTGGGATGCCTGGCCTCTTGCTACCTTAGTGTCTGTAAAATGGAGATAACATTAGAACTAACTCATAGGATTATGAGGATTAAGTGAATTATATGATGTGTAAAGAACAAAGCCTGGCACGAGTAAGAATTATATATGTTAATTATTATTATTATTATTATTATTTGCCAGGTTCTACATACACATTATATAATTGAATCCTACAGTAACCATATAAGGCAGGTATTCTCAGCCCCAACTTGACAAATGAGGACCTAAGGTTAGGGAGGTCAAATATATTCCCCAGGGCTGCACAGCTAGTAAGTGACGCAGCTGGATGCACACACTGGTCTTCCAGGGCAGCCTCTCCTTGATGTAAGCCATGCCCCCAGCTGCCCACCCCCCAAAGCCATGGACATGGACACACAGACTCTGCAAAGTTCACCATCACTTCTGTTTACTTCAACTGCAGACTCTTTTTGTTTTACAATATGAAATTCAAGTACAATTTTAAAATGAAGAAGAAAGAAAGAAAAGCCAGTATGAGAGAAGCTGCACAGAATATCATTTAGACTAATCTTACCTAAAAGTCACCTAACATAATGTGCCATAGCATTACTGTGAAATCTGTATGCTATATATGCTACAGATCTGGTTTCTCACAAGATCTAAACTGACATCTGTCAGGAAATAAATAAAATATGCTAACTAGAGTCAGGATCACCCATTTTACTATGCCTTTTGCTTATTCTGGATGAAGCTAAAACTCTCATTGTAAAGTTTCTAGAACAACAGTATATTCCTGGCATATGTGGACACTGCACAGAGTTTCAAACTTCAAGCCGCACTGAACCACTTGGTTTACATGTTGAGAAAATCAGATTTTATCAGCTAAGTTTATAAATGGGATATAAGTGAGCTCAGATCAGGCCCTCTGTGTCTGTAGATGATCTATTAGATAATCTAAATTAGATGCTCTTTAGGGAGATAAAACCTTGAAACACATAGCTTTATTTGTTCTTACAATGGAAAGAAAAAAATAATCTCAAGTTTTTAATTGGGTTGCATTTGTATCAATCAATGTATGTTCAGAGGGAAGAGGAGAATTTGGGGGTTTTTCATCAGATTTTTTTTTAATTTTGAGCTTCTCCACGAGTTTTTATTAATTCACTAATTCCCTGTAGCTCAAAGATGCTAATTAATTCAAGAAGCCATAATAGCTAATCATTGGCTAAATAAATCGAAAATGAAGAGAGTCTGTCACTGGAGATGCTGCTACTCATTTTAATTAAAATTACCAATTTCTGAAGTAATGTAAATAAAGGTTATTGTATCCTTCAACTACAGGAAGTATTAACACTTTGCATGGCCACCTGAGAATCCAACAGAACTTAAAAAGCCATGAATATTGTGGAACTTAGTGACTGAGTTAGGATATTTATCATTCCAAGTGTGTTGTTCACTGACATAAAGCCATGTAGAATTAAGCTGCCTTGAAACACAAAATGGAGAATGGCAAAGAGCTGAGACTTGTTGCCTTGAAGATTCCAACCACCCCAAAATTGCTACCTTTATAAAAATTCAGGCCTAGAGAAAAACAAAAGTTCCAGGTCTGAGTTTCAATTTTTAAGGAATAAATTTATGCAAATGCCCATTAATCTTAATAATTTATTAGTTCAGAGTGATCGCACCTTCCTAACATGCAATGCATCTGCTTGTAGCCATCCGAACGTCATTTAGAGGGACAGAAAAGGCTGCCTCAACGTTTCGTGACTAAATGGTCAGGCTCAGCCATGAAGCTGACTCTGGGAAACAGACACAGCTGCATGCTTAGCAGTTCAAGCCAGCCAACCCGGGAAAGCACTGTGTGCAGACGAGCAGAGGGTCAAGTCCTCACTAAGTCCACAGCTGAGCAGCCTTGGTGCTCTTGGTTTTGCCCTTCACTAAGAAAAATCCATCTTTACTGTCTCACTAATCAGCTCAAGAGCCATAGATGTTGAAGTCCTAAGTCTAATTTCTAATAAAACCCGAAAGTTTTAGGGGGAAAACGAAAAAGCATAGCTCACATATGCCCTTTGCCCAATGGTTGGGAAAGTATTTTTGTAGTTTAGTCTAAAGAAACAGTTTGAATTTTGGAAAGGAAGTGACATCCATTAGAACTAAGGTGAAGCTGGTAAAGGAAAATTATTGGTATCTTATCAAAAGGCTGCTTCTAAAGGGAAGCCTTCTGACAAAACAGAAAGTCTGCTGAAACTTGAACCAGATAAACTTGTTATGCAAATAGCTTTAGCCAAAGGGGAAAAAGCTGATAATGAAATCGCTGCAAAGCCAACATACTAAAGAATAACAAAAAATGTAAGGGTCCTATCAAATGGGTAGAAAGCAGTGCAGAATTTATGTGAGCACCATGTTTAATTTATCGTTAAGAAGCTGTCAGGGGTCATACTTTGACAAATGCATACTTAACACATATAAATGAGTCAACTATCACTAATGACCAAAGGTTCAAGACCAAAAAGGATGATGTCTCTTTTCTTTTTTTTAACCCCAAAACAGGTTTACTAATAAGATTTGAGACCTTCTTAAAAAAACTCTCCTAGTGTCCTTAAATTAAGAAGGCTGGAAACAATTCTAAAGAACACTAAACTGGCTCCCAGCATTCCTCCCACCCCCACCTCCTCCAGCTCATGCTTTCTTTCTCTCTTGCCATATAGCTCCTTTGGGGAAAGGTGACCATCATGGACTAAGAAAGACTGAAATTACTGAATCACCTTCGCTATGGCTCAGCAGTCACACGGGAACAGGGTATCAAAGGTTTTAAACCTAAGAATCTCTTGTCCTATATACTCTTTAGAGAGAACCAGTTTTGTTTACTTTAATACAAAGCACCATGGCACAGTCTACAACAGGAACTGAAACAATTATTTGGATAACTCAGGTTAAAAACACTTTTCCTGAAAACTACCAGATAATCGTCTTCTTCACCTCAGTCCCCCGATCACAAGAAGCATATGATCTGAAAGTCGCTATACTCCACACTTCTTCCTCTTCCCTCCCAATATAAGCAAGGTTAAGTATAAAAGCAAACCAAAACTTTCTCTTTAAATACACATTTCTAACCCAGTGGGTATCACTATTTAATTAGAGATTTGAATAAATAGAATGAAATAGTACAGGAAAGTTGTATTTGGTAGGCTGAGTAAAACAGCTGAAAGTAGGCAGGCTCAGCAATGAAACCAAAGGTTACTATCTGGGAATAGTGGGCAGGTTTCTACCTGAAGATATAAAATACAGTAATTAGTTCCTAATCTTGAGAGTTATGTTTGTAAAAATCTTGAAAGAGGAGAATTCATAGTTGAAGAAACTAAGATGTTATGGGGAAAATAAAATTAGGGAGCTGAGGTCAGGAGAGAATCTATGATTACCTATAGTACATAATATTTTCACTAATAAAACCAGTAAGAACAACTCATCTAGCAAATAAATAAAGATGAGATTGATAGCATTTTTCAATATCTTAATTAGTAACAAAGCACACAACCACTCAACTTCTATTTACCTTCCTTGGTTCATTAGAACATTTTCAGACTCTCCCTACCCTGAAGTTTCAAGAAGGTATTTTTGCTTTACCCCTGGTAGCATATATACTAAAGGCATTGTTTTCTGTGTGTAGTCCTCCATTCTAGTATCAAGACTTTCTAAGTCTAAAGTAAATCAGAATTATTGCATGTGGAATTCTGGGAGCTGGAGAAAACACAAACAGATTTAAATGGGCATATAGTAGAAATTGTCATAAAGAAAAATTCAGTGGTAGACAAAGACTTCTTTAATGTGTTTTTTTATAAGATTTTTTTTCTTTTCTTTAACGTGTTTAACACTGAAAGTACCAACCCATCAATTACGTACCTTTACTCCCAAAACCATCCAAGCAATACCATACCGGGTTTAAGAAC
Source organism: Phataginus tricuspis (assembly GCA_029783875.1). Lineage (NCBI taxonomy): Eukaryota > Metazoa > Chordata > Mammalia > Pholidota > Manidae > Phataginus > Phataginus tricuspis. The sequence goes on from JAQQAC010000477.1 coordinate 17,516,383, forward strand.
AGAAACATAGAAAAAGTATACAGAAGCCAAACTTTGGTGAGTCAAGTCACATTTTAGAGGTACCACAAGAACTTGGCATAAGAAGGTGCATTTATGAATTTGTAATGGGTTTTTCTAAGCCAACAGCTTAGAGAAGGTCAGTCAAGGCCATCTGTGTGCAGCAAGTGTATGAAAAGGAAAATTCTTTGGGTCCAGTCTTTGCCAGCAAAATCACTGGAACCTCAGCCCTTGGATTTCATTCCCTGAGTTGATGTAAAATGTGTTCCCAGATACCGGGGTGCCTTCAGCACTCCAGTTCCCTCCCACCAACTCCTTTGGCTCCCAAACCTCAGGAAGTGGCTCTTCCTCTGCTTCTATGTGAACATCATCCCTCCTGCTGTATCTGTTGTTCCTCTCAGCACTGCCCAACATCACCACTTCACTTGTGGCTGCTTCTGCATTCTGCAGCCCCCGCAGAAGCAGGAGAATGGGACTGGAGGGGTAAGAAAATATCTTCCATCCCTGGCTGTGAACTTCAGGGTCACATACTACCTTGGCCTTGCTTGGTAGACTTCCTGGAATTCTTTACCACTCCTCTCCCCTGATGAAGATGGGATAATCCAGAAGGAAATGGACAAGCAAACAATTTCGGGGACCTTGAACTACATTGCATTTGAAGTCAAGGTGCTATACCGGCTCACAGCTCTTTATATAAAATGCTTAGGGCCAAATATGTTTTGGAATTAAGAATTTTATCAAATTTTAGAAAAGCAAACCATATTTTGTATGTTATATAAAATCCCCAGCAGGATCTGGGGCAGCACACTATAATCAAACACACTAATACATCTGCAGCAATCCACATGAATATTCACACCGAGTGAGATAAATAATGACTATAAATAGCCTCACTTCAGTGTAGGCCATGCATCGCTATCAAATCAGTTCACATAAGGTCAGAGCTGGCAGCTAGATGACTCAAGTACAAAAAAAAAAAACTTTCATCTTTCAGAACTCTGGATTTTGCATAAGGGATTGTTGATCTGTATTGTGACTGATCGAAGAATATCATCAAGGGCCTCCATTTGCTTCACTGCCCTGCCTCTTTGTGGAAACTAAGTCTACACAAAGGCATGTTAGAAAAATTTGTATTGACCCTTCCCTACTTCCTCTTTATTAGCTATTTGGGTCACTTCTTTTCTCCTCCATGACTTCTGAACACCTTGTTTGATATACTAGACATGGCTCATAACGCCCGGTCTAGATTCCTGCTCCTACAGTTCACCAGCCCCGTAGCCTGGGATCACAGAGTTCCTCCAGCACGCTGAGCACATTCCCCAGATCTGGGAGCAGGGTGGTGCTCTGCCAGGGGCCCGGCCAAAGCTCGTGTTCCCAGCGCTGAGTGATCACCCTATGGACTGCTGTGGGTTCTGCTCCTGCCTTAGTCGTATTCCATCTTGCTTAGTTCCTGATAACTAAGGAAGTAAGTTATCACCCATTTGTTGAGCATTCATCTTGTTCTCCAGACCTTCAGCTCTGGCTGGGGCTTCCCTGCCCTGGTGCCTCAGGCCTGAGATCATACTCTGCCCCCTCACCATCTTGGGAACTGGAGCCCTGCTCCCACACCACAGATCCCAGAGCAAAGCCCAACCTCCAAGCTCCACAACCTCTGCTGAAGGCTGCCACCTTCTGTCTCCTGCCTAGTCCCAGTGTGAGCATCATATTTTTAGATGAGACTCCCCCCCTTATTAAACAAGACACACTGGTATCTTGTTTAATAAAAATATTTTAGCCCCAGGACAGAGTAGATTCTCAGATAAATGTGACGACTGATTATAGCTAAGAGTCAAACAGAACTCCTTATGTTTCAAATCCTGCAGAGGCATCTTCTATCATTCACTGGAACAAATTCTGTGCCATAACATGCTAGAAGGCATAACAACTTCTAGCACCAAGGAAATTCCACAGCTTGGATCTCTCCAATCACTGTTCAAGATCTTGCTAGATAAGCAATTTTCAGTGGAAGAAATACTCACTGTGAAATAAAGTGGTTGAACTCCTCACACCATTTTTCCGGATGAAGTAAAGTAGGCGGAGGATTTCTGAAAAACAAAAGAAATTTTTTCTTACAAAAAAAGAGTTTGGTTTAAGGCAAAGTATCCACCTGTCATTTACTGATATCATTGTAAATAGCTCTGATAAAATCTATTCTGTTTCTTCCCAGGTGGGAGTCATTCATTAGTGACAAATTATAAAGTGGCAGCCCCTATTCCTTTAGTCCTTCATTTTCGTTAACTGAAGGCCTACAGCTTCCTATAGGACCTGTGAGAGTTACACAGATTAGGAACATTCCTCAAGAGTGGACATGGATGAGGGGTGAGGTAAGCACACAACACTGTAATTGAGCATTATTAGTGCCATAAAAAAAACTATAAACCTAGTGCTCGGGGCTTTAGAGAAATAGACTTCCAATTTTACAGGATTTTTAGATAATTATGCTACCATTTGAATTAATTATGTGATGCATATAAAGTAACTCATAAATTCATCAGTCATGTTTTAAGCTATTTCCTATATGTCAACTTCTGCAATAGGCACTGGAGAAACCAAAACAACTAAGATGATGTTCCAGACCCCAAGAGATTTCTGGGTAGAGAGGGAGGCAGACTAACTATTGAGAAGAACTAAGTACGGAAGGTCTGAGAGAATTAAAAAACTGTAAAAAGACTAAGGAATCAGATCACTTCTGGTGTGAAAGCAAGAAAAGGAGGAGGTAAGAGCCCTGCATTTGGCTGAATATTTATTCAAAGAGATTCAATTTTAAAACAAAGTGACATTACCTTTAATTGATAAGATGCTTTTTTTCCTAGCCATAAATGGAAACAGGGGCTTGTGGGCAAGTTCAGCAAATGAAGAATGTAACATTTCTGCACACCTGAATTATGACTGCAAGGCTTAAGCTCAACACATATTATATTTCTTTTCACCTGAGTTCTAACTGCTTCTTAAACCCATAGATTGCTCAGCTTTAATAGGTAGAAGAATGGGAGGCAGCAAGAATGACCAGAAATAAAAAATGTATCAAATTGACCTCTCAATACTCATTTCTTCTAGTACAATTTTCTATTCTGGCACAATACTGCCACATAAAGACTACACCTTCTGAGTTCCTTACAGCCAATCTGGCCCCATAACTGAGTTCTGGCTAATGATACATAACTAAAATTGTTTTGTTGTGTTTCCAGAAGTCTTCATGAGAGAGGGGATACATCCTACCTTTCTTCTTTTCCCTTTCTGCTTCCTAGAGCATGAATGTGAAGGCTGAAGCTTGAGCGCTCATTTTGGACATGAGGTGAACTTGAAAATGAGACTATGAGCTGAGTGTGGCAAAGAAAATAGATAGGAACCGGATGTATGATAACACTGCAAAGGCGCCATGCCAGCTCTAGACTATGTCTCCCTAGTCTTCCTTAAGAAATAAACTTCCTTCTTCTTTCAGCTACTATTAAATGTAATTGATCCTAATTCAGCCAATTCAGAGGACTTATCCAATCACATGATTAGAACATAATTTGATGAGTGATACAATAAAAACATAAAGGTATGTGGGAGCATAATTAACTTACCCAATCTGGGATGTCCCAAAAGACGTTATAAAGAAGATAAACAGGCTGCTTAAGATTAGGTTGGAAGACAGAGAAGGGAAGGAAGCCATTTCAGTCTTAGGAAACAACATGCACCAAGTCATAGACATGTAGAAATGTCTGTTAGGTTCAATGAATATGAGTAATTTTGGGGAACTAGATTACATGATACTTTCAAGTCTGGAAAGAAAGCACAGGGGAAAGGATGAGGTGGGAAGGAAGAATGATAAGAAAGGAAGCATATGATTTCCCTGTTCTTTATAAGAATTTAATTATCTTACAGAACTTCTGATTCAAAGACCCAAAGGAAATTTTCTGTGTACCCAACCAGAAAGCATAGCATTGAAGGGTGTCCGTCAGTGATTCTGGAGGCTGCCTCTATCTCACGCAATATTCGTCTTCATCTTTTCCCTGTATTTTTTAAATAATACAAGTACCACCACATAACTTTTGCCTCAATACTAGTTTGGCTGACCTGTTCTTACTGGGTCCAGTTCTTGTGACATTTTTGTGCAGCCACGAGTCCTCTCAGCTCACCTCTGTGGGTCTCAGTGCAGCATCCAGATCATCCTAGGTCATCTCTACAGCCCTTTTCAGGTCTTAAGCTTTCCTGGCTTCTCTCAAGCTCCTGCTCATTCTCTTCTCACCAGGGTCAGTTTCCCAGAGAAGAGCTGCTGAAGCCATCCACTGCCTAATAGACTTAATTCACCCCCAAAGCAGTTAGACGTGACCAAGAAGTCGCTTGTAGACAAATGAAGAGACTTGATTAAAACAACCCTAGTAGGCTAACAATGGCCAGCTGAGCATGGAGGGACAGCCCTCTACTGCAATTAGAGAATGCCCTGGAGAAATGGACGGGGAGTGTGCATTCTCAGGTACAGGACACTATAACTTCCTGTTTTCAGTCACTTCTCAGTGGGAACTATGAGCAGGGGCTACTTTTTATGTGCTGGCCTGAAACTCCGCAGCGGAGCACAGAGGAGAGCAGCAGAAGAGAATCACTCACCCTGGCCACCAGCAATCCCTGGTGGCCTCACATGAAATCCACACAAGGCAACATTTTCTTTGAAGCTTGGCATCATAGGAATTTTGTTTTAGAGTATTTGACCTGTAGATGCTCTACCTGTCCTGGCATCTACCCATCATACTTTGGTTTAGTAAATTGAGGCCGTGTGAAAGATTATTACCTGTATGTAATGAAAACCAAAAGGAATTGGAAAGCTTTACAGTACTTTGTTTACACTGGCAATATAAATTCTATGTTTGCATTGGCAATATAATTTAGTTCTCTCACCATCAAGGAAGAGCACCAAATAGTGACAATGGTTTGTTTTGGTTCCTCTCAATACTACGGATGCAAGCTGCAGCCCTGCCCACAGGGTCCCTCCAAGAGGAGCTGAGGTGCTTCATGTTCGGTGTGATGGGGGAGTCAGTGCATGTCCGTGATTCAGAGACAACCCACCTCACAGGCTTGTGTGTGTGAAAGCTCAGAGCCTGCAGAAGGTATGAATGGTGAGTGCCTGGAAGGCTTGTGAATCTGAGTAACTGCTCTCACTTGGATAATGCTCATAAACATACTAAGGCAATGTAAAAAACAGATTAGTTGGTGAGGGAAAATTACTATACAGCTGTTACCTGCTTTTCAAAAGTTTTTAGTATGCTAGTTTGCTACTATGAAAGTCTACATTAGTATCTGTTTTCCCTAACCAAGAGAAACCTTAAGAGGATTTTTCCTTTTATGAAAAAAGGTGAAAAGTGAAAAAAACATTCAGCATTTGTTTTGCAGTGAGCCATTACTGAGGCAGGGGAAACCCCAAGCAGCAGCCGGGGCCATGCTGAACTCCTCCTCGGAACCACACTCTGCATCATAATCCTGGGCCCAGTGAATATCATGGAGATAGAGTCAATCTTCTTCCCCCAAAGCTTCTGGTATGCCAGTTTGCTACTATGAAAGTCTACATACAAAATGATTTACTAAACAGTCAAATCGAGTTCATTTTAGTTCTTAAAATAGAGAAGCAGTTGATTGGAGTAAGGTGGGTACCCGGCCTCAGGTCAGCCAATCCTAATTCACTCTACAATGGCATGATTCAAAATGATAAATTGGGTCAATTTGGTTCTCTTTAGAAGGTTTTCTTTTTTCATCTTGAGCTGAAAAAGCCGTGAGAATGAGGCAATTCAGTAATGGGAGGTGAAGTTAAGGGATCCATGGTGATGAGGCAGGTGGGAGTGGCCGTGGGATACAATGTGCAAACTGAAGCTTTAGGAAGTAGAAGCTATGAGCAGGCGGAAAATCAGGGAATGAGGAGAAAATGCCAGGAAGAGGAGAGAGGAAGAGATGTGCCACAAAGAACTGAGATGCCACAATGGGAGACCGTGTGGATTATTCTTCAGTTCCTTTCCTGAGTGCCTCTCCCTCTGATGCATCTAGAATATTACTGGCCTCAGTACCTTGCTCTCAGCCCTGTTCTCCTCCCATTCTACACATTCACTGAGGGTTCATTATATGTTGGTGGCTTCCTAATGTATCTCTCCTGTCTTAGTTCTCCTCCGCCTTTTGGCTGGTGCATCCAACTACTTATTAGACTATCCATTTTGATTTCCCAGAGGAACCTTAAAGTCATCGTTTTTCCTCTCATCTTCTTCCTCTAACCCTGCATCCGACCTAGTTGTTGAAGTCAGATTTGTGTTTTACTCTCTCCCTTAACCCCACATCCTATTGGAGAAGGCGGAATAATGGCTCCCCCAAAACTGTCTACATTCTAATGCCCAGAACCTATGAACATACTACCTTTCATGGCAAAAGGGACTCCGTTGATGTGATTACGGTTAAGGACCTACAGATAGAGGATTACCTTGGATTATCTGGATGGGTTCTATTTAATCTTTAGTCCATTAAAGCAGAAAAGAGAGGTAGAAAGAAAGAAGAGACAGGAGAGGGTTGAAGGGTAAAGAGAGACTCTACCTGGCTGGCTTTGAAGGTGGGGGAGGAGAGCTGCGAACCAAAGAATGCAGGCGGCCTCTGGAAGATGGGAATGGGCCTCAAATGATACCCAGCAAAGAACTGGGGACCTCAGGTCTACAAATCCAAGCAACTGAATCCTGCTATTAACCTGAGTGAGCAAGGAAACCAATTCTCTCTTAGAGTCTCCAGAAAGGTGTGCAGCCCTGCTGACAGCCTGATTTTAACGCAGTGAGATCTATGTCAGATTTCTAACCTACAGAACTAAAAGATAAATTTGTGCTGCTTTAAGCTGCTTAAAAAACAGACTTGTAGTAATTTGTTATGACAGCAATAAAAATTAATACATCAACAAGCACTAAATCCTATCAATTCTACTTCCTAAATTTCTTTTTCATCACCCCATTCCCTCTTTCATGTCCTAATCACTTATCTCACATACATACTCAGCCTACTCCAGTAGCTTTCTTATTTTTCTCCCTCCCTCTATCCTCATCTCCCTCTAATCAGTCTTGCATTTGACAGCTAGAATTTCTTTCTAACATACAAATCTGACCTTGCTATTTTCGTGCTCAAAATTCTTCAGTAGATCCACATAGACCCAAACTTTCAACCCCTTTGCATGACACACAAACGACCTTGTGTATCTACCCACTCTCATTCTAAACCATCTACCCATGCACACCTGATGTTGCAGTACAGTACCACACAGTACTTAGAGCTCCTGAAGCAGGCCCTGCTCTTTCATGCCTCAGGGCCCTTACACATTCTGTACTTTCAGGGTAGAGTGCTCTCCCCATTTTGTCCACCTGGCAAGCTCCTATATGCTTCATGTGTATCTTTAGTATCCAGAACAGCAGTGCCCCATAAGTTTTGCTGAATGAATGGCTACATGAATGAATGTACACAAACATACATATATTGTAAGTGTGCCAAGAAATGATGCCAGGACAACATATGATTGGGTCTCCAACATTAGACAAATGTGGAACAGTCCCTTTGTATGTGGGCAAATTCTGACTGGATTATTCAGAGTAAGCAGGGTTTGAGGAACAAAGGGGCCCCCTTAGGTGGTGGCTGGAGTTGGCTTTGGCAATACAAGTCTCCTCCCTTTACTTTTGAAGTTCAAATGTCCCTAGGTCCTGAACATACCTGAACAAAACAAGCAAATAAATCATGATTTGAACCACATTACTGACATTACCTGATGTCAGGACCATTACATACATGCACGGCTGTTTGGAGGTAGAGGAGGATCAATACTAATAATTATCACATGTTGAGAGCTTACTACCACCAAACTCCATGCCAAGGGCTTCACATGTAGGTTAACAGAACATCACTACAATCCTATGAAACAGGAATTATTCCAGTTTCACAGGTGGGGGAAATACAGCTTAAAAGAAGAAATTTTCTTTAAAACATCCAGCAAAAAATGGAAGAGTCGGTTTTCAACAGGTATTTCTGTCTCCATTGTCCATTCTCCTCCTTGTTTCCTGTCATCTATCTCATGAAGAGTCCATTACTTTTGAAAACGAATTAAAAGAACATATAGGCAAAAAATGACAAGAAACCAATTAGCAAGTAACACTTCTAGAAGGTGCAAAGTGAAGTCCTCGGACATTAAAGCACATTCATCAAGGAGATACAGAGCAAAAGATTTCTCAGTGAGACTGAGTTAATTAAGAAAGGCTTCCTGGTAGTCGTGAATTTTGAGGTGGATCCTAAACAGGGTACATAAACCAGTCGGTGAAGGGAGCAGGGAGTTAGGGAAGGAGAGAGGGAATATACAGAGGAAGACAGAAAGTATAATTAATAATAAATAGTCGTTAACATACAGTTAAACAGAAGTGTGTTCAAAAGGTATTCTGTTTACTTACTCACAAAAGCAATAAAACAACAGGTTGAGCAAAAGTAACTGTTCTGAGAGTCTTAACCACAGCAGCAGAGCCGCCACCCTGGTCACAATCTGTAACTTCATTAATGAGGTGGCATGGTTAGGTGTGTGCCTGCGTCTCATCCCTCAGTATCACCACCTACCCCACCCCAGAGTTGTTTTTCCCCCTAAGTCACATCTTACTTGTTCAAAATTAATTATTTTAAATGTTTTGTACTTATTTGTAATCATGACTCCATCTTTATGTGAAAAATTCCCCAATGCAGCAACAGAGAAAACAAAAAGTGAAATACCTCTTTACTCTGACCCCTAATATCAGTCTCTTCCCCATATCAGTAAAGCTCGTATTTTCTCAGACTGTTTTATATGCATTTTTTAAAATACTTGCTATAGATATATAGTATATATACTGCATGCTGCTCTATATTTAATAAAATACAATATACATTTTATAATATATTAGTTTTTATAGTATATTATAGTTGAGGACAGTAGAAATGGGATTACACACTATACATAAGTGTCTTTGGTATTTATTTTTTCCATTTGATAACATGGTTTAAAGATCATCCCATGCCGACTTCACACCTAAATATTATTCCGCAACGTAGGCGTACTAGCGCATGTTTAGTCATTTACCCATTGGTGGATATTCAGTCTGTTTCTAGTTTTTTCACTATTGGAAAGAAAGCTGAAATGGTTTATACATGTCACATGTCATAAGTGATTTCTGATTTTTAAAAGGCTTCTTAGGTGGCAAACACTTCTTACTGGTGAACATTGCAAATTCTACCACATAACTTAAACGTAGAGAAAGCAAGCACTGATTACGCATCTTCTGTAGGTGGCCCGGGGAGGGATAGCAGAGCAGGGGGGGAAGTGAGCAGCAAACGGCCCTGGCAGGGCTGTGAGGACGCCCCAGGCCACCACTCCGCAGAACACACTGCTCGCCCACCAGTGTCAGGCTTTGAACGCAGCCTCTGGGTTCCATTCTGCCGAGTCTGGTACCTTGTTTGGATGGTGGTATCTTGGGGTAATTACCTTAACATGGGCTCCAGATCAAGATTTTTTCAAAATGTGCAATTCTATACTTCTGCTAAAGAGGAATCATTTGAAAAATTAAACAGTTGAAGATAGAAATTTTTATTTAAGGCAAAAGTACACACTCAAAGAAAGGGGGTGTAGGCAACCTCAGAGAGGAGGCACACTTAAGGGCTTAGGATTCTGTCTTTTAAGGCTTTCAAGAATAGGGCAAAGGGCAGGGCTGGGGCTTGTTGGGCCAGGCTTGACTTGTGGTGTCACAACGTCTCTCCTGTGGGAGGCATTATGTTACTATCCACCACCAGTCCTCTGGATAATTCTGTAAGATAAACTTAACACAAGGAATTTATCGATCCAGTTCTTCTCCAAGATAGTGGTTTCCCTCAAGCACTGGGAACATATCAGTTAAGACTGCTTGTCCTGCCTTAAGATTGGGTGGGTTATTGTCTGATTACTGAAGAATATGTTAGGAATCTTAACTCCTAACTCCCTGGTTTTTAAAATGGAATCTTAGCCTTCAGATGGAGGAAGATATTTCTTAAAACTCAGAAAATAGATGATATGAAAAAAACACAGAAATCAGAATTAAAATGCTATCCATTTTACACTCAATAAATGTGAAAGATAGGTCCAGGTTGGAAAGACATCCATGTTAAGTGCTAAATCCACCATAAAGGCATCTCTCAATAAAGGTCAGTCCTTTGACATAGGAAAAGAAGAGGCAGAAGTTTGCAAAGAAAACACTAGATGGGGAAACGTCTGAAAGGAAGCAAATATAGGTGAAAAAAATAACTTTTTTCCTTACTTTTAAATTCTCAACTGGGACCTCTATAACAAGGACAGATTAACAAGGTAAAGCATACACATTTATTTAATGTAAATTTTACATGACACAGAAGCCTTCATAAGGAAATGAAGACCTGAAAAAATGATAAAACCTGAGTGTTTTTAGGTTTCATAAAGAGTGGAGAGTCTCAAAGTGATTGATGAATATAAATCACATGATATTGAACCATCCTTGCATACCTGGGATAAATCTTACTTGATCATGGTGATGATTTTTTAAATGTACATTTGAATTTGGTTTGTCAATATTTTGTCGAAGATTTTTGCCTCTATGTTCATCAGGGACATTGGTCTGTAATTTTCTTTTTTTATAGTGTCCTTGTCTGATTTTGGTACCAGGGTGATTCTGACTTCATAGAATAATTTTGGAAGCTTTCTGTCCTCTTCAATTTTTTGTTGAGTAGGAGGTTATTAGCTCTTTTTAAAATATTTGGTAGAATTCTCCTGTGAAGCCATCTGGTCCTGAACTTCTGCTTTTTTTGGCAATTTTTAAATTATTATTGGTCTTTTCAAATTTTCCATTTCTTCCTGGTTCAGTCTTGGAAAATTGTATTTCTAGGAATTTATCCATTTCTTCTAATTGTCTAATTTGTTGACAAATGTTTTTTCATAATACTCTCTTACAGTCATTTGTGTTTCTTTTCTTTCATTTATTTTACTTGAGTCCTCTTTTTTTCTTGATGAATTTAGCTAAAGGCTTATCAGTTTTATCTTTTCAAATAACTAGCTCTTAGTTTCATTGATCTTTTGCATTTTTTAAAATCTCTATTTCCTTTTCTTCTGCTCTGATCTTTGTTTTGTCCTTTCTTCAACTAATTATGGGCTTTTCTTCTTCTTTTTCTAGTTCCTTTAGTTGTTGTGTTAGATTGTTTGAGATGTTTCTTGCATCCTGGGGTTGGCCTGTATTGCTATAAACTTCCCTCTTACAACTGCTTTTCCTGCACCCCAAAGATTTTGAGCTGTTTTATTTCTAGTTTCATTATTATCAAATATTCTTTGATTTATTACTTGATTTCTTTGATGACCCATTGGTTGTTTATTTACTAAGACTTGCTTTGCAGCCTGACATGTGATCTAGAGAATTTTCCATGTGCACTTGAAAAAAGTATGTATTCTACTATTTTTGGATGTAATGTTCTGTATATATCTGTTAGTGCCATTTGGCTAATGTGTCATTCAAATCCACTGGTTCCTTATTGACTTTCTGCCCATTCTTGACCTCTCCATTGATGTAAATGTGATGTTAAGTTCCCCCACTATCACTATATTACTGTCAATCTCTCCCTTTATGTCTGTTAATATTTGCTATATGTATTTAGGTGCTCCTCAGTTGGGTGCACAAATATTTACAATTGTTATATTTTCTTGCTGGATTGTGCCCTTAATCATTATATAATGTCCTTCTTTGTTCCTGCCACAGTCTTTGTTTTAAAGTCCATTTTATCTAAGTATTTCAACTACAGCTTTTCTTTCCATTCCTATTTGCATGAATATCTTTTTCATTCCTTCAGTGTGTGTGTGTCTTTAGAGCTAACGTGAGTCTTTTATAGGCAGCAAATAGATGGATCTTTTTCTTTATCTATTCAGTCACCCTATGCCTTTTGACTAGAGCATTTAGTCCATTTACATTTAATTATTTATAGGTATGTAGTTATTGCCATTTTGTTAAATACTGCCTGGTTATTTTTGTTGTTCTTCTCTGATCCTTTCTTCCTCTCTTATTTTCCCCTCAGGCATTATTACTTTCTTTAATGTTATGTTTTAATTCTTTTCTCTTTGTTTTTTTCTGTATCCATTAAAGGTTTTTGGCTTATGGCTACCATGAGGTTCTTATATTATATCCTACATATATAGCAATTTATGATAAGTTGATGGTCATTAAATTTCAAAGCATTATAACCACACTACATTTTTTACTCCCCCTTCTCCTCATTTTATGTATATAATGCCCTGTTTTATACCTTTTTACTTAGTGATTCCCTTAACTAAATTTTAGATGTAATTTATTATACTATTTTTGTCTTTTTTATCTTCATACTAGATTTTAAGTGATCTACTAATTCTGGTATATGTTTGCTTTTACCAGCAAAATTTTTGCTTTCATATTTTTCTTCCTTTTAGTTAGGGGCTCTTCTTTTCCTCTTAAAGGAGACCCTTTAACATTTCTTGTAAAGTCAGTTTAGTGGTGGTGAACTCTCAAATTATGTTTATCTATGAAACTCTTTATCTCCCTTTCCATTCTGAATAATAACCTTGCTGGGTAGAGTATTCTTGGTTGGAAGTTTTCTCCTTCAGCACTGTAAATGTATCATGCTGAAAAATCAACTGATAGCTTTATGGGATTTCCTTTTTAGGTAACTCATAGATTTTCTCTTGCCACTTTTAAAATTCTCTCTTTGTCTTTGATCTTTGACATATTAATTACAATGTGTGTTGGTGTGGACCTCCTTGGGTTTATCTTGTTTGGGATTCTCTCTGCTTCCTGAATGTGGATGTCTTTCCATAAGCTAGGGAAGTTTCCAGCTATTATTTTTTCAAGAACGTTTTCTACCCCTTCCTCGCTCTTCTACTTCTGAAAGTCCTATAATCAAATGTTTGGAATTTTGATATTGTCTCAGAGCTCCCTTAACTTGTCCTCTTTTTCTTTTTTTCTTTTTTCTTTCTGCTGTTCAGCTTGAGTGCTTTCTGTTACTCTGTTTTCCAGATTGCTGATCCATTTTTCTTCATCCTTTAACCTGTTGTTGATTCCTTCTAGTGTATTTTTCATTTCATTTATTGTATTCTTCATCTCTAATTGGTTCTGTTTCATGTTTTCATCTCTTTGTAGAGGTTCTCACTGAATTCCTCCACTCTTCTCTCAAGTATGATGAGCATCTTTGTAATTACTAATTTGAACTCTATCCAGTAGGTTGTTTAACTGTTTTATTTACTTCTTTTCCTGAAGTTTTGTCATGTTTTGTTTTAAGCATAATCCTCTGTCTCCTCATTTTGTCTCTCTTTCTGTGCTTGAGTCTATGAACTAGTAGAAAGGGCTACCTCTCCCAGTCTTAAAGGATTGGCCTTGTGTAGGAAAAGTTCCTTGGGTAGACTGTGTGTGCCTGATGGTTTTGGCTGGCCAGCTGGAGGTCTTGTGAGCATTAGCCAGGGTTTCCTAGTGTCAGGACTCTCAGCCAGGTTGTCTGGAGGTCTTGTGAGCATGAGGAGGGTACAGTTGGAAGGGCCCAATCAGAGAGGTTCCTGAGGGGATATTCTTGGGTTCCTTGCTGGTGGTGAGGCAGCAGGTCCAGGCATGGTTTCCAGGAAAGGCCCACCTCTGCCAGTACCAGCTCCACATCTGCAGTGCTTCAGCTGCCCAGGTGCACTCTCCAGGGCTGAGCAGCAACTGGCTCCACATCTTTGTTGCAGTCCCAGACCCAGACCCAGCCCCCATGGAAGCCCTGGCCCAACAGCTACAGGATCCCAGTCCAAGTGTGCAGTATAGCAGCTGCTGAGGTGTGCAACAACTGGCTCTGCAGCTATGGGTTGGTCCCTGTGGTGCAACAGTGGCCAGGGTGTGCTCTCCAGGGATCAGTGGCAACTGGACTGTGCCTATGGGGCAGCTGAAGCCTGAATGCACTCTCTGGCTGATGCAGCTGGGTGTGAGTGGGGCTTGGGAAGCTGCATGTCTGTCTCTCCTGCCATTTTTTATGTGATATTCCTACCCCTTGTGCTAAAGGTGCTCCCTCAGTCCTCAGTTCTTCCTCAAGATTAATTGTTCTGTGTGTAAGTATACATTCAATGTGAAAGTGTAAGGAGGTGGGTTCAACTATCTCTATGCTGCCATGGCCCCAGAAATCCCTGATTCTGATTCTTAATAACCTAATTTCATCTTATTCCTTAAATAACACCATTTTCAATGTTAAGCTATAATCATTAAAATTTAAAGTTACTGCATTAAATCATATGGCACATAATAAACCCATTCTTAACCACTTACCATCAGTAAGTGACAAATGTCATTTCCTCTGGCTTTTCAGCCCAGCAAGAATCTGTTTCAAATGTCATCTCATAATCTCAAGATCCATTACCTTCCCCATGTCAGGTGTTATTTTCCCAGGCCTATGCTTAATATGGATCATGTCATTGAGCCTTATTAATCCCTGGCCACTACACCAATATTTTAAATGTTCACAAAAGGCATAAGTTGCATTTTCTTATTCTTTCTAAAGCACATTAGTGTACCTTTCCCTCTACTGTTCTTTCCTTACGCAAACACACAGGGCACATAAACAACTCAGCCATACATACAGAGCACAGGAGAAAGTCAAGGACAATAGAAGGTGCTGTGTCAATATAGGCGATGGGGAGGACAAATGGTGTATGGTCACTGCCTGAGCCAAGTGGTCATTTGCTGCAATCCATTCTTCAGTTTCCTCCAACAAGAGCTCACTAATGCCCTCAAATTTAACTTTTAATGTCCAATGTGTGAGGGAAGTAGACCTTGCCAAATTGCTGGCTAATGACCCTTTCTCTCAGTGTCCCTTTATGCAGAATAGAAGCCAGAGTCTTCTTATCTCACATATAATTTTTTTTATTAAGGTATCATTGATATACACTCTTATGAATGTTTCACATGAAAAAACAATGTGGTGACTACATTTACCCATATTATCGAGTCCCCACCATACCCCAGTTCAGTCACTGTCCATCAGATCTCACACAGAATTTTAAATATACTATTTGTTAACTCATTACTTTAAAGAGATGTGTTTCTCACAGATCACGTTGTTTCTTGAATGTTTCCCTATCATCAAACTCTGGACTGTTCATATGGGTTCTGTGGTATTGTACACATTGAAGGTGATCATTATGGTGTGTCTAAGCATTTTGGAGATAAAGAATCATTCCCCAATTAGGTTAGCATTTAGGAAAAAACAGCTTTGTATGTGGTGGGATGTGGTAGTGAGCCAGGGGAATAGGCAAAGTTAAACAGCATGGGTGAGACGTGCTATATTTTCTTGGTGTTATTTAAAATTGTTTTATATGAAAATCACTGGGGAGTAGAAGAGGGAGAGAAGACAATTAAACGTAGGATTTCTCCCTGTTGATGTTCTGAACTAATTGAGGAACAAGATAAAGTAGTCAGCAGATTGGGTCCAAAATCATACCTTTATTACGGGAAAAGAAAACTCTAACAAAGTACAGGAAGAGCAGATATTGGGAAGCAGCTATTACCTATAGCTGAGATAAAATGCCCAAGGAAGAATTTAATTTGGAAGAGCTCCTGCCCACAAACCCAAGGCTCATGGAGACTCAGACCTCATTGGAACGGATATGACTATGGCTTATGTGTGGTTAAATTCTCTGAGACAAGCCAGGGCTGGCAAACAGGAAACCACCTGCTTGGGTGCCTTTGAGGACTCACAGGGGAGCCACTCAATGAAGGCTGGTAAAACTTGCTGGAGGGTGAGCACCCCTGGGCATCCCAAATGCCACTGATAGTAAAAGGCCAGAGGAGAAAGGAGGAAAGAGCATACAGAAGACTCAGGAAGAGGGACTCCTCCTCCTGCAGCAGCCCTCCCATGCCCTTCACGGACAAAGCTTAACATTTGCCACAGGGCAGAGGAGAGATTAGTTCACTCCAATATCACAAAGCAGAGCACAGGGCTGGAGTTTCAGAGCTGAAAGGCACTAAATTGGTAACTTGCATGGAAAGAAGTAAATGAGAAAAACAGGCTAGGAGTGTTATAATGATTTTGTTTGTTTTAGATAAAACACCAGATTTTAAGGAATTTCTGTTTCAGGCTTAAAATAGGCAACTTCCAGACATCAACTGAATGAATCCAGTCTCCTCTGACATTAGGAGGACTTGCTGGATATGTTTGCGAGGTAATAAAGAGATAATGGAAACTTTTCTCCCCCACTTAAAAAATCTGTTTTGTCATGGTGCATGAAATTTCCTCATTAAGACTCATTGCATTCTATCCCAGAAGTTCTTATTGAAATGGGAATGTTCTGGGAAGCATCCTATTGTAAACCTTTATTGGCCGAAACTATACTTGGGATAAATAGAAACAAGAATAAAAACTTAGAAAAAGGGACCCAGAGGAAGGACCAGCAAGGAGACAGGACCACAGACAGACACAGACTTAATCTCTTTGTGTCTTACCATTTCTATGACTTCAACTGTGTGCAAGCTGAAGAACTGAAGTTAAATGGCGTTAACACCTCTTCTTACTCTCTCCTGTCTCTCTGCCTCTAAGATTTCTCCCAGCATAGAAAATGAAAGAAATTAGTGAAAGCCACTGTGTTTCGAATCTCTTTTGCCAGGATCATGGCCACAGATGGGGAACTCCTTTTTCTTTTGGCCCCCTTTGCCAACAACACAGTCAGGAGGGAGTGCTGGCAGAAAGAAGGCTGAAGGGAGCTGATAATGGTTCTCTCAAGCCCAGTCAGGAACCCACAACTTTCCATCAAGCTGAACCATTTTTCTACTTAATCTAATGTAATTTTGGGGGTCTAAATCCTTAATTTCTTGAGAGTTTATTATGTGTAAGCACTGTGCTAAGAATTTACTCATTTAATCCTCATGTAAACTCTATAAGGCAGGTTATACAATTGCCTGTATGAGAGAGAAAGAAACCAGGGCTTAGAGAAGCCCAGAGCTGGTAGTGGTATGGCCAGGCTTCCAGCGCAGGCGGCCTGATCCCAAAGAGCACAGCAGAAAGCCACAGGGCCATCCTACCTCCCCACTTGGGAATTCCTCCTGGTTAATTAGACACTACAACATCTTAAGATTCTGCCAAAGCTATTTATGTCATATTAATGGGGGAATATGGGACCAATTTCATAAGCCAGTTACCCTTCTGGCTTAACTTAATCCCATCAATTTAAGCATAGTATTCTTCAGATTATCAAGACATCAGCAAGCAAATACAAAGAACATTTTGTTTGAGATCCAGAGCGATCAGTAATAAGGAGTATGAGCTGAGAATGTTTTCATCTGTTGAGTTTTATGCATCCTCTGCCATTCAGCTCCCTCCAAAGTCACAGCTGGTAAAACCAAATGGATCAT
Source organism: Phataginus tricuspis (assembly GCA_029783875.1). Classification (NCBI taxonomy): domain Eukaryota; kingdom Metazoa; phylum Chordata; class Mammalia; order Pholidota; family Manidae; genus Phataginus; species Phataginus tricuspis. The sequence continues at coordinate 17,533,806 of JAQQAC010000477.1, forward strand.
TTTACCACAATCAGACTAGCGTCACAGTTCAAGAAGCACCATTTGTTCTCTAAGGCAAAGCCATGTACCTAATTACAACCCACTGTTAATAAATATATAATAGACAAAAAGAAATTGACTGCTATGGATTTTTTTCCCTAGCAAAGTAAAACCATTTAAAGGGCAGACTGTGCATCTATTCCTGCTTTTATTGTTTCAATAAAGTTAGCGAGATATTCTAGACAGGAAAAACCAGGGCAGACCTTAGATGAACAGATTGTATCATCAGATCCTGCCACATTGTCTCTAACGGGGGAAATGAACAGCTGAATATCAACACCTGTCATCATGAGCAGACCCCCTGGCACACACACCAGGTAGGAAGGCTGTACAGTTCCTTAAAGCAATCTGAGCCTGGGCCACCAGAAAGAGTGCATATGCCAATGCCCACAGAAGCAAGCTCCATTTAAAATCAAGTTAAATGCCAGGGGAGATATAGCAGTAGTTTCCGAGGAAGGCTGGGTATTAACAACTGTGAGCTCTAGAGAGGTTTTGTGGAGATTGTGCTAACTGCAAGAATGGAATCACCAGACTTAGGCAGAGAATGCCCTAGCAGGAGCCATTGAACATTCATCCCCTTTCAAGGGCAAAAGGGACCACCGGAATAGCACCCCCTCATACCTGGGTGGCTTGAGTCATGTCTCCACTGGGCAGAGATTATGGTCAATCTGTTTTCACCAACCTCAAGATCAATTGCAATCATTGCTGCTGAATGGATTATGTTGCAAGTCCTGGCAGTCTGAGAGCAAGCCCACATCTATTTTTCTGACATTATAAGTATGTGTTCTCTTTACAAGAGCTTTGGTCATTTTTCTCCCTGGTTGCCTAGCAACTTTTGAATGGACAGAAATAAGGGAGAGGAATACTGGAGACATACTGATGAGCTAATTTCTATTTGTTTCAGATTCTTTTTCAAAAACCAATCCGTTTTGCCCATTCCTGGGTGTGAGTGGGAAAGGGGAGAAGGGCTATGTTATATTATCACAGTACCGCTACTCTTCTAGCAGTAACCCACAATGCCAGTGAATATATTTACACAAGCAGATCAGCAAATTGGGGTAAGGGGACTATCACTAGTTACCGCATATTGATAAAAATGAAAAATACATCAATCAATGTCAAGTCATCAGGAACATACGGAGCAAACGCCATGTCCATCTCCCCGCCCTCTCTCAAGGGCACCTCAGACCTGCCTGTGGAAAGCCCGCCATGGTTCTCGTTCCATCCTGATCATGAGTGACTAGTGCAAAGTGCTGCCTTCTGGTCTGCCTGGTAGCCTTCCTTCTGCTAAATTATATTTCCCTACAAAAAGTACCTATTTCATTCAAGTATTCAAATTTATTTGCAAGGAATTACAGCTTCCCATGATTCTTTTAATTTCCTTATGGTCTGTGGTTACTTTCCTCTTTTTTTTTCATATGTTTGAACTTTCATTTTTCATAATTAGTTAATAATTCATCAATTTTTTTAGTTTTATCCAAAAAAGCTCATGATTTATATATTGGTTCTACCACTTACCATATTTTCCTTCATTCATTTCCACTTCTGTTTCATTAAATCTTTTCTTCTACTTTACTTGAGTCTTAAAAAAAATTTTTTTTAATTTCTTGGGTTGGAAGGCTTAATTCATTTACTTCCATTCTTTTTTGATTATTAATAAACTGTTTAGGGCTATAAGTTTGCCTCTAAGCTGCTTTAACTATTTCCCACTAATTCTGATATGTAGTATTTTGATCATTATTATTTCCTATATGTTCTTCAATTTCCACCTTGATTTTATTTTCAACCTGAATTGTTAAAGACGGTTTTGTTTTTTCATACCTAGGTGATGGGAAATTTTTGCTTTCTGTGTTTGTTTATTTCTAGTTTGATTGCATTATGGTGAGAGAATGTTTCTGTACTATTTATATTTTTGAATCTGAGAAATTCTTTGTAAGCTTTTGCAGTAGGCATAAAGTATATATATTTAATGTAAGTATGGTGTATTTATATAACATATGCAATATAATATATAATAGTGTATGTTATAATTACATATATCTCAAACCTTATTCCTCTAGAGAATGCTCTTCTTTTCAACTGTCCCTGAAGCACTCACAAAAACGTATACTGTTGCTTATTTTTTTTATGTATTACATCTTTCATGGAATAGAGAGGTTCAGTAAATAACTTCTGCAACCAGTGTATATCTCCTTGTACTTTCTGTAGTTTGTGGTTTGTGCTTTATGAACATGATGCCATAAATATACTTCTTATATCTTCATTAAAACATAGCACCTATTAAAAGTGCCCTTCTTGGACTAATTTAATGTTTTAGTCTTGAATGCAATATTGTTTAATATTAAGAGTACAATGTTATGATTATTTCTTTATAAAATCATATCTTCTAAAGATTTAGGAGAAGAAATGAGAAAAATATATTTAAGGAATCTTTCATATTAACCCACATGTTTACCATTTACTATGCTCTTTATTTCTTCCTGTAAACTTCCATCTATTCTCATTTCCTTCCAGTCTGAAGGACAACCTTTAGTATTTCTTATATGAACAGGTCGGCTAACAACAAATTCCTTCTGTCTTGATCTGGGGTTGCCTTTATTTTACCTGCAATTTTTGAGGGGTAGTTTTGTTAGGTCTAGGGCTCATGGTTTCCTCGGCACTGCGTATATGTCATTCCACTGCCCTATGATTATCATTTTTCAGGTGGTAAGTCAGCCATTAATCATACTGATGCTACCCTGTAGATTAGCAGTTGTTTTTCCCCTGCTGATTTCAAAATTTTCTGTTTGTCTTTGTCCTTCAACAGATTGACTATGATATGTATAGGTGTTTATCTTACTTTGGGTTTGTTGAGCTTTTTGTTTAGGTAGACAAATGTTTATCAGCAAATTTAGGATGTTTCTTAGTCATGATTTCTTCAAAAAATTTTGGATCTTAATCTCTCTTCCCTCTTTTCTGGATTCCCTTTACATGTTTGTTGAACTCTGTGGTGGTGTTCCACGTGTCTTTGCTGCTCTGTTCATTTGGATGCAACTTTTTTTCTTCTGTTTTCTTCAGATTGGTTAATTTCTACTGTGTCTTCAAGCTCACTAATTCTTTAAGCTCTCTAGTGACTTTTTCACTTTAATTATTGTACTCTTCCCTAGTCATTATGGTGGAAGAGAGGCAGCCTAGCATAGTGGAAAAGTACACAGCTCTGGAGTCAAGCTTTGTGAATTCACATCTGTATGCCACCATTTACTATCTGTGGCCTTAGGCAATTTATTTCTCTTTTCTCTACTCTAATTCCTCATCTATAAAATTAGAATGCTAATAGTTCCTACCCTATAGTTCAGTTTGAGGATTAATTCAGATAATACATGCAAAGCCTGCCATAAAGTAACTACCTAGTAACTCTGCTGTTGTTATTACTGCTGATGCAGGAGTTTGGTCATACCAGTGGATATGGTCTGGAATTAGTTTTGTACTCGAGCCTGAAATTTCGTATAAGAGTCATAAGCTCCACGTACGTGACTCCTTCAGCCATTCTTCTGAAGTTCCACTATGTTTGTTCCACCAGGATATTTGCGTTTCTCTAAATTATGCTATAGTTATACCAGTAGGGCTCATGCTTAGCCCACTTGCTGAGAACTTTAGCACATGACACAGATTTTTCTGGCCCCCTATCTGGAAGGTCTGGACCCTGATTCTAATGCCTATAGGTGTTAGTTGTGATCAAGCTTCAACTCACACTAACAACTCAAAATCACAACACTCCAGTTATTAAATGAGGAACACTGTTTCTGCATTAGAGCTCTAGCTTTCCCATGCACTTTACTTGACCCTTGTCTATGACTCTTACTCATTTGAGCTCAAGTTTGTCCAAACTCCTTGAGACAATGAAATTCGGTCTTGGGTCACCCATCCTATGGGGCTCAGCCCTATAAACATAGCAGCACTGCAGGTTCCAGTTCTTCCCTGTCCCACCTCTTCCCATCCTATTGGCCCATGGCCTCGAACATCTTTGCCATGAGTTACCACTTCCGAGTCCTGTTTCTACATGGACGGCAAAGTATCCAGGGCTATGTTTTGTCAAATCAATATGTCAGTGGGATGATTTAAAAAGCACTATTCTGAGAATTTCTAGTTAACTGCTAATGTGGCATTAGGACAGACCCTGGAGATCTAAGCAGACTAGATTTTTTGGTCCCATTCGGTCAGTCTAAGTAAAAATGAAGTCAAACCATCCAGTGCTCACTCTCCACTCTCCAAACTTGTATGCAATTCATAAATTTCCCAATGACAAATAGCACTTTACACATCACAAAGCACTTACACGAATGTATTTCGTTAAATCTTCACAATGACCCTGTGATCTAGGTAAGGTTACATGATTATATACCCATTTCACAAATAAGGAAACAAACTCACAGAGCAAAAAGGACCTATCCAAAGATACTCAGCTATTTAGGTGAAGAGCTGAGGTTACAAACTAATTTTTCTTGTTTTCAACTCACTAAGTTTTTCAGAATGTGTTCCAGGAATCAGTAGTCCCATGAGAAATTCTATGATCAAAAGGTTCAGGAAATGATGAAGATTTTGATAATGATAGTCTCTGGGAAACCCTGAAATAAAGAAATCTGGTAAATTTTGCTTTTCAGTGTTTCTCACACTTATCTGACCATAGAACATTTTTTTCCTAATACCTATTAACATACCGTGGCACTTTGGGAAACTCTGTCCGACACCTGCCTCCAAGGGAAGGTCGGAAAGGCCAAACTGAGGGTGGCTGGGGGCTCCTTGGGGCGCATTCTCCCCTGAGAAACCTCTAGCCTTTCACCAGACCTTTCCTCTGTCATACATGATCCCCACCCGCAGGTAGGAAGGGACTCTGGTAGTGGGGTAACTGGTAATCTTCCCAAAGTGGCCCCAATTCAGTGTTTTTCGAGGAGTCTCCAGCACACATGCATCGGAATCATCCAGGAAATTTGGTGAACGTGAAGATTCTCAGACAACACTCAGATGTAATGAAACAGAACCTCTTGGAACAGGGCCTAGGAACATGCATTTTAACAGCTTACTAGGTAATTCTGCCACAGCTCAAATTTGAGAAGCATGGCCTTAGGTAGTCAACAACAGATGTGAGATACTTTTCCATTTAAATCGAAGTCACAAACCAAAATTAAAATGTCCTAAGATGCATCCAGCGGGGGACTATTTGGTTCCGTGGTGAGTAACCACATCTCAGTGAGAGCAGCCCCCAGGGGAAGCCTGTCCCACGGTCTGTTGGGTCTCCTCGTAGGGGAAATGCCCGCTGTCCCATCTAAGCAGCTTCCCTTAATGTGATGCTATTGCTCCCAGGCTTCCCACAGAGCTGAGCGCAGCTGCTGGACTCAGTGAGCAAAGATGCTCTACGACTGCCGCTCCAGGCTCAGGTTTCTGTTCACTTACTCTCACATGGCCACATCTCCCTACAAAGTAAGGGTCAGCCTGGCTGTCCAAGGCAAGCTTCTTTAAGTCTCAAGTCTTGACTGGATGAGTAGTGCCATCTTCAGAGTCAAGGGTGCAGGCATCAATGACTCTGTTCTTGCAAACGGATGGTATTCTCACAGCTCTCAGCCACATCACAAGAATTGGGACTAAGAGGGTGATTGAAGACAGAGGCACTTAAGGACATTGGAATGTGACCATAACTATCAATGAAGTCATAAATGCTGTCATTTCCTGGCCTTTGGAAAAGGCCCAGGAAGGATTACATAGCATCATGGCAAGTAAGCGGAATGAGTCAAAGCAGCAGGGGAGATTTGTATCGCACATCAGGAGACACCTGCTGACGGTCCAGATTACTAGGAATGGCAATAAGCTGTCAAGACAGGTGGTATGATATCCTCTATAGGTTATTAAAAATAGAAATACAATCTTCTAAGATTTCCCACCCAGGAACAGGTGGGTAGACAAGATGATCTTTTCAGATTTTATAATAAAGATTCTATGAGTATTCAGAAGATGCAGTTAGAGAAAACTGTTCTTGGGAACCAAAAAAAAAAAAATCCTCTTTGGAAGAGTAAATGATCCATTTAGAGATCATATGAAGAGCTTCAATTGATTTTCCTGGGAATACCTTGGTTTCAGAGTAACAGAAAGAGTTCAGTGGATTGGCACATCTAAAATAATCAAAATAATTAACTGTTTAAATCAGATACACCCCATTGTTTATACACACACACACATACCCATATATTTGCATGCATTTTGAAGGGTGTAACACTAGAAGTATAAGTATGGAACACTTGGCAAATTATTTCACCTAAAAATGCAGTAACAATCAATAGTAATCATGCCTATAAAGTATTAACAATGCTCTGGAATCACCTGTGAAATAGCCCAGGTATCTGTCATTTTGGGATCACATTTGTGTTGATCTGCCTAGATCCTGGGAGATAAAGAATGCGATCACTCCCTGTATCTGTCAGGATCAGAGTTCCAGTCATGGACAGAAGCTGTGACTGGGAGAATACAGAATGTGGGCTCTGGAGTCAGCCTGCCTGTATCCCAATCCCATTCCCACCACCTACTGCCGGCATGAGGCAGTTTATTAACCCCCCTAACCCTGGGTTTGTCATATGTGAAGTGGGATAGTAATGATACATATATTATTGGGATCAAAGAGTTAAATAAAAATGATTCATGTAAAATATTAAATACGATGTTAGGCACCAAGTAAACATTCAATAAGTGGTGTTAAAATTGCTCTTATTGTTAAGAATTGTAAGGAAATCTTGAGTCTCTTCACTGTAATTCTCCAGATTATCCCTGACATTGTATGATAGATTTATGAGAATCAGTCTGCAAAATAAAGCACACTCCCAAGAATCACAAGTCAAATTCTGCTTCTAATTCCTGAAACGTCAGTCTTTTCAGAAACAAAAGAAATGAGGAATTATGCTGCTTCTCAACTTGAGAATCAAAAATTTTAACAGAATAAAACTGCGAGCAACAACGTGCAAGCAATCTGAAGCAAAACTTGACTGCCCTAAAAGTACCAGTCAGGGCCTTAACCACCCGGTACAAATTCTATATATCAGTGAGTTCCTGCAAGGAATGGCTAATGTTAAATGAAATACATAGATATTGGTGGACTACCCTCAAGGAGCATAAATTGGGACAAAAGTGAATGATGTTGAGTAATATAGCCTTAGGGTATTCTTTTATGTATTCTAATTCCAGAGATTCACTCCCACCACAATATGCTTTTCTTCCAACATTTCTGATTCTAAAAGGACTTCCTATCTGTGTCAACTAACCCAAATTTTACACTTCCATTAGTGGTTGCTTCTCTCCATAGCCATCCCAGGACATTTAGCTTAAAATACATTGTCCCTTACTTGTTTGTTCATTCACTCATTCATTCATCACTGCTTAACGAGTGCCTAAAAACAATATATAAAAGTCGGTACTCAGAGCCTATATTGATGTATGTATGTATGTATATATACACTCCCCCTTTCTTAGCTGTATTGTCTGTCCTCAGCAGGTAAAGATCCAATAAAAGATCATAAGGCAGAGCAGCCAAGGGAAATAAGACATAAGACACCAAGGGAAATCTGGGGAGGGAGAGAAGGGGCTGACTAGGATGAGCTAGTAAATGGCACCCCAGCACATCTGCAAGAGAGGTTTTTAGGTAGGGTTCAAGTGGAAAGGGAAGCACACTTTATCGGGAGGAATGCAACTTCAACATGTCCCTCACAATCTAGCCCTGTGCAGGGAGTTCATGACAACTGTTGGTTGAATGAATACAAGAATTAGAGTCTATTTAACCTTCATCCAGGAAAACAGGCAAATCAGATCCTGGCTCAAGGTAATTGAGGCCTTCGAGGGGGAGATGCTTGCAGAATCCGGCCACAGTACTAACTCTAAATTGTGTGTTAAAGAAGCATAAGAAAAGATGTGAGTTGACCAGGGAAGAGCCAGCAGGATGTTATTTTTCTGGCCCCGGCCTGAGAGTGTGTGCTGGGGGAGGGGATGCTAGAGGGAGAAAGCGGTAGCAGGAAGCACAGCCCCTCCCTCGCCTCTTAGCCTCTGGGCTTCTGGTTCACTAAAACCCAGCTGGACGCGTGTTTCCTTTCCTGGCCCAGCAAAGAATGGCAGCGATCAGCCACGCAGGCTCCGTGTGAGTCATGAGGCAGCTCTGGCTCCCACCTCCGCGCAGTTTTGAGCAATACATGTGTGTCTCACGCACTACTATTGAGGGGTGGAAAATAGATTACAATTATATTCTGGCTGGCTTTTAAAAACTTGATAGACAGTTGGAGAGAAATCTTCCCTGCAGCTGCCAGGATGAGAGGGTGGCCAAGAGGTAGGCGTGGAGAGAGGAGGAGAGGCCCCTGTCAGAGGAGGGAGGGACAAAGCAAAATGGATCCAGTACATTCTCAGAGGAATATTTTTAGATCAGGGTCACTAACATTCAAAACAAATCTGAGACCCAGGTGGCTGCTTGCATATCTGTGAGAAGTAAGTCCCTTTTAGGGACATTTTGGGTGGCCAGGTCCAAAAGATGCTCTGGCTGGATCAGACAGCAGTGAGATCAGACTTGGACAGAGGCTGGGCCTGATGACGGGGACACCCCGCAGCCCCAGATCAAAGGGCTCAGCTGCCCATTTCTCCCTCTGCATCTGGAATCACTTTTCTAGGTTCCAGCTGATACGTTTCTTCAAGAAGTTAGATGAAATTATTTCTATATTCCCTTCCACTCCACCCCAGCTCTTTATTTAGTGTGTGTATGTGTGGACAGAGGAACTCTCCTTTAGTTGTTGAGCACTCTGTGCTTGCTGCTAGGATACTACACATCTCACATAATCCAGACCACTCCCCTGAGAGGGAATGGTCATAACCTTCATTTTACAGAGGAGGAAAATAACGTTCAGAGAGGTAAAACCACTAGCTCACGAATGCTAAGTGTCAGGGTTAGCCACCCGGACAGGCTGACTTCAGAGTGAGTGAGTCTCCCCCTCACAGTGCAGTGCTGTCTCCCCCTGATCACAGGGTTCTGTGATCTCTGAAATATTATTTCACAGACCACTAGAACCTATTACTGAACCTATTATCCAATTGTCAAGGATTAGCTAGCCAGACAGAGTGTGAGACACAGGAACAGGCACCTACTTATGAGGAAAGAACGGAAAGGCCCCATGTGCGGTGAATGGTTCTGAAAGAAGGACCTGGTGGGATACTGAAGGGTGAGGTCAGGAGCTGCCCGAGTTGTGCAGGGGACAGTTGCATGCAGGGCAGGTCTCCAGGAAAAATGGCAAAGCTGAGCTGAAAAGACAAATTCAACCTACTTTCCAGCTTGCCTTAGACCAGCCCTGATTCTGGGTTGTTTTTGCAGCCAACAGGCATCATCCTAGACCATATCCATATCTGTCCTACAGCTTGAAGACTTTTCAGAGGGTTGGCAAGGGCGCACCAATGGCGCAGCACGGATGTATGCCCTACGACCTCACGCCCACGGTGGGCCTTGTGAAGGCCATAGGTAAATCCTTAAATGGAGCTTGTTCCATCAGTCAGACAGCGCAAATGAACCTGGCTATCAGGCAATCAAGGTATTGTCATACGTTCCTCAGACTATAGGAAACCTTGTTAGTGTTCCTTAACACTCGTGTAGAATCTCTTAACAGAATTACAGTTTAGCCTCCTACTCACAAAAATAATAAGAAAATGATTAAAACAAAGACAAAAATACACTGCTTCAGAGCAGCTGGCACATGTCTGGACTTCTGACACTGGGGAGCATGCAGGTTGCAGCCTGCAGCCCTCACAGGTGGGTGGGAGGCCTCATTTAAGTCCTGACCAAGAACTACTTCTGCTTGTTCTGCTTCCAGCTTCCCTTGGACAAGGATGGATAGACCTGTATTGGTAAAAACTTGTGAGTAAGGTAGAAGGAGGGGAAAGACAAATACTTCTTCACTTATTAATACTGGTCACCCTCTAGGCTAAATGCAATGTGTCTGTGGCGTTCTATCCAATCATTCCTGTTATTGAAATGGCATATCAAAGCAAGAGAGGCATCAGGGATGCAAAAGTGCAGCAAAAGATTTTATTTTTAATTTATAAAACATTCTGCAATATTTCGTTTCTATTTTAATCAAAGAACTACAAATTTGGAAAGCGAGAATCTTCTTACTGGAAGTACTGGAGGAGGCAATGCTAATACATTATTACTCTTCTCTAAATAGATACCTAGTTGTCTAGGTCCTACAGTTCCCTAGTGGTTAAGAAAATAAACACCATGGTTACATCACTAGTGAAATACAGATAGCTTCTCGATGCACACCTTTGCCTATGTGTGGGTATAAAATCCCCACTTCATATGAGGCACTGGGGAACATACCAGCTTTGAGTGTAACCAGAACTCAGACAGTTGTAGATAAGTGTGTTCCCCTAGTTGCAGGTAGGCTTGATTTCCCTGGCTAACACATGGAATGATTTCAACAGACCTCTAATCTCTGGGGAAGGTGTTTAACACAGTGTTCTGCATAGAACACATGGAGGTGCCAAGCAAAATATTCCAAAAAGTTTATTTTTTCCTAGGCTAATTGCAAAATAAACATTTTCACTCCTACCAGCCTTCTTTGCAGGGTTTGCTTTGATGGCATTTTGCCTACTGGTTTAGATAAAATTTAGATCAATTTAAACACTGGTTTACTAACCACCAGCAGGAATTCCTTTGTCAGTGTGTTTGGAACCATTCCCTGGGTGTGAGAGAACATTTACCCACATTTGGTCAGGAATTTCTTGTTCAGTAATATGCTAAACAGTCATAGTAAGTTCCTACTAAAAGCCCAGGCCCATATTAAATATTAGGGATGCTGTCCTCACACTCTAACTGCTTACAGATAATTGCAGGTAAGTAAATGGACCATTACAAAATGCTGTCTGGGAGTCCCTGCTAGATGGGTCAGAGAAAGATGCTGTGTCAGATTTTGGTTCCCTGCTATCACTTTGTCCTCTCAGACCAGTCTTAGAGGTATTCACACCATGAAATCACAGCAAACCCTAACCACTTCCTGGAAACATTTGTGATGGTGAAAGATGAACAGTGGAAGAAATGTGCATCTTAGGATACTTGGCTGTGTGGATGGTAGAAAGGATGGAGAAGAGGGTGTGCAAAGTAATAACAAAGCCTCAGCTGCAAGGAAAAATAATAATCTGTGCCAAAATAATATTGAAAAATAAGAACAAAATTAGAGGACTTGTATTCTAAGACTTCAAAACTTACTACAAAGCAATGTTAATCAAAACAGTGTGGTATTGGTATAAGGACAGATGTATAGGTAAGTGGAATAGAATTGTGAGTCTAGAAACAAACCCATACATCTATAGCTGATTGACTTTCAACAAGGGTGCCAAGACCATTCAATGGGGGAAGAATAGTCTGTTCAACAAATGATGCTAGGATGACTAGATAAATACGTGCAAAAGAATGAAACTGGACCTGTAGCTCATACCATATACAAAAATTAACTCAAATGGATGAACAACCTAAATATGAGAGCTAAAGCCATAACACTCTGCAAAGAAAACATAGGAGTAAGTCTTTAAGACCTGGAATTTGGCAATGGATTCTTAGATATGACACTATAAGCACAAGCAACAAAAGAAAAAATAGATAAACTGAGTTTCAAAGGATGCTTTCAAGAAAATAAAAATAAAACCCAGAGAATGGGAGAAAATACTTACAAATCATATATCTTATAAGGATCTAGTATCTAGAATATATAAAAATAACTCTTACAACTCAACAACAAAAAGACAGTTAACTTAAAAAATGGGCAAAGAACTTGAATAAACATTTCCCCAACGAAAATATATAAATGGCCAATAAGCACATAAAAATATGCTCAAAATCATTAGTTATTTGGAAAATGCAAATCAAAACCATAATTAGGTACCATTTCACTTTACTAGGATGGCTATAATTTTTTTTAATGGAAAATAACAAGTGTTGGAGAGATGTGGGGAAATTGGAACCCTTATACATTGCTGGTAAGAACATGAAATAGTGCAGCTGCTAAACAGTTTGGTGGTTCTGAAAAAAGTTAAACATAGAATTTTCATATGATCCAGCCATTCTACTCCTAGGTATATAGACCTGAAAACAGATACTCAAACAAATACAAGTACATGCATGTTCATAGCTACACTATTCACAATAGCTAAAATGTGGAAATAGCTTAAATGCCTGCCAACAGATTAAGGGATAAAAAACTAGAATATATAAATATAATGGAATATTATTCAGCCATGAAAAGGGTTGAAGTACTATACATTCTACAGTGTAGATGAACCTCAAAAACATTATGCTAAGTGAAATAAGTCACACACAAAAGGCTACTTACTATGTAATTCCATTTATATGAAATACAACAGGTAGATCCATAGAGACAGAATGCAGACTGGTGGTTGCCAGGGGTTTGGGAAGAGGGGGGAGTAGGCAGTACCTGTTTAATGGGCACGGGATTTCCTTTTGGGTAGATAAAAATGTGTGTGACTAGATAGAAGTGGTAGTTGCACAACACTGTGAATATACTAAATAACACTGAATTGTTCGCTTTAAAATGATAAATTTTATGTTATGTGAATTTCACCTTTAAAAAAATCCAATTAACTTTCTTTTAAAAAAATAAGATGTCTGTCAAAAACTCATTTATTCATTCCTCAATAAAGAAAGGTCCAATGGAGAAATACTACTATGTATCAGGCACTGTGCTGAGAAGAAAATGGTAAGCATACCTATGCCATCTAGTGGCAAAGACAGACCTTAATCAAATAATCACTCGCATGAAGCATAAGCACCATGAATGGAATAGATATGGTTGTAGTCTAAGAGAATCACGGAAGGCCTCCCTAAAGATGTCAAAAAATGAGCTGAGATAGAAAAGGTTATGTTAGAGTCAATAAATGAAATGAGAGAGGAGGGTTTGGGGCAGTGGTAGGGAGAATGTCCCATTCAATGGGAACCACACGTGCAAACGTGGCAGAGGCAAAAAGGAAGCCAGTGCATCCTTGGCATTTGAAAGATTTATCAGTAATATTTTTGACTACCCACAGGTCTATTACATGTTGTAATTTATGATTTTGCAAGACACTAGTTCAAATTATGAGGCTGTATGGCTCTAGCCAACTTATTTTCACTACCATATTTCCATTTACTTGTATAAGGGCCACTTAATGTTCTCACAATGTTTGCGGCATTTTATGAGGGAAATTATATGCCATGGTGGTATGTATAATTTCAAAGACCTCAAGAGGTACCTCTTGAGAATATCCAGTGCTCTATAGATTCAAGAGAGAGAGTGAATCTTTGGTGAATGGGCGAGATTCAACCAAAAAAATATATTTTGTTTCGCCTGCATGGACTTAAAAATAAAAGATTCTGAACATCTACAGGGAGCATTCCAGTCTTTTCCAGTCTAGCTCCAGGCCCTTCCACTTCCTATTATCTTATTATACAAGACCTACATATTTCCCTTACTTTCATTTTTTGCCTGACCTCTGACTACATTTGAATTTGTGCCCCCTTCTAAAAGAACAAGCTGATAGGGTGTATTTGGCTGGCTTTTGGTGCTGTCTTTCTTGAAAGCTGGCAGAGGAGCAGTAGGACAGTCCTATCAAGAAGAGGTTGTTGACCATAACAGAATTAAGATGGTGTTTCTAAAACATTAAAAAATAAGTCTTGAGAGAAGGGTAAGAAGTGAAATCAAGACAAGTGTCTGAACCCAGATCCCTTGCACTGTGAAGCACAGAGACCCACATACACTCAGAGTATGCCCAGCACTAAAGACCCTATCTTTGAAGTCAAGGAGAAGGCAGCATGATCCTTACACCAAGTCAAGATTGCTGTGTGAGTGGTGATTTTTGCATATCCATTGGTATGAATCTTGGCATGGAGAGTGTAATCTATACCCGCCAGGCCCAGGGAGTGTCTTTGTGCAGAGAAAGAGAAGGGAGGTGCACAAGTGTCTCAGCAATATGGCTACAAAAATAATCACAGGAACCAATGGTTTCTTTGATTTTTGCTTTCGGATTTCTGCCTGCCAACAAGGCCTCAAAAGGGCACGGCCTACAGCTATTACAGCATCTCCGTGGAATGTTGCAGGAACAGAACATTCATGTTTTCTCAAAAACTGGGAGTAATCCATTATCACAGTATGTTCTGAGACAATGGGGTTCAATAGGGCAAACAAAAGACTGGAAATAGGAGGCCAATACATTCAAATCATTGCCCAAGACATTCACTCAATAAATATTTATTGAGTATTATCAGCCTGCATAAGGGAGGCACAGAAAAGAATGACTTCCCATTTTTATCTGAGAAAAATTCATTCCTTCCATCTGTGATACAGGATCTTGTCTTTGCACTTCAAGGCCATATCAGGGGACAGGAAGCTAAAATGGGATTTAACAGCTTCAGTGTGTCACACATCCTACTGATAGGCAATAAATTCTCTATAATATTGATAATAGTAAGAAAGGTAGCACTAGGAAGAAAACTTTTGATTCACTGAGCACAGCATTTAAGTTTTCTCTGGTCAAAGGCACAATTCACCATCTTTTTCTGAGAATCTATTCTGTGGCGAAGTATATATAACTTTTCAAGTCAGTGGTCAAGAGAAGAGCAGCAAATGTGATCAGTCTAAAGCAAAAGACACATGAGTCACAGGTATTTTGAGATGGAAGAAAGATTATTCAGTGTTGAGTGAAGGGGTATAAAAGAAATGTTTTCTCATTTCCATTTGCTTGAGAACACACAAAACTACTTGCAAAAAGAATTAATTAAAACACAGTTTTTTAAATAGAGTATTCAAACATACAAAATGTGTACTGTATACCTAATGCCTTTTTATGTACTAAGATGACATCACAGACCCAACTTCAGAGGGACCTGGGCTTGTTTTTCCCAAAATGGTGATCGGTCCATGTTGCCACTTGGTCATGAACTGTAGGAGTCTCCCCGTCTCACGTGAGGGCCATACCCTCAGCCTAAGGATTTCGTAAGTGCAGTCCTTCAGCCAGCGGAACTCCACTTGACAAGGATATTTGAAAAATTACAAGTCAAGCTAATGGCCAGTCACCAATCACTCTCTGAAAGCCAATTATTTTCTAAGTCAGGTTGTTTCAGACGTCCCCACATCACAATCCATACACAATCACATAATTTGTATATGTATATTTAGGGAGTTCATAAAATAAAGAAGGAAGTCTTCACGTGGCTCTGACTTTAGGTTCTAAATGCTATGAAAATGTGCTCAAAATAATCATTAGAAACTCTACCACATACAAATGTTTTGACACTTCCCATTGAGAGGTGAGGTCTATGCCCTCATCAAGAAGTGGGATCTATGCTCTCACCCTTGAATCTGGGCAGGTTCTGTGACTGCTTTGAACAATAGATTTTTGCAATAGTGATGCGGTGTTAGTTCGGGAACCGAGACCTTAAAAGAATGGCGGTGACTACTTCCTGTCTCTTGAAATACTTGCTCTTGGAGGCTTGAATAGCCACGTGCGACAGCCAGTCCTGCTGGAGAGACCATGTGCATAGGGAGAATGGTCCAGGTGAGCCCAGGCTTCCAGCCATTCCCACTAAGGAGTCAGATATGTGAGTGAGGTCATCTTAGACCCTGCAGACTAGAGCAGTTACCAGCAGAATACCGTTGGGAGACCCCAGGTTATGTCATGTGAAATTAAATATCACTCAACTGGACTCTACCCAAATTCCTGACTCCAAAATCATGCAGTGTAATAAAACGTTTGTAGTTTTAACCCACTAAGGTTTGGGGTAGCTTATCATGCAGCAATATGTGGGACAAAAGCTTACAGATCTCAGAGCTGGGATGACTTGAGAGATGCGCACAGGGATGGGGAAGAGAGGGGTGTTCCAGAAAGGTATTAATTAACAGAGAGAAGGAAGTTTGTATCGTTTCTGATTATTAAGACTTGATATAATGCTTGATGATGAAAAGTTTAGAAAACCAGATGTTATGTTGGACAAAAGGACTAAATAACCTTCAGTTCTAGTTCCAAAGAAACTGCCTCTGACATTATCACTGCTACATTCTAGCCCCTGGAAGGGTAAATGTGGAAAAAGAGTCTCAAATATGTTGGGGAAAAAATGAGGACTCACCCTGCCACTTAAAAAAAAATACACCTTAAAATAATTAAAACAGTGTGGTACTGTTTTAATCACAGAACAGATCAGAAAGTACAGAAACAGACCCATGTAAATTTGATACGTTAGTGTGGGATAATAGACATTTCAATCATTGAGAAAGGATGAACTATCCCTTATAGTGGTAGAGGATGAAGAATGTGTCTTATGGTATTGGGATAATAGGTTATTCATATTTTAATAAGTCTAATTATCATCCTACTTGAATTAATCATAAAAATAAGCTCCAGATAGACTAAAAATGTAAATATGTAAAATTCTAAATATTTCTAGAGTATCTAAATATATAATCTCAAATGATAAAGATCACTTTTAAAATCTTGAGATAAGAAAGAGCTTCATGAGCATGATATAAAATTCAAAAGCCACAAACAGAAAAACTGACATATTTAACCACAGTAGAATTTCAAAATCTATACAGGAAAAGATACCTTAAATAAAATTAGAAGGCAAAAGAAAAAAAAAAACACCTAGGAAAAATTACCTGTAATATATAACAGCCATATTATAAACATCTAAATTTACTAAGACTATATAAGACTATATAAAAACCTCTTTAGTAAAAGAGATGAAAAACATAAACAAACAATTCACTTAGATGAAGTACAAATTCCCAAAAACATAGAAATATGTTCAACTCTACCAATAACCAAAGTAATGAAAATAAAATATTTTTTACCCACCACATGGGTATGATAATATCCAAGTAACATTATTTGAAGACTGATAATATCCAATATGGGTAAAAATGTAGTGGAATGGTTATTCTCATATACTGTTGGAGGAAAATATAAACTGATACAGACATCTTTTAGAATAACTTAGCAATATGTGTCAGTGTTAAAAATTACATATTTGATTTATAGGTTCTAGTTTTCATTAACTATCCTACAGTAATGTTCACACAATACAAAATATAGAAATATGCACACAACGATATTCACTGAAGCTTTGCTCACAATAGCAACAAAACAGAGAAACAAAGTGCCCATTTATAAAAGAATAATAGCTAAATACATTATGAAACTTATTACAGGATACCAAATAGTGATTTCAAAAGAATAAGGTAAATCTACACAATACTGACAAGGAAAGATACATTTGCTAAAATTGCTAACCAAACAAAAAGAAAGTAAAACATGAATGGTATGATAATTTGGTAAAAAAGCAAATTTACGAATGTTGTGTATGTATAAACATAGACTAATATGTGCATAAGAAAAACATAAATATATGCATACATACACCAGAAAAGAGAAAATGTCTGGCAATATGTAAACCAAACTGCAATCAGTAGCTACATCTAATAGATTTACAGTATTTTGTATTGCATAACTTTAAGTACCTACACAGTCCTTTTATAATAGAAAAGCCAATCAAAGAATAAAATGATTTTAAAAAAAGGATAGTAATGGGTTGAGCCATCTTCTCTTTGCAGCAGCTGTATCATAAGACCAAAACTTTGCCTGACAGTCAATCCCTCCATGTTCTAGCTCTTTCTCCTGTAATAAGTTCAACATCTGAGAGACTAGCTGGCACCAAAGGCTGGTTTCTGCAGGACCCGTTCTTTAAAGCACTGATCCCAGTGAGGGAGGAGAAAAATTTTAAAAGCACATGTACCTCAAACCCACCAGACATCCTTTTCCTTACACCTGCCACGGTGGTTTGGGCTTTAATAGGATGAAATGCACAACTTCAGAAAGTCCCTCCTTATATTAGGGATATTTCACACCTCTCAGGAGTCTGGAGGCAGGAAGAAAGTTGGGAACCACAGCTGGCTGGTCAGTCCCTCTGAAATCCCATGCTGAAATTGGGGGGCTGTCGCCACTCCATGGGCAATAATGCCAATTTAGAATGTACAGTCATAAATACGAGTGTCCCTGAACTCATTCCATTGCGGAAAACAGAACTCATTTAAAATAGTACTTCCATTCCATATAATGGGTTTTTTCAATTTAAAACTCTTATCATATTAACTAAATATCAATTATGTACATTTACATATTAAGTCTAAAAGAAAATACTGTGTGGAGTAAGAGTTAAAGAAACACAAGACCACATACAAAATAAGAATCTTATTCATGGATTTCAACTTAAACTGTTAGTGCTCATTGTGCCTATTCCTTTTTTAAAATCAGAAGTCACACAGACCTCATTCTCTATGGCGTGTGGTGGGTTTTGCGGACTTTGAGAGCTGCTGAAGGCCACATGCAGCCGGAAGGGAAGACTTGCTGATACCTACTCCGACACTCCGGTCTTGCTTCAGGGCTTCAGAGAAGTATCCAAAGCTCACCAACACCTAGCTATTTAGAACTTCCCGGGTAGGGCTTTAATTTGCCTCCTGCTGCCGACTCTAATTATCTAGCCAGAGCCTGGAGGGGAAACCCAGCCTCCGGCTTCCACTCCGCCCCTGAGGCGGCTCTAGTCGCCTGTTTCCTGTAGGCTTTCTCCTCTGGCACAGACCCTGACACACAAAAAGGCCCTGAAATACTAGGCTAGTGTGTGCCACCACTTCCCACCTGACTCTGCTCCACACAACCAGGGGATAATTACTCATGATAACTATCATTTGTAATTGCCTATAGACTATTGAAGATAAGTCATTAAACCACTCTAGCAGCTCCCAGCTGTTTTGTTTGTTTGATAGAAGCTGGGATTCGGGCTAACGACATTCTCTTCAAAGGATTCTACCTAGTCCCCATTTTAACACTGGCCATTTTAAACATAAATTGAAATTAGCAGAAGAGTTTGAAGTGAAGAAATTCCTTACTGACATCCCACCTTAATTTGACTTGTGTTTTGTGCCCAGAAATAGATAAAATTAGAATAATCTAGAACTATTATCAAATCAAGGAACTATGATTTCCTCAAATTTCAAACAGATCATTTGATATACAAAGTAACCTAAAATATCAACATCCCTAAATTCAACATCTGAATATGTTGTTAGGACTCAGTTATCTACTTGAGTCTACGATATCTTCATTAGTTGATTAGAATGTTCTTTCCCAGGATTTCAGTCTCCAAAATAAAACCTGGTTGAGCAGTTGGTCCAGATTATTAAAAGTCCTGTGATCTTACAGCTCAGCTGAGGGATCACCACACACTGACAAGTGGATTGGGGTGACATTCAGGGAGGTCACTCTCGTGGCCATCAGTTGATACCCGCTTCCCTGTCTAATGGAACATCTGTCCTTAGACTGGGATATCTTCTCACCAGGGAGCCTTCATAGATTCGGCCTATAAAAGTCTGATGTGCTTGCATGCTGGCACCCACTATAGTGTGTCAACTAACTGAAAAAATCCGCTCTTTGTAATTAGCACCTGTTCTCCAGATTTGTTTTGAATCTCCAAGAGATGTGGTGTGTGGAAATCTGTATCATCTTCACTCAGCCTAGTTTTGAGATGGAGGATTATAAAAACAAAAACAAATCCTGACTCTCAAATCTTACCAAATAACTCATTTAAGATGTAATGTGGTGAATTTCAAAAAGCAGAAATATACCCTGATGTCTATCTCATTCTTATTTCATTAGCATTAGTGGAATCTGTTTGCAGACTAGACGTGCCAGGATGAAAACAGCCAGCAGGAATTGGTTTCAATCTTGCCAGTGTTACTGTTTCCTATAAGGCTCAACCCTATACTCCTTAAACCCCAAAGGTGGAAAAAAAAAATAGAAATAGGTATTCTTGCATCTAGAGCACTAAGTTCCTTAATTCTGCCACTCTGGTCCAGCCACCAAGTACCCTTGGGCTGGATTACCAACCACCCAGGAAGATCAGTGCTTTCACATTTACTACTGCCCAGAGGGCACATGGCTGGGGGCAGGGGATGGGATAAGATATGCAATATGAAATGATTTAGAAAATGACACATTTTTAGATTGAGGGTTAGAAATGAGTCTTCTCTGGTAGCTCTAAGCTACCAGGTATGGTAGGAAATAAGGGAGGCGCTAATATGCAAATTATTACTCCCTTCTTTTAGTATGGACCCTCCCCATACCAGTCTTCTAGCATACAGGCTGACAAAACCTACACTATCGAGAACGTTGTCCATCAGAATGGCAGGCAGAGGAGAATATGTGTATTACTTTTCAAAGGCTTCCACGCAGAAATGTCATTATGTTACCTCCACTCACATTTCCTTGGCCGAAGCAACTCATGTGGTCTGATCCAGTTTCAAAGAGGCAGGTGAATGCGTCTGACCCTGTGCCCAGAGGAAGGGACTTGAATACTGCGCAGCTCTCAGCACTGCCACACCTGCACTGCGTACATCAGAGGGGGTCAAGGATCGGGTGAAACAAAATATGAAAGTGCTTTTAAAAACCACAAGCCCTATACAACGGGTTCTTTTATTAATGAGTGCCACACCGCTGAGAGTATTCAAGACCTTTGTCACACTGAAACTGTATAATCTTATCCCAACGATGTAAATTCAAATGTTTTCTGATATTCAGAGATGCTTCTCATCAAAGACGTAACAAAATTCTTCCTGTAATCTAGGAATGTACCTTTTTTTCCTTTCTGCCCCTCCCCACACTATAAAGCTTTCTGTCCCTATTTGTGAGATCCCAGAATTGGATTCATTTCCACTTATACGCAATGTCCTGGGAACAAAGGAAAAAAATCTGGAAACTAAACAGCTTGGTTGCTAATTCTGGCCCTAACATTTGCTAGTTATGAAATCTTTGCCAGTCTTTCTGAGCCTCAGTTTCCTTCTCTGAAAAGAGGACTTTAGCAGCACTTACTCACCTGGGGGTTTTTAAAGGATTAAATGTACTTAATGATATGTAAAGTGCTCAGCCCAGTGCCTGTCGTATTGAGCACTCAGTTTATATTACCTTTTTCCTTTTTTTTTAAAGAAAAAACATACTTACTGGGAAGTTATTTTAAGGGCCATGGTACTTATAGTGAAGATAACTATACGTCAACCAAGCCAGTGGCAAGGTCTGTGAAGCCAGGATAGTCGTAGAAAGTGAGATGTGAGACCGCCTCAGTAAGTCATTCATTTATTTAGCCAATCCATCATTCAGGCATTTATTTAACTCTCTCTATTCTAGGCACTATATTAGGCCTATGACTCCAGAGATAATTATGACACCATCCTTCCCTACAGGATCTCATAATCTAGTAGGGGACGCAGGTACATAAATGTACTGTTGTTCCAGAGCATACGAAACATCATAAGAGATATAAATCCTAAATAGAGCCCAAGGCAGCCCATAGTTAGAACTCCCACGCCAGGTTATCTTCCTTGAGATTCTATCCCAAGAATTCTAGTCTTTCAGTGTAAGGATTTATCTCTCTTGTTAAATGAAAATAGCCCTAAGAGCTATTTTAGGCTTTAGGATCACTTTATTTCCACTTCCTGCCTCCTAGGACCAACCTTAACAGGAATATGATCTGACTGATCTCTGAGGCTATATCCTCGAAGGCCTCAACCTCAGACTTTTCTCCCCAGTTCTACCACGGGGCCGAGTAGTTCATGGTCTGAGGTCCATTCATTTGGATTATTCCACAGGCACCTGGGATATGATTTGGAACTAAAACAAATTAACTTTAAATTCTCTTGCAGAAAATTCCCAGAGAAAAACCCTGAAATATATATGGCATATATTTATATCACGCATATATACAAATAACACACATTTATAAGCCCTCACCAAAATTCTATCAACAGTCCAAATAGTATTTCTAGAACATGATTATCATTATACACTCACCTAATCATTTTTTCCTTCATATATTTGTGTCTTTGTTCTCATGACAGCACCTATGATAGGCCAGAGTTCCCTACCTGAAAGAAGTATGCGCACAAGGTGCTCCTGTAGTATTGCTACTGAACTAATCATGAGCAGCGATTACATAACTTACAAGCTATTTTAACATTCATCAAACTGATAATGGCAAGAAGCAAATTGGAGCCTTTCACTGTTTTACCAGATGTGCTCGCTGATTCCTTATTACTCTATTATTTCTGGAAACTATTTCCATACACAAACCAAGCTGAAAAGAAATGTGCTCTCTGCTGCAAAAATAAAAGAACAAGTTTAAGCTGCTTGCCACCCTGAGGATAATCACAAACACATTAGAATGCAACTCAATCCCTCATCTTTCGTCTTTCCCCTCTATCAGCCAGTAAGTTAATTCCTTATAGATATTAACATCAATATTCTATTTTTGTAAAAAGTGCCTCTTTACAGTTATTTCCTGGGAAAAGCAGAATTACTATGGCAATCTCTGTATTTTGCACTCTGCAATTCTAGACTACCACTGTTTTATAAATGGGAAGCTGTAATTTAGCTCAGTTCATTTTACAAGGTATAAGGAGAACACCCACACATTCTTAACTGTCTGTGGCAACAGTGTGCTGTGTAGGGGGGCAGAAGTTGTTGCTCAGCCCTACAAAATGTGGGAGGGGGAATGGGGAATTAATATTTTCCTAGGGTGAATTTTTATATCCCAGCACCCAGTGAGTGCCTCAGTCACAATGGTTGCCAGATAATTGAAGATGAGAAGAAATTGTGTATCTTATGAATTTACCCCATGGCTCCTTTGTATTAATAATTTCATTCAGTGTGTGAAGGAAACCAGTTGGTGAAAAGGTTTTATGCTCCTTTGGGCTATGAAGAGTGGTCTCATGGCCCAGGAAGGCCTTGATACCTCTCCATTACAGGGCTCTGCTTAGTTCTGTAGCCTCCCTTGAGCCCCACACAATGCCAATCTGCAGCTTCTCGATACCTGGATAACAAGAATCTTCTATAACAAGTCTGCAGTGATCTGGAGACATCTAATTGCAACTAGAAAGCCCGTTTATGGCATACCCCTCTTGCGATATACCATGTGGATGTAGCTGTACCATTACTCACCAGTGGCCACATAGACAGATTAGTACCATCTTAGCAACTTATACTTCAGCTTCAGCATCTACATAGATGGTGCCATCACTTTAGAGATTTCTTCTGCTTTGGACCAGCTGCTTCTTCTTAACCACTCCTCTCTCTTTAAGCTAAGCCTTAGACTAGAAAGACAAAAGAAGTTCTCTCATCCCACACATAACCCAGCTCTCTTCTCATCACAGTTGGAGCTGAGTGATGGGAATGGGGCCAAAATTCTACATGTAGGGCCTGCATCCCACTTGGAAAGACCTCCCACTTTTGGAGGGCTTATAATGAATCTTAACCTTGGGACCATGGATAAGCTTCTGAGCATCCATTAACTCTCAATAAGCAAAATTTTATCCATTTTCTAGGAAGAAGTTTATATGATTTTTTAGCAGGTTCCTATGAGCTCAGAATCCCCAAAATGGGTAAAGCCCATTGGCCTAGCAGGTCCAGAGTGGGCTTCAGAGAGAGACCTATAGTAGATGGCCAGCATTCGTTGGAATAACATCTTCAACATACTGAGACAAACATTGCTCAACATGGAATTCTGTTCCCAGCAATTTTTTTTAAACGCATAAATGTCTTACAGTAAAGAAAAAATAAGGATGTTTTTAGAAAGCCAAAGGCTCAGAGAGTTTATTACTCAAATACTCTAAGAAAACTATTTAGTTTGTACCTTGATCTTGAATGAAAAAGTAGTATACAAGAAGCTTTGTTGAACAAAGAGATTTAGTAAACATTAGTAAATTTTTAAAAAACTGATAGCAGTAAGACTAACTTGGTGACAGGGAGTGTTAAAAATAAGATATAGTAGAATACATGGAAGAATTGAGAGAGTTGCAGAGTTAAGTCTTTTTAAGTTTCTTCTATTGTTTAGGAAGTTAAAATAGGGTAAAGATACATATTATCTTACACCTTATTAAGTCAATACAGTATAAGAATTTTAGGGATCCACTAAAATAATAAAAATATAATGTACAACTTCCAAAATGTTATGGGGGAAGCAAGCAATAAAGAAAATCAACATAACAGAAGGTGCACACAAAAAAGCCAAAGTATGAAAAATAGAAAATAAAATGATACAGAAGTAAACCCAAAGATATCAGAAGTCATGTGTATTAACAGAATAAACTAGCTAATTAAAGAGTCTCAGGATATTTTAAAAATCCAACTATATATTATTTACAAGACACACCTTAAGTATAATGATACCACAAAAGTTGAAAGGAAGGGAATTTAATAAGATATAAGAAAAAAACAAAAATTTTACTGAACAGTAAAACCAATATGAAATTACATAATGACAAAGAGATCTATTCACATTAATAAATAATAGTTGTAAAAATGCTAAAATTACAAGGAGGAATTGATCAATCCATACTCAGGGCGAAAATTTTTAATATGCTTACTTTGATGGAAATACGTAGGATCTTGCTCCTTATAATTAAAGAGCACACATTCCTTGCAAGTATATATGAATTATTTTCAGAAGTTGACCATGAATTGGCTCAAAAATTCTCAATAAATAGTATGAAATTTAAGTGTTCAACCACAGTGCAATAAAGTAAAATTCAATTTTTTTAAATATAACAAACTATTTGTTTGCAAAGAGTAAAATAAACTATAAATAATTTATAAATTAAAAATAGAAATTAGAAACTATTTACAACTGACTAATAATGATACTACGTACTACATAACCAAAATTGTGAGATGTAGCAAAGTAATTTTTAGGAGAAAGTTTATAACATATTATATCTATGTGTGTAATGGGGGAAAAAAGAAATATTGAGCTAAGTCTTCAACTAAAGAGGAAAATAGTAAGATTAGCCCCAATAATAGTATGAAGATAATTTTATGTTTAAGTACAGAAATTAATGAAATAGAAAACAAAGAAATAATAGGATCAAACCTATTGGATCAAACCAAACCTATTTCTCTAAGAAGATTAATACATTCTAGTTCTAGGTAAGATCAAGCAAATATACTCTGTTATGTTTTTCACACTTAATGCAGCTACAAACTTTGGACAAAATGCATAGAATAGGTATTAGAGAACTCAGACAAAGAAATGGGAGCTGGTGAATTGGGAAAAAAAAGATAAGACTTCTAAGGAGAATTAGTTAATAGCACTCAACCAGTGGTGAATTTAACATCC
The DNA here is from genome assembly GCA_029783875.1 of Phataginus tricuspis. Classification (NCBI taxonomy): domain Eukaryota; kingdom Metazoa; phylum Chordata; class Mammalia; order Pholidota; family Manidae; genus Phataginus; species Phataginus tricuspis. The sequence goes on from JAQQAC010000477.1 coordinate 17,559,091, forward strand.
CCCACAACCCCCATATCTCCAAACTGGTCTAAAAGCAGCCTGAAACCCAGAAATGGATATTGGCATGGACAGAGAAAATTCTGGAATAATAACTCTAATTCAGGCTTAAAAGGCAAGAAAGGGACCTCCTGGACGCAACTGGTACCTAAAACTCTGAAGGAAGGGAACTTTCTTCTCTGATCAGAGGTGCTCTGGTCCCAAGAAGCTAGAATGAACTCCTGTTGCTTTTTTCTCTGTCATCCAGCCACTTGTCCCCAGACACAAGTGCAGTCATAGAAAGTGTGCAGGGGAGCAAGGTTAATAAATACCCAGATTCATGACTGAAGGACTGAAAAGAGAAATCCAGGAAACCAGGCAGTATCGTGGAGATCACAGACGGGGAAGAGCTTAGGGAAACAATCCCATGAAGTTGTTCATGACACACTCCCAAATTTCACATGTGTGGATCTGATAATAAAGAGCATACTAAAACTTTCAGAATTAAACAGAGAGATAATCCACTACCCTGGTTTCAGATTGCCTACTGGGTGGTGCACACACATGGTGCACATGCAGGAAAGATTTGAGTAATACTGTAAAAGCTTTGAAACTGATAATATCACAACCCAGAGAAAATGGATGGGACTTTTAGCCTAAACTCAACCAGGTTATTTGCCTATTAAAACAAAAATACTGATATTCTCCATAGGACTTAAACAAGACTCAGAATCTTATAACATTATAATCAAAATGTGAAGCATACAATCCAAAATTATCCAGCACACAAAGAACCAGGAAAATCTTTATTCAGATGGGAAGCCAATGAACAGGCATCAATACTGAGATGACAAAGGCGTTGGAAGAATCTGAAAAAGACTTTAAAGCAGCTATTTAAAAAAATATCCTAACAAGTAAGGGCAAATACTCCAGAAATGAATGGAACAAGTAGAAAACTCTCAGCAACGAAATAGAAGGATATATGAACATATATAAATGAATGGAAAATTTAGAACTGAAAAACACAATAACCAAATTTTAAATGGACATGAATGAGGAAAGAATTAGTGAAGCTGAAGATAAATCAATAGAAATGATCAAATCTGAAAACTAGAGAGAAAAATATTGAAAATCGATTTTTCTTAATATACTTAATTAAAATTACTAAGTGTAATTTATTATATTAACAAAATAAAGGAGAAAAATATATGATCAGCTCAATAAATGTTTAAAAAGTATTTGATAAAGTTCAATACTAATTCATGATTAAAAAATATTCTTAGCAAAGTAAGAAAAGATTTATAACCTGGGAGACTATTACCACCAAAAATATTTGTAAAACAGTGAAAGCATTCTTTTAAAAGGGAAGCAAGACAGATGCCCACTATCACTTCTATACAACATTGTACAAGATAAGAAATAAGCAATAGAACTAGTAAGAACTAATAAATTAGAACTAGTTAGAACTAACAAGCAAAAAAATACCATGTATAATAACAATAAAATGCTATCTGAGATTAATTTTTAAAATATGCAAAACTTTTATCAAAAAGTACAAGTATTAAACTTATATGGAGGACATAAAAGAAGACCCAAACTAAAGGAGGGCTATGCCACTTTGATGCATGGGATAACTAAATACCTTGAAGACATGCGTTCTTTCCAAATTATTCTTTAAACTTTTGCAATTCCAAATAAATTCCCAGTAGGGTAGAACTTGACCTGCTGTTCCTGAATTTCATATGAAAAAGTAAAAAGTTAAGAATAGCCATAATAATTTGTGAGGAAGAGGAAAATGAGAAGAAAGAATATAGTGACCGGGACTAGATGTGTCCATGGAAAGCCCCTAAGTAGACATAAATGGGAAGCTTCCTAGACCAATTTGTACAGGAACAAAGGCCAGTTGCTCCTGTGCTGACCCAACAAGAGCCTCGTGGATAGTCTAGAAGAATTACTAACATATATTCATGCCCCTAATTTTAGGTTGATCAAGTCTAGAAAGCATCTCACTCTGCTGGGCCTTTAACCTCAGGTGTAATTTCATGAGATAAAAGAGAGAAATAGAGAGATGTAGTGATTTCCTTTCAAATGCTTATTAGTTGTTTTGGAGACTCTATTTACCCATTCTCAAACCTGGACCAGACTCTATGACTTGGCCTATTAAACAGGGTCTGCTTTATAATATCAAGAATTATTATCAAAGCATAATCATTCATGTTGTGTGGTATTCATACTGGGACTGTCCAACAGACCAATGGAACAGAATACAGAGTCCAGAAGTAGATCTAAACATAGATGAGATCTCTCTCTTTCTCTCTCTCGCTCTCTCTCTATATATATATATGACATTATGGATCAGTAGAGAAAGACTAATTAATAAATGGTATTAGAACCTTGGCTTTCCATAGACAAAAGAATTAGGTTTCTCTCTCACTTTATAAAATATTGAAAGTTGTACATGAATTAAAGATCTTGAATGAGAAAAACAACACTAAGATTTGCAGAAAAAAAATAGAATAACTTTATGCCTTTAATGTAGGTAATGATTTCTACAATACAAAAAGCATAATCGAAAACAAAAAGATTGAGAAATTTGATCACACTAAAATTAAACACTTCTGCACAACAGGAAATACCATAAACAAAGTTAAAATACAGGCTACAGACTGGGAGAGGATATTTATAACACATAAAACAATAACGGATTAGTATGCACAATCTATAACATGTTCCTATAAATTAATAAAGACAAAAAAAACTTTGAAATGTAAGCTGCTAGTGACTGATTAAGTTGAAGATATGCATATCCAATAACATAGCTGTTATACTTTCAGGTTAGTCCTCCTGAGAAATCCTCATACATATCTACAAGAAGACAAGTACAGTATTGTTTGGAACAACAATGTAAATGCCCATCAATAAGGACATTGATAAAGTATGATACGGTCAATGGAATACTATGCATCAGGTAAAATGAACAAACTAGATTTACATGCACCAACACAGGTAAACCTCAAAAAACATCAGGTTTAGCAACACAAACCAAGCTGCAAATAAATGTGTGCGGTATGAAGTAGTTTATGTAACATTTTAAAGCAGTGCTCTATATTATTAATATATGCATATGCAGTAAATGTTTTTTAAAATGAATGGGAAAGATACACCCCCATTTCAATGTGATGGTCACCTCTAGGAAAGAAGGAAAGCAATAAGATGGGTAGGGGTACCTTATCTCTATCTATTACATTTTATTCAGTAAGAAAAATGAATTTAAGCATATGTGGAAGGTTCATAGGTATTACATTATTTTCTAAGATTTCCTGTAGGTTTTAAATATTCAACACAAAGTGAGATAAAAATTTTAAAACCTAGATCACTCTCTTCAGAGAATAAATTACATCATCATAAACATCTTCCCTAAAGGTTCTTTTCTCTTTCTTCCCCCAGTCATTCACCAAAATTCTGTGCGGACCTCAACTCCTCTGAAAAAATTCCCTGACCCCTCACTCTGCCTGCCCGCCCCCTCCCTCCTCTGCACTCCACTGGACACCCCCACCAGACTCACATGTCTCTCTGTTGTCACAGCTGCCACAGTGACATGTACTGGGCTGAGACACAAGAGGTGGCTGCTGTTTGTAGGTCAAAAACATCAGGATATTGGGGACGTCATATAGTTTCACCAATCATCGTATTTACAAATCTGCTTTTCCTACCAGACTCTGTGCCCCACGAGTCCCCCTTAGATCCACCACTCTTTGCAGGGGCGGCAGCTAGAGGTGCTCAGCGGTCATCTGAACTGATCTGATCCCAGTAAGGACAGGCATTTCTTCTATGCCTCTCCTTCAGTCTCTTCCCCCCGGACTTAAAAGGATAGATGAATGGCATGAACGTTTTTTCCACCTTATATCAGCAAGGAGCTGTAGAGGGGTCATGGAGATGGTCTTTGCTTCAAGAAGTTCTACTTATGGAAGGGACTAGAAGTCGAATATGTGAGTGAAGAAGTCAAAAGAACTGTTCAGATGTGGGGCAAAAGGGATTCTTGGGAAACTGAGGAGCCAGTGCACTATTGCAATAATGCATAAAGATGCGCTTCTCTGCATCTTTTCATTCATTCATTCACTTAGTCATTCATTCAGAATCAGCATGCAACTTATCCAAACTTATCAGGAATGACCCAAGAATCGAAATATAATGTACCCCTTTACCTGCCATTTTAACTAGAAACAACATTATCCACCTCCAACCTTCTAACATCTCAAAGAACTGATCACAATCTTTTAACTCAGTAAGAAGCAATTATGATTGTTATTGGTGGCAATTAGTTTCAGGCATCAGTTTGTGCCTGATTTACCAAGGGACAAAGGAGAGTCCACTAGTCCTTTCCTTCTGTTTCTGTAAAAAGGATGTCCCATAACTGCTGTTCAAAGCAAGAGGAGATATTTAACAGGGAAGAACATCCTAAAATTTAAACATAATGAATTCTTTTTAGTACTTAGGATATTTAGAATCTTATTTAATAGCTTCAAAATCTTGCAGCTGTTGCCCAAAATAGATGCATGTTATTTAAATTCCAAAGGGCTTTTTACAAGGCAAATGAAATGAACTGAAGAAGGGATTCTGAGTATAATCCTTTCCTGCATCCTTGCTGTATATACGACGACTACGACATTCTTAAAATTTCAAGCAGGGAAATCTGCTCTGGTTACCTTGGTGATAAACTGGGGATAAAAATTACACATAATCGCTGCTGATGTCACAACTGCCATATTGTTTCCAAGGCTACAGATTGCCTCCAAATAATTGTAATGCTTTGTGCACTGGAAGCCCACTGTGTAGGAAGAGGCTTAGTACTGCAGTTATGCTTTCTAAATCTATCTAATAAACCATCCGTAGCCTTTCAGGGACTTTGGGTAATTATGGAGATAAATAGACATGGAAAATGCCTATCCTAACCTATTCCAGGCACCCACACATGATTTGAAAAATCTAATATATAGAAAAGTTAGTTTCTATTATATATCAGAAAATTTACACCTAAAATATATTTCCTCTAAATGCTAGCAGGGAAAGCAAATTGCAGAATGTATGTGTATACATATGTATTCTGCATGGAAAATACTGAAAAATGTGCAGCAAACTGTTGACAGTCATACTATCTGAGGGGCAGGACAAAGGCAGGCTTTCATTCTCTGTAAGACATACATTTGTGTAATAGCTGTATTTTTGCAGTCAGCATATACTATTTTTGTAATCGGACAAACCAGTACTGATAAAACAAAATTCTTAGTCCCCAACAAAGCTACCCTTAAAATATCAGACTAAAAGAAATGGTTTCCTAAGCTGAATGAACAAATGAAGCCATTAAAAAGGACACATTTTCCTCTGACCTGGTCTGATTTGTAAAAGCAGTGCTCGGTGAGTTCTTTGTGTGATCATGCTCAGCTGCAGTGCAGTTACCCTTATATACTACTTTACACGAAAATCAAGAATCTCTGAAAACAAGCAATTGAAGCATATTGATTTGGTAACTTTGATTTTTTTGCATCCGCCATAGATGTTGACTGCCCCAAGAGATCACCACAGAGCAACTGTGGCCAATGAAAAACACCATTAAATTTTAGCTTCTTAGGAAATCCTATTTAACATACAATATGCTCAAAAAGCTCTCTAATAATGATATGATTAATAATAACAATCATTAGAACAGAGTATGTGTGCTTCCAAAGCCACCTAACCTACTGGTAAACCTGGGCTTTAGGTGCAGGTTTAGGTGCGGCTGTAGCCCTGCATTTCAGACACTCACTTGACTAGCAGTAGGCAGAGCAGGGGCCTTGCGCTCGCCCGCTCTAGGTGTTGCACTGGCCTTGTGCTGCTTGATGACACCCGGCTCCAGCAGTGACCTTGTCAGCAGGACAGTTTCCACTAGACTAAAACAGAGCTGGCGCTTACTCTCTCTTAGCCGCCCGTGCCTGCCTGAGCAGCAGTCTTGCATGCTAACAATTAACCTCTGGAGCACATTTACCATACAATGCATAAAATGCCCCACACACAAGGATGGAGAAGGGGACTCAGAACAATCCTCATCTTTTGCATTAAAATATAAAGGAACTGAAAACAAGAATTATGATCTAAATAAATAATAAAGCAAAAACACAGCCCCTTTGTGTCATAGAGTTTGGATTCTTTTTCTGCTGGTGAAACTTATATTGGAAATTGCTGCTACAAAAGAGGACTGAAGAATTGTAAGTAATTGGCTGTATAAGGCAGGCATTATTTTATCTACCTGTGAAGAACTGAACACTAACTACTCCTGCTTGCCTTTGTGATGGTCATCACTTTAGGCTCTAATAATGATTTTTTTTTTTTACAATTTATTTTATTTTAGTATCATTAACCTACAATTACATGAGCAATATTGTGATGATTAAACTACCCGCTTCATCAGGTCCCCCCCACCCTATGTCTGCCAATCGTAATGCCCCTTTTACCCTCTTATCCCTCCCTTCCCATCCATCTCCCCAGTCCCTTTCCCTTTGGTAACTGTTAGTCCATTCGTGGGTTCTGTGAGTCTGCTGCTGTTTTGTTCCTTCATTTTTTTTTTTTCTTTGTTCTTATACTCCACATATGAGTGAGATCATTTGGTACTTGTCTTTTTCGGCCTGGCTTATTTCACTGAGCATAATACCCTCTAGCTCCATCCATGTTGTTGCAAATGGTAGGATTTGTTTCTTTCTTATTGCTGCGTAA
>JAQQAC010000477.1:17570813-17776922 GCA_029783875.1 Phataginus tricuspis
CATTGATTCATTAGGAGAATGTTGTTAAGTCTCCATGTATTTGTGAGCCTTTTTGATTTCTTTCTGAAATTTATTTCTAGTTTTATACCTTTGTGATCTGAGAAGTTGGTTGGTAAGATTTCAATATTTTTGAATTTACTGAGGTTCTTTTTGTGGCCTAGAATGTGGTCTATTCTGGAAAATGTTCCATGTGCACTTGAGAAGAATGTGTATCCTGCTGCTTTTGCGTGCAGAGTTCTGTAGATATGTGTTAGGTCCATCTGTTCTAGTGTGTTGTTCAGTGCCTCTGTGTCTTTACTTATCCTCTGCCTGGTTGATCTAACCTTTGGAGTGAGTGGTGTGTTAAAGTCTCCTAGAATAATTGCATTGCTGTCTATTTCCTCCTTCACTTCTGTTAGTATTTGTTTCACATATGCTGATGCTCCTGTGTTGGGTGCATATATATTTATAATGGTTATATCTTCTTGTTGGACTGACCCCTTTATCATTATGTAATGTCCGTCTTTATCTCTTGCTACTTTCTTCGTTTTGAAGTCTATTTTATCTGATACAAGTACTGCAACACCTGATTTTTTCTCTTTGTTGTTTGCTTGAAATATCTTTTTCCATCCCATCACTTTTAGTGTGTGTATATCTTTGGGTTTGAGGTGAGTCTCTTGTAAGCAGCATATAGATGGGTCTTGCTTTTTTATCCACTCTGTTACTCTGTGTCTTTTGATTGGTGAATTCAGTCCATTTACATTTAGGGTGATTATTGATAGATATGTACTTATTGCCATTGCAGGCTTTAGATTCGTGGTTACCAAAGGTTCAAGGGTTGTTTCTTTACTATCTAAGAATCTAACTTAACTTTCTTCTTAAGTTATTGTGAACGCCGTCTGATGTTTCTTTATCTCTCCCTTCCTATTCTTCCTCCTCCTTTCTTTATATATTAGGTGTTTTATTCTTTGCTTTTAGTTGGTATTTGGATGGTCTGCTTTCTTTGATATGATTTTATTTTCTCTGGTGACATCTTTTTAGCCTTAGGGGTGCTTCCCTCCAGAGCAGTCCGTTTAAGATATCCTGTAGTGGTGGTTTATGGGTGGCAAACTCTCTCAACTTTCTTTTGTCTTGAAATTGTTTAATCCCTCCGTCATATTTAAATGATAATCGTGCTGGATACAATATTCTTGGTTCGAGGCCCTTCTGTTTCATTACGTTAAATATATCATGCCATTCTCTTCTGGCCTGTAGGTTTCTGTTGAGAAGTCTGATGACAGTCTGATGGGCTTTCCTTTGTAGGTGATCTTTTTTCTCTCTCTAGTTGCCTTTAATACTCTGTCCTTGTCTTTTATCTTTGCCATCTTGATTATTATGTGTCTTGGTGTTGTCTTCTTTGGGTCCCTTGTGTTGGGAGATCTGTGGGCTTCCGTGGACTGTGAGACTATTTCCTTCCCCAGCGTGGGGAAGTTTTCAGCAATTATTTCTTCAAAGACACTTTCTACCCCTTTTTCTCTCTCTTCTTCCCCTGGTACTCCTATAATGTGAATATTGCTCCGTTTGGATTGGTCACACAGTTCTCTTAATATTCTTTCATTCTTAGAGATACTTTTATCTCTCTCTGCCTCAGCTTCTTTGTATTCCTGGTACCTGTCTTGTAATTCCTTGATCGTGTCTTGAACCTGATTCAATCTGCTGTTCAGCCTGTCGATGGCTTGTCTCATTTCTGCATTATCTTTCCTCACTTCCCTCACTTCCTCCCTCAGCTCTTGCACATTTTTCTGTAGATCTGTCAGCATGGCTATGACTTTTATTCTGAATTCTTTTTCTGGAAGACTGTGCATGTCCATTCCTTCCGCTTCTTTTTCTGGGGTGGTGTTTGTCTGAAGCTTTGTCTGTATCATAGTCTTCTGTCTTCTCATGACTATAGAATTTTTTGTTGGTAGCAAGGAGAGATAAGAAAGGAGAGAAAAGAAAAAAAAAGAAATTTCTACTAATAATAAAAAAGTAAAAGGAGAGAGAGAGAAAGGAAAAGAAAAGAAAGAAAAAGAAAAGGCAGCAACACGTAAAAGAAAACAGCAACAACAACAACAACAACAACAAAAACAACAACCACAAAAAAAAAAAACACCAAAACGCCCACCGGGGGTGGTTTCTGTATGAATGCTGTAGGTGGCGCTATTGCTCCGCTATTCCAGAGCTGTGGCCACGTTGCTCCACACGGCCTTTTAAAGCTGTGGCCGGGTGAGAATGAATGGGAGGCTGTTGAAAGAGAGGGAAAGAAAAAAGGAAAAGAAAGGGGAGAAAAAACAATAACAACAACAAAAAAAAAGCCACTGATAGTGGGTTCCGCGCGAGTGCTGTAGGTGGCGCTGTTGCTCCAGTATTCCAGCGCCACTCTGTAGTTCTGGCTGGGTTGGGACCGAATGGTAAGCTGTTGGTCTCTGTGGGGGTCTCAATCACAGGCACACTTTCCCAGTCACCAGCCAAGGAGTCCAAAGCTCCCCAGGACTCCCAGCATGCTGGGCTCAGTTTGCGGGGCTATCTGGCCCCTCTACTGAGCTCCTGTCTCTTTAAGACCGCTGAGGTAGAGGGCGCGCTTTTCTTCCCTTTTTTCTCCTTTCTTTTTCCTTCCCAGAGCCTGCCGTGGGCAACTTGCACGTTCCGGGCTGGGACACTGTGCCCTCTGTCTCTCCAATCTCCGCTACACCGCAGGCTGTGTGTCAGCGCTCCCAGCGCAGACTTCAACTCCCTCCCGGCTCTGAATCCTCTCCTCCGGCTGGAGCGCTGGGGGAGAGGAGCGCTTGGTCCGCTAGCGGCTCCGTACCTTACCCGCCTTGCCGGGACTCCCGCAGGAGTGCTGGGGTGGAGGGGCGCTCTGGTCTCGCTGGATCGCATTTCCGTCCCGCCTCGCCGGGTGCCGAGTCCTCTGTCCGGAGTGTCTGGCTGCCGGAGCTCTGGGGGGGGGGAGCGCTCGGTCCCACCGGGTCGCCGCTCCGTATCCCGTCCGCCTCACCGGCTGCCAAGTTCTCACAGGTGTAGCTGTACGCTGTGCACTTTCCTGTGTATTTTGGTCTCTCTTTTAGGGATAGTTGTATTTGCTGTATTTTCGTGAATAAATATAATGTTGGGAGGAATTTTTCTGCTGGTCCATTCACGTCGCCATATTCCCGGAAGTCTTCTAATAATGATTTAATGATTTATTTTTGTGCTTCCTGTCCCTGGCCATGCATGTGCCTACCCACAGACTTACAACCCAACTGTGGCTACACACTACACAGTTAAGATGGCAGGACTGTAAAGCTACAGGATTTGCGTACTATATATTTCCTCCTTTTATTTAAGTGGTTTTGGAAGCTCTTATATAACCATAAACATATGGGTTCTACTCTAGGATGCTTGTTAGGTATTATGAGACCAGAATTAATATTGGTTGGGTTTTATGAATAAGTAGTCTATTAAAAAAATGGAGGATGCATTCATATTGCTTTAAGGTTCTTTATGTGACCCATTTATTTGCCGTTTCAATAGATCCATACTAGGAATAGTTCATTCGGGACTTGAACTGACACCAATTTCGACATCACTCACTCCTGACTTAGATGAAAGTCTTTCTATGGCAATGGGGATAGGTGGAAAATCTATACCAGCTCTTTGCATGATTTCATTTGTCCGGAGTGACGATCACCATTTCAGGAATAAAATTTGTAAATTCGTAGGTGATCTATGAATGAATGATCCCTTCCAGTGGATGACACTGGCTAGCAGTAAGAAAAGGTATGGGACTGCCCCTCCAAGGACCTAATTCATTGCAGAGAAGAGAGCAGCTTGGATTTAGTAAAGATTACAAAGTTCTGCTGTTAAAAAAGCAAATGATGGAGAGCATTTAAAGGTCCATAAACACTGTAACTATTTGCAGAATCACAAAAGTGCTTATTTTTGTTTTGTGTTTCCCCTGCATGAGCAAAATACAAAAGCTATTATTTAAGGTGAAAATGTCTTCCTTAACCCACATAGAATACCAGATAGCTGGTTTAATCCTATTTTTTTGTTTGTTTGTTTGTTTTTGTTTTTGTTTGGTTTGGTTTTCTGTACAGATTTTACTGGCTTTATGGTACTAAGTGTTTTCTGCAGAGCATGAAACAATTCCTTGATGAAGAAACATGCCTCAAAAGTCAAAACAAAAGGCAGGAAAACCATTCATGCCCTAACAATAAGCTTTCCTTACAAGCACCAGAGACTTATTTTTAAAATAAGCTAGTATTAAGTTATGTATGTGTTACCTGGCATAAACATGAGTAAGAAGTTCAAGAGGCTTAGCTACACGTCTTTCTAAAATAAAAAAATAAAATGAATGCAACTATAGAGTATTTAAGACATAGTGCACATGAAATATGTCATAGTATCAGTAATGATTCAATTAAATCAAGTTAAAAAGGTATAGGAAGAAGAGGGCAATGTCTGGAAATTTTGAATGAAATGGAATTGACAGCAATCTAAGACATTTGCAACCCTCAGTATACTATTTTAAGATTTGAAGAAGTCCTAAAATAAAAACATAACTCGTTTTCTTTGTTTAAAACTGAATTTCCCAAATGCATTTGACCCTGGCAACCTTCATAAGTTGTGACTGTCATTGTTATTTTCAATTAGCTAGTTTAAAAAAACTACGAACCAGTGTTTCAGTCTGGGAGATGATGGCTTAGGATAATATAATCAATATTGTTCAAAGCTGTCAAATCAAATGGTTAATAGGCAAAATGTTGAATGAGGGTCTAGCAGAAAGTAGAGCTCAGGAATGTGGACTTATTTCTCTTCGAACATATCTTTTATTTCTATCACTACTCAGAACTTGAGTGGAGAAACAGTATCTTCTGTTTTGGCAGCATCTTGAATAATGTCAAACATGCCAAAAAGCAAAATCATCTTCTACAATCAACATCCCTGATATCCAGACCCTAAGGTTACAAGGAAAAAAGAAACAGAGAAATTGGGTAAAACTAAACATTAAAAAGTGTTGAGATTCTTTATTAAGAAGTAAACGTTGTAGAGAAAACCTTTCTTTTCTTTTTTTTTTAACTTCTTTTTAATTGATTCATTTTTTAGGTCAGTTTTACTTAGTTATAATTTACACTTGGCAAAACTCACCCTTTTTATATGTACAGTTCTGTGCATTTTGACATACATATAGAGTCATGTAATCACCATCAGAATCAAGACAGAACATTTCCATCACTCCAAATAGTTTCCAGGTACCCTTTTGTGGTCAAATCCCTTCCTTCAACCCCTAGGCCTTTTGATTTTGATTTTACAGCACAATTACTTGGGTCCTCTGTGGCATTCTTCATGAGCACTGTTAGTCATTCATTCACTATTTCCTGAGTGCCTACTAATGCCAGGCACTGTGCTATGTGGGACTGACGATAAGCAGAGGGGAACCCTCGTACCTTCCCTCAGAAAGCTCTAGAGACAGGCTAGTCAATGCTTTCCTCATCGAACTGAAGAAAAATGTTTCCAATAGCTTGAGTAAAAGGAGTTGTACTTAAGGCTATAGCACTCCAGTGAGCCCGAGGACACAAGATTACATTCTTACGGGCCCCAGGTGAACCAGACTGGGAACAGGAAAGAAATTTGGATTAGAGCCCTAAACCAGTCTCAGCAACTCCTAAAGTCAGCTCAGTTCTATTCCTCCTCTTACCCTTGCCCTCTCTCTCTCCCAGCTTACTCTACTTAGCCATCTGGATATAGGTCCAACATGGCCATCCCAACCCCAACTCTTTCCAACCTTTCAGCTCATGTGCTGCTATAGACTGAATGTTTGTGTTCCCTGAAATTTGTATGCTGAAACCTGTTCCCCAGTGTGTTGGTATTTCAGTGTGGGATCTGTGGTAGGGGACTAGATCATGACAGCGGAACCCTCGTGAATGGGATTAGTGCCCCAGGGAGCTCCCCTACGGCTTCCAGCACGTGAGGGCACAGCAAGAAGATGGCTGTATGTGAACCAGGAGGCAGGCTCTCACCAGCCCCTGAATCTGCTGGCGCCCCGCCTCTGGGATTGTGAGAAATAAATTTCTGCTGTTTCTAAGACACCCAGGTTATGATATTCTATTATACTGCCTATTGGAATGACCTTCTATGCCTCAGTTAAAATTTCCAAGAAAGGAAATATGACTGGCCCCCCACCACAATCTATGGCTTCCCCATTCAAAATGAGGTGTCTGGGCCTCTTATTACCCAAAAAGTTGGGGTCATTTTGGGCTTTGGAATGTCTTACTCCAGGAATAAAGCAATTGTCACAAAAGGTATTTATTAGACCAATATTATGTAATAAATGCATACAGTCCAATCCTGCTTGGTAGGTTTGAAGAAGGTCTTACAGAGGAGGTGATATATGAGCTGGGTTTTTAAGGATTATCACCATGTAGCTAGTGGCAAGGCCCAAGGGGAATGTGGAAGGTGGAATATGTGAGAGCAGGAGGGGAATTAGCATTTCAGGCTCAAAACACAGTATGTGAAAAATGTAAACTATGAGAGTACATGTCTTCTTTAGGGAATTCAGTTTGATATGATTCAAGAGCAGAATGTATTTGGACAGTGTCAAGAGAAAATAAGTAGGAATCAGAATATAAAGGGCCTTGTAGGCTATAGCAAGAGATCTGAATGGGCAATTCAGAGATACTGGGTAAGAGGAAGAAGATCCTAGGCTCGTTGGGATAATAGACAATAGGAACCCAAGGTCCCAGCATTCCTAGATCCCTCCCTTTGCCTCTAGTTCCCAAGAGAGAAATGCATAAGGATTGCTCCAGAATAATCACTCTATTAATCAGCTGAAGCCTTGATCCCAAACCATGGGATGGTCACTGAATGAGATGGGCCAGACTTCAGCAAGCTGAAAGGACTCCTTCTGCCTTGGCCAACACCAAAAACAGTGGAGTAAGCTCTCTGGATCCTGCCTAGAGACCCACTTTGGATTCTTGACTCTCTCGATCTTAAGTCCTGGATGGCAAATATAGTTGATCCCAATGTAAACACATATACACCACACAACCATACAATATTATGTGAACCACACAAGTTCATCTAAAAGAAAAAGGAGAAAGACAGAGAAAGGAATACCTAATATTCCTTCCCATAATGGTTACCCTCTCTTCCACATGGCCCCAACAATACTACAGTCTTACTCCATCCATGGCTTGGGCCCACTCCTTGTGAATGAGTGGAAAAAGGAGGGACACTTGGGATCCCTCAAGAGTGCTGAGGGCTCCACTGATGACAAGATGAAAGAGGCATTTCATTAAGAAGGCCAGCAGTGATTTGGAGAATGGACTGGAGGGGTTGACTGTGGAGGTAGGCGGTCACTTAGGGGGCTGCTCCAATGGCTCAGGTTGGGGAGTTGAGGACCTGCACCAAGACAACAGTAGAGGGCTTGGAAAGGAGGAATGGACCATCCCAGTGTTCTTAAGCCTTAAGGAGCATCAGAATCAACCAAAGAGCTTGTTAAAACACAGATCGCTAGACAACCCCCCCCCCCTCAGAGTTCTTGACTCAGTAGGTCTCGGGTAGGTCTTGAGAAATTGCATTCCTAACATGCTCCCAAGTGATAATGATGCTAGAGGTTCAGGCATCAAGTTCTGAGAATCATTGCAAGAGACATTCCATGTGCCAAGTCAAAAATAAAGTGTTCTCTTTGTCCCCACTAAAAAAGGTGGGGAATCACTTGCACTAGGGGCATTAAGATAAATGACAGTCCCTTACCAGTTAGCTGGCATTTACAAGGTTGCTAGACACAAGTAGCTATTTTCACATTGTTATATATGGAACCCAGGTGTGAACAGACCACTCAAACCTACTAATCCCCACCCCAAATTCTGAGAATACCTTCAAAGTAACTTGAAAACAAGCCATCTTAAGGAAGATTTCCAAATCCTATTGTTGGTAGTATCAGAGTCAGTGTCAGGCATAAAGCAAGAGCTCACTAAATTTGGCTTCTTTCTTTGCCAACATTCTTTGGCTGCTTCTCTTTGCCAAAAGTCAGTGACTCTTAGGAAGGCCAGAGAAGTAGAACTCATGTATCACCTTTCACAACATAGCACAGCTTAAGGAATTTCTGCATTCATTCATGTAAAAAATGGTTAATCCTCAGCATTGGGCCATGTTGTACTCTATCCACTGGGCTGCGCTTGACACAAGCAGAGGCAGCAGATGGAGAAGTTATAAGTATCAAATACCAAAGTATCAACTTTGCTAAGTCACTTCCCTTCATAATTTAGACCCTTCTGTTAGAGATTTGATAATATATTCCAGACAGATGACATGGTAACAGAATCATTTCATGGTTCAGTGTCCTCCCAGCATGATTTATCTCTGTCTGTAGGCACTGGAGGCCCCCTATTGAAGATATTTATGAGCTACCTATACAATTTTTATTTTGTTGAAAGGCGGTGTGTGCATTATTGAAAAATAAAGTGATAATATTTATTTTAAGAATATGTCACTTTCCCATCAGAGGCTTTACAGCTACAACATGCTCATCACTTTTATACTCCTTGTGCGTCACTCGTTTTTTTACCCCATTAACAAATACAAAATGAAGAAAAAAGGAGGAGGTCCTCCTCAGTTCTGAACTCTTAGAAACTGAACTTGAGGATATAAAACTTGGATGTAAATTCCAGATCGGCTACTTAGTAGTAATCTTTATGGGCTTCAGTTTTCATATCTGGAAAATAAGTATAATATTCCTTCCAGAGGCTGAAAATTAACTGAGATAATACATGTGGATACAGTTTGTAAGGGGTGAAGGATTACACAATTCCATGGCTGTCCAACTAGCAGTAGTGCAGTAGTGGTAGTTGGAATAAAATACCTTTCTCTTCTCTCACATTTACCACACAAATTCAGCTAAAGAAGTGCAGACAAAATAAACAATGAAAGTTATCAAATGTCTAAGTTCGTGTAATGGCTAGCCAAGAGTTGTAGCTCCATGGTGAGTACCCTCCTTCCGTTGGGTCACAGCTCTGACACCTCACCCCCACCAAGTTCAAGCCTAAGCCACCATCCTGACACTGCAGCAACTGGAGGCGATGCAAACGGTGGCTCTAGCAGTGACTGTCAGGCTATGGGGGCTCCTACACAGGGCAGGTCATTAGGATGGGCCCACGCTGGGCCAGTTGGCATATGCTGCAGGTTTATGTATTGGGTTAAGGCCAAGGAATAGAAAAGTAGAATCCGAAATCTGAGATAACAGGCTCAGGGAAATGGTAACAGGTTCCTTAGATCTAAGCAGCTATGCGTCCAAAGTGTGACAGCTGAGCAACATTCCTGGTGAGAACTTTTGATTCTTTGGCTTCTCTCGTTGTCAGTCTTTCTTTTATTTTTTTTATTTTTTACAATTTATTTTGGTATCATTAATCTACAGTTACATGTGCAATATTATGGTGATTAAACTACCCCCTTCATCAGGTCGCCCCCACAAACCCCATTACAGTCACTGTCCTTCAGCGTAGTGAGATGCTATAGAGTCACTACTTGTCTTCTCTGAGTTGTACAGCCCTCCCCGTGCCCCCGCTACCTTATGTCTGCTAATCGTAATGCCCCTTTTACCCTCTTATCCCTCCCGGTAACTATTAGTCCGTTCTTGGGTTCTGTGAGTCTGCTGCTGTTTTGTTCCTTCAGTTTTTTTCTTTGTTCTTATACTCCACATATGAGTGAAATCATTTGATACTTGTCTTTTTCGGCTTGGTTTATTTCACTGAGCATAATACCCTCTAACTCCATCCATGTTGTTGCAAATGGTAGGATTTGTTTTCTTCTTATGACTGAATAATATTCCATTGTGCATATGTACCACATCTTCTTTATCCATTCATCTACTGATGGACACTTAGGCTGTTTCCATTTCTTGGCTATTGTAAATAGTGCTGCGATAAACATAGGGGTGCATATGTCTTTTTCAAACTGGGCTGCTGCATTCTTAGGGTAAATTCCTAGGAGTGGGATTCCTGGGTCAAATGGTATTTCTATTTTGAGTTTTTTGAGGAACCTCCATATTGCTTTCCACAATGGTTGAACTAATTTACATTCCCACCAGCAGTGTAGGACGGTTCCCTTTTCTCCACATCCTCGCCAACATTTGTTGTTGTTTGTGTTTTGGTCGTTGTCAGTCTTTCTTATCCAAACTATAGTCCTGTTTCTCTTATAAATACTGAATAGCCTTATTAGTTATCTTTCTGTTTCTTTTCATTATTTCTCTTTTAACACACAGATAATATGTCATCCAAGTAAAAAACTGAAATAATACAGAAGTACAGAGTCAAAGTAAAAGTGCTGTCCCTCTTCAGAGGGAAGCACTGTTAATGGTTTGATGTATACCTTTTGAACTTTTTTCCATGAGTTTATGTCCATTCAAATTTGCAGAAATTTATGGCAACTAGGACCATACTGTACATAATAATCTGGAATTTGATTTTTTTCCTTGAACACTGAGTTTTGGGAACAGTTGTTCTCAAAGTGTGGGCCCCAGATCAGCTGCATTGTTATCACAGGAGACTTGCTTAGAAATACAAGTTATTCCCATCCTGCTTCCCACCAGATGTTCTGGATCAGAAACTGGGGGTGAGGCCCAGAAATCTGTGTTTTCACTAGCACTGTAGGTGAATCTGATACACACTAAAGTTTGTGCTTTTGAAATCTTTCCAGGTTAGGACACACAGAGCTGTACACTCTTTTTCATGGATGCATTTTATTCTATAGAATGTTTATGTCATACTTGTTTAGACATTCTCTTACTGACAGTTTTTCCTAATACAAAACTGGTGCAATGAACATTCTGGTACATTCACCTCAATTAACTTATGTGGTATATCTACACATGTATTTCTACAAGTATAATTGATGTGCCGAAGTGTATTCTTACTCCGATTTTAACAGATACTGGAAAATTACACTCCAAAGCCTTTACCAACATTCCCATTGACAGTGGTAATGCTTGTTTCCCCACATTCTCACCAACACTTGTTATTAGCAGTCTTTCCCAGTTTTATGAGTCCAATGAGCACACACACAAAAAGAAAGTATAGTAAAATCACATGTTACATTGCAGGTAAAGGGGAATGTAGGTGCTAAAGTGGTAAGGTGAAACCCACGTATAGTCAGAATAACCTTGAAGATCTCAGGAATATGCTGTTTTGGAGATCTGCACTCATGCCAAATAAGGACAGCTCAGCTGGCTTTTTCCCTAGGCTATCTCTGGAGCTCTGGATGAAATATTTGGGCACATCTCCATATGAAA
This sequence comes from Phataginus tricuspis, assembly GCA_029783875.1. Lineage (NCBI taxonomy): Eukaryota > Metazoa > Chordata > Mammalia > Pholidota > Manidae > Phataginus > Phataginus tricuspis. The sequence goes on from JAQQAC010000477.1 coordinate 17,582,080, forward strand.
AGCACACATCTTTAAACACCAGACTTACATTCCATGTGGCAGGAATCTCTCTCACTAAGAAGCCTGTGAAATCCGCACCCACCCGAGCAAATGCCATGTCCCCAAGCGAGCGCCACACCCTCACCTGGCAGAACTGCCCAAGCCCAAGCCCTCAGCTGAGCTGCACACAGGTCACTTACAGGACCCTGTGAAGTAGCTCAAGTGCGACCCACTATTTCATTTCACATTTTTGTGATTTCTGTGTATAGTGTCTTGAACAGTTTATGGACTTGTTCACGTTTTCAGTGGCTACTTGTATTTCTCCTATAGAATGCCAATTTCTATCCTTTGTCCTTTTTTCCCAATTGGACTAGGGGTTCATTAAATATTATGGATATTAATGTTTTATCTGTTCTATATGTTGCAAATATTTTCTTTCCATCTGGGTACTGCTCAGTTGGTACTCTTTTCTATAGCAACATTATTTACTTGTTTCATACGTCTTTCCAAAGAGATGACTGAAAACACTGAAAGTGTCATACATTTTAAAATTTGTCTCTTCATCCCCACCAGCCACGTTTGTAGTAGAGTTACAAAGAGGCACAAATTGAATGAATTACTGAACAGAAAAGCAAAGTTTTAAGCACCCAACCCCATACTATTCAGTATTTAATACTTTGAGCAGTTTCTCCATTGGGATTCCTTCTTTCAAACACCCTGCCCATTATCCACGATTTTACACTATTACCATCAGAAGGAACTTATTAAAAAATAGGACTTTTTGTAGCTTTTATTGACCTCCCTTTAATTTCTGACTCCATGGATGACTCTTTTCAACTAAGAGGTATGAATTCATGATGGATCCTCAGTTATGGTGACACTTCCACAGAACTTGGGACTTCCTTCTCTCACTTGTGCCAGTCCTTCTCCTTCCCCGTGTGACAGTGAAAAGGGTGACACTTCTGTACACAGAAGGCTGACTTTTTTTTAACACAAAAACTGTTAAGAAATAGATGAGCCATAGAAAAGGATTACTAAAAGTTTTTTTAACATAAAAACTGTTAAGAAATAGATGAGCCATAGAAAAGGATTACTAAAACCAGCCATAATTTCTGATAGAAATCCTATAAAAATATAATTAGTTCATAACTAACAACAAACCAACTTAATCAGTTACCTAGAAATTCATTTGTTTAACTCAGGGATTATACCAGGAAATGACATGGATTAAAGTTAGTTTAAAAATTAAAATTAGATGATTTATTGACACTAGATGTATTTTGTGTTATAGCCAAGATGGGCATTCAATCTATTACTCTAGAAAATCCCGAAATTAATCTTGTATTAGGCCAAGTTACCAGAGAGCTATACACGTGAGTTGCATTGTTTTATGAAGTTCAACTTAATTTTTCTTTATAGTTATGTTAATCTACATTGAAAAACTGTTACTGGATTTACCATAAATATGACAATAAAAACATTATTTACTATGTTACCCATCCTGAGCCCATGGCTTGTTTTTAGCCTTCTGAACACTGCAAATCATGTCACTGAGTGTATTTTGCTTTTTGCCTTGGCAGTTAGGAAGCTCAGAAGTTAAAATGTGGTCCATGAGTAAATAAGAAAGTATGGTGTGCACTTTGTTTATCAACCACCCCTTGGCTTAATCTTTTTCCCATATTTGTTTTCTATTTGTTCAAAATTCCTTCCTTCATCTGTTTCATCATGTTGCCCGATGCTTTATAAATGGCCTTAAATACTTTTTGGAATAAGTCAAGCAATGGAGAGATGGATACCTAACTGGAGAGAAGGGAGAAATCAAGGTGTAAGAGTAGAAGCCAAAAGTAAACCCTCAGAAGCATCACAGTTTTTCTCAAGCAACAAAGTCTGGCACCATCTGGGCCACAATCTACCCAGGATATCGAAGTCCTTGAACACCCTGCCTATCTTTGTCTGCCGTGAAGCTCTGTAAAGTTCTGACCTGACAGCTCCTGTACTTTGTGTCCTGGCCCCTCCCTAGCCTGACCTTCACTGCCCTTGCTTCTGCCTACCCATGCCTTGGCATGGCGATCAGGTTCCTGGCTGTGTAATAACTCTAACTTGCTGATTTTGGCCCCAGCCATGCTATAATTACTCCCAAATTCATGTATGTAAGGTTTTTCATATTCACCTTCTAAGTTACATAGACAAGTGGTTTTGTTTTTTTTAAAAGAATCTTTTTGGAGTACAAGAGCCTTTCAGTCTGGGAGCCTACAGTGGGGTGGTTTGTAGGTAAGGAATTCCTGGTGCTCTGAAATGAAGGCCAAGACTCAAAAACCTGGAGGAGCTACATACTCTTTAAGGGGCTGTCCCCAGACAGAGGGCAATTTGGGGAAGCAAGCCCTCTATCAGAAGGCCAGAAAAGTTAAATAAGGAGATAGAGTTTTGATATAAAAGCAAACTCCAGGGCTGAAATATACCAAGTAAGGAATATGGCTAATAATACTGTAATAGGTTTATATGGTGACAGATGGGTAACTACACTTATTGTGGTGAGCATTTCATAATGTATACAGAATTGTTGAATCACTATGTCACACACCTAAAACTAATATAATATTGTAATGTCAACTACACTTTATAAGAAAAGCATATTCCAATGACTCTCTGGTTTGTAATCAGAGCATTCTAAATATGAATCTGTAAAACCCCATGAAGCTTTTTACAAACCCTGGCCTCATCAACTACCTCTTTTCACATGTCTTCATTTTCCAGCTCTCCACTTACCCTCCTGCTTGTAGCCGGATTTCCCCCCTGACAGCCCTGTTCAGGTTATTTTCCCTTTCACCCCCAGCTGTGCCCACTGCCCTCAAATCCACTTAAAGCTTAACTTTTGCCCCTGGCTTTTGCTGCTCACACTGCTACTGCTCTGGTTCAAAATCAGGCAGTCACCAAAGGTCTGTTCAACGTCACATCCACAAACACCCTCTTCCCAGTTTTCATTGTATTTCTCTCTTAAGTGCATGTGTACGTAGTAATAATGGTAGCTACTATTTATGAGCACTTACTACACACCAGAGTATTTTGCCACAGCATCTCTTTCCTTCAGGACATCCAATAACACTGATGTTATCTCAGCTAAGAGAGTTCACAACTTACCCCAAATCACACAGCCATCAGGTGGCAGAATTAGGAATGTCTGAGTGGGGGATTAAAGATGGCTGCAAATTCTCTGGTTACTCCTTCCTTCGAGAAGTGGAGCCTGTTTTTCGCCTGTTGAATCTGGACTGGCCCTGTGATTTGTTCTGACCAGTAGAATGTGGCAGAGTGATGTGTGTGACTCCCATGGCTGGGCCTTTTGAGATTGGCGGCTCTGCTTTCCTGTACTAGAAAGCCAGCCACCAGGTAGGAAGTCCAATTACCCTGAGTCCACCATGCTGTGAGAAGGCAGGTGGAGAGAGAAAGCCATATGGAGGAGCCGGGGAGCGTGTAGCTGAAGACTTCTTGAACCTTCCAGCCTTGACAACTGCTAGCTGAATGCAGCAGCTAAGTTCATGCTCCAACTGACTCTCACTATGTGAAGCAGAAACACTGTCAGCTCAAGCCCTTTCTGAATTCCTGAACCACACAATCATGGTAAATCATAATTTATTGTTTAAAGCACAAGTGTTTGCAGTCACCCAGTCTCAGGGTTTGTTATGCAATAATAAGAAGATGGTAAAAGCCTATGTCACTTGGCCTCCCTAATTTTCAGTCTCCTCCTTACTTTCCAGCAAACCAGTATCTCCTGTATTGTCAGACTTACTTATGATAGAACTATCCTCAGTTACCTCAGAATGACTTTCCATTTAAAAAAATCTTGAGCAGAGTATGCATACAATTTGGAGCTAAGTGCTATGACAGATAAAAAGATACAGAAAGCTATAGTCCTAGCCCTCAAAGACCCTTATATTCTAATCAGAGAAATAATCAAATACACAAATGGCCCCAAATACACACAGACAGTGAGCAAAGATGAGTACTGAATTGAGAACCTGACGTGCAGAAGCCCAGGTCCAGGGTTCTGACTGGGACCCCCAGATTTACAGGGAGGATTCAGTGCACACAACAGGAAGTGTGTCCCCCTAGCTGTGGGAAAGGACCAGCCTTGACTTCTCCCTGGCCCTCAGACCCTGCCCCACCAGCAGCCAAGTCCCAGCACTTCCACCCCTGCTGGCTCACTTGGACCCTAGTGCAGCCCTTGCACGCCTGCCTGGCCTTCCTCCTCCTCCTTCCTCCAGCCCAGGCTCTGTCTCCAAAGGGATCTCTCTGAAGCATAGGCGGAATCTTGCCACTGCTCTTCTCTAAAAGGGCTAATGGCTTCCAGTTCTCTGGAGTTGCAACGTATTGCTCTGCACAGCCACCAAGACCCTGGCACTGCAAGGTTCTCGAGGTAACCACATTCTCCGCTGCATCCGGCCCCATCCCCGCGGCCCTGGCCCCGGCCCAGCCCTGCGCTGCTTTTCCTTTGCCCCTGCTCTCGCTTTGGTTCCCAAATGTGACCTCGTCCATCTGTGAGGGCTCAGCAGAGGAAGTGTGGAGGCAGGTAGAGGGAGTGGTGCGGGTTTGTTTCCTCTCTGGCTCCTCGGGTCGATCATAAAAATGGAAGGACCTGTTTTTCTAAAGGACTTGATGCCACTCTGCCAAGGGAGGTGGGCCAGAAGCTAGCCCAAACGGTGAGGCTCGGGGCACAGGCCCCGTTGCTCAGGGACCTAAGTGACCAAGTGCAACTCAGAGTCAGGAGAGGGGCTGCTTCCCTTCTTCTGGGGGGATGCCAGGGCCCTGGGAGCAACCAGAACCAGCGGTCCCACAAGCAGGGGTGTTCTCACAGTGGCTGAGTGGGCAACGGATGTGGGCACATAAGGATGATAAGCTCAAAATGGCTGTGAGTACAAGTGGAGCACAGCTTTGAGGATTTCTAAGAATTCCTGGGCAATATTTTTGGGGTGTGTTGTAGGCAGAATATTGGACCCTAAACATGTCATGTCCTAATCCCCTGAATCTGTGAACCTGTTAGATTATGGCAAGGGAGAATTAAAGTTGCAGGTGGAATTACAGTTGACAAACAGCTGACCTCAAGATAGGAAGATTACCCTGGATTACCTGGGTGAGCCCAGTGTAATCACAGGTGTTCTTAAATGGGTAAGAGGGAAGCAGAAGCGTCAGGGTCAGAGCGATGCAATGTGAGAAAAGCTTGACCAGCCATTACTGGCTTTGAAGATGGAGAAAGAGGCCATGAGCAGGTAATGAAGGCAGCCTCTAGAAGCTGGAAAAGGCAAGAAAATGGATTTTCCCTTATTGCCCCCAGAATGGAACTCGGCTCTGACAATTCTTTGATCTTAGTTCAGTGAGACCCTTTTCAGACCTCTGACTTTCAGAACTATGAGATAATAAATTTGTGTTGCTTTAAGCCACTAAGTTTCTGATAATTTATTATAGCAGCAACAGGAAATTAAAACAAAGGATGTGCAGTTCAGATCTTGCTATTATGAGGTAAAGCCTGAAGACATCAGAAACCTATAAATATAAAACAGTATTATCATGCATATCATGCAGATGTTGAGTGGCTTCCAGAAATTTCCAAATCAGACAGGATCCCTGTGACTTGGTGGTCGAGCAATGACTAATTTCAAACCCATCCATGGCCCTTCAAGTACTAGTCTTCCCATCCCCTCACTCTACTGGAAGGAAGGAGGAAAGAAAAGGGTAATTTCGTCAGAGGTAGGTATGGCCTTCAGAGTGTGTGCCTTCTGGGGAATTTCCCCTTACCTCACAGCACCTGTCCCGGAAGAGGCTGTGCCCATCGAGTCTGCTGAGTCATGCAGCACCTCCAGCCTGAGGGGCAGGCAGCATAAAAGTGGGGGAGGAGATGCCTGGGAGCCCAGAAAGCAGAGCCAGGGCTTGCACTGAGAATTCAAGGCCAAGCTAAGCAGGAGCTGAGGGTTCAAAAGGCTGCAGGGGCCAGGGAGAAACCCCCTGCCCCACCATTCCTTGAACTGGCCATGTTTCACAAGAAGCTAAAGAACAAAACCCGGGAGAGGCCCTAATGGAAGCCAACGCCCTTATTGCACACTAGCCAGCGCGCACCAGCGCACACCATCGCACGGTGCCGGGTGCACATCTGCCCTCCGTGCAGGTGTGAAGGCCCCCTGGGGTGTGGGAAGCAGATGTGCTGCTCCTTGGATCACGCTCCGCAGTGCTTGGACCTGCTCAGATGGGAATCTGGACCTTCTGGGGAATTTCCCTTACCTCACAGCAGCTGTCCCAGATGGGACACCACAGCTACTGCTCAATGCCCCAAAACTACTACCGCACAGTACCCTCTGTTCTGAGATGGAAAGGCCGAAGGTTAAGAGCTGTCTCCCTTTCATTCTGTTCTCCACTTCAGAAGTCCTGAGTCTACGAGAAACTCAGAGAAGAAACACAGAGCTCTTTGCTCCATGCTGAACACTGGAAGTGATAGGGAAAAATTTACAAGGACAGCAGTCTAGCCCAGGTGACTCCCCTCTGTCTCCCCTCCTCAACACAAACAACAAAAACACTCCTTTGATTTCCTGCTCTGCCGAGCACCCCCTCCCTAGTTTCACTCCCTAAACTCATTCCCCCTTGCCTGCTCGCTTGCTGTGCACGTAGGAATGTTACAGATATAGAAGCAGAAAGATATATATCGCTCCCTTTGCCTTTGTTCGGGGCTCACACCTTGGGAGATTACTCCCCTCTGAGCCCTCCCGTGTGAAATAAAGCCTCAACACTCCAAGACCTCTGAGTGCCGCTTGGTTCTTCCATCAGTGATCCAGTCCAGGTTTTTTCAGTATCTTCCATAACATTTGGTTCCCTGACCGGGAAATCCAACCGCGCTGGCCCTTTGTTGTCACCAGTTTGGGGCAATGGCCGGCCTGGGCGGTGAAGAAACAGAGGATCGCAACGGAGAAGGCGCGCCCTGCCAGATATTTCGGCCATCTCGCGCCCGGTAGCCCTGGGCTGGTCCTGCCCCACTGTTCCCACCAGACTCAAGGAGGCTTGGCAGGTGAGGACCTGGTTCCAACGTCAAAAGCGGTAAGGCTCTGGGGGCCCCTGACCCAGCCAGTTCCCACCCGTTGGGGTGGAAGGGGAGCCTGATCACCTCCTGGAGACTTCTTAGAAGTCTCACAGGTAGACATTCCTAGGGGGGCATGTTTAAACTCTGGTCTGAGTATATGAGTAAGTGTGCAGAGTGGCTGAAGTCATTCAGTCTGCACTGAATCTGTGATTCCATGGCCTGCGCTACGGAATCTGAGTGGGCCCCTCGCCATATTCGCGGTCAGCCACCACGACATAACGGTGACTCAGCTTCAGCTGACCGGGCCCGGGACTTATACGGGTGCACCTTAGTGAAGGCTGACCCAAGTGTCCGTGAGGAGCGTGTACGGACAGGTGTCTGACTGGTCTCCTCTCTAGAGGAGGCACCCCTCCCTTGTCTGTTGTCATGGCACCGTCCATGGACATATTATGGGGTCAGGGCACAGCAAACCCACAGTCCTTGACACTATGATCAAGAATTTCAGGAAGGGATTTTCAGATGAATACGGAGTGAAATTAACTCCCAGCAGGTTAAAGCCCTGTGTGAATCTGAATAGCCCACCTTTAGTGCAGGATAGCCTCCGGAAGGGGCCCTAGATGTCCCAACAATCCGCTGAGTCTGGCAGGTCATCCCTAGAGATCCAGGTCATCCTGACCAGTTCCCATACACTGACTCCTGGTTAGGAGTTGCCCAGACCCTTCCCCCTGGGTGTGATCCGCTTGCAACAGGCAGGGACAGGGTAGGGTCTTAGTCACCTCAACAAAGCAGCCTGCAAAGAATCAGCAGAAGCCTGAGCCTCCGCAAATGCTTGCTGGTGACCCAGAGGAAGAGCCAATATTGCCCCCGCCTTATGTGCCTCCAAGGCCGTCAGCACCCAGCCCCCCGGTCCCAGACACCCTGCCGCCATCAGCCTCCCTGACAACTCCAGAACCAGTGAACCCACTCTCCCCAGGACCAGCAGCCAGACTGAACCCTCTGCCGGGAGCAGGCGCCCTTCAGATGCCAGTGCAAGAGATGTGGGAGCCTGAAAGGCATAATAAATATGGGAGCATCCAGCCCAGCCAGTCCGTGTTTTACTATCAGCCCTTCTCCACAACTGACACCCTGTCAGAAGTCCTGGTTGACCTCATGGAATCCCTCTTGCAAATCCATCAGCTGACCTAAAAAAAAAACTGTCAACAGCTTCTCCACACCCTGTTCACAATAGAAGAGAGGAAGCACCCGGGGTCCTGGATTGGGGAGCATGGGCTGAAATCGCTGTCCCCGAGGAGCACCCCGAGTGGGATTTCACCACCCCTGAGGGACAGCACCAGATCCACCAATATCAGGACGCCCTCCTCCAGGGGATCAAAGCCAGACCCAAAAAGCCTGTAAATATGACCAAAGTATCTTCAGTCACTCAACTACCAGGAGAGTCTCCTGGGGACTATTATGAAAGACTGTGTGAAGCTTATCGCATCTACACCCCCTTCAATCCTGAGTCACCAGGGAGCCAACGATGGTCAACACCTCATTCGTAGCTCAAGCCACCCCAGACATCAGACAAAAGCTCCAAAAAACTTGAAGGCTTTGTCGGGATAAATATCACTCAGCTGATTAAAACTGCCAACAAAGTATATCTAAACAGAGAGGTTCAGGCCAACAGAGGCTGAAAGAAAAATGAAGAAAAAGGCCAGCTTCCTGGCAACTGCCCTAAAAAAAAAAAAAGATGACCAAAAAGCAGAGAAAAGCCGGCTGCCAAGAGTGGGGAAGCCTAGGATTCCCCTAGCCAGGGACCAGTGTGCTCACTGTGAAGAGAAGGGGCACTGGAAGAACAAATACTCCAACCGAGGCAAAGCCCCGGAGCCCAGTCACTGCTGGGAGGAGCCTCATTAGTCCGGCAGGAACAGACTCAGACTGACAAAGACCCGGCTGTCTCACACTCAGCCCCCAGGAGCCCACAGTCACAATAAAAGTGGGGAGACAACAGACGACTTTTATGGTTGACACAGGGGCGGAACACTCTGTGGTCACCCTCCCTGTAACTCCCTTCAGTAAAAAGACGGCAACTATTCTCAGAGCCCCTGGGACATAAGCAGTCCAGCAGCACTTTTGCCAAGCCCGCCAATATGAACTGGAGGCCACAAAGCCTGACGTAATTTCTCTACCTGCCCGAGTGCCCCATTCCCCTCCTCAGCCGAGATATACTCTCAAAGCTCAGAACCCAAATAACTTTTGAACCAACTGGATGCACTAGCCTCAAACTAAACCCAGGCCAAGAGCCAGGGTCCCTCATACTGGTAATAAACACACCCAGGGAAGAGGAGTAGAGGCTATTCTGTGCCCAGACCCTCTCAAGTAGCCCACCTGAATTCAGAACTGCCTTCCACTCAGTATGGGCTGAAGACAACCCACCCGGACTTGCTCATAACCGAGCCCCTGTCATTGTAAAATTGACTCCAAGGGCCCAGCCACAAAGACGGCAGCAATATCCCCTCTCACAAGAGGCGAGAGCAGGCATCCAGGAGCACCTGATCAGACTCAGAGAGGCAGGAATTCTAAACGAGTGTCAGTCACCCTGGAACACCCCGCTTCTACCAGTCAAAAAGCCAAGACAAGAGTACCGGCCTGTTCAAGACCTGCAAGCCATTAACAAAGTGACTGTCTCTTTACACTCGGTGAATCCCAAACCCATGCACCCTCCTCAGCCAGATCCCGGAGTCTGCCAAATGGTTCACTTGCCTAGACTTAAAGGATGCCTTTTTCTGCCTCCGGCTGGCCCCTCAAAGCCAGCTCTTGTTTGCCTTTGAATGAACTGAACCGGATACAGGGTGGCAGATGCAGTTCACCTGGACACGGCTTCCACAAGGATTCACGAACTCACCCACTCTCTTCAGAGAGGCACTGGCTGCAGACCTTGCCAGCTTTCCGAGGGAAGCTACACACTGCGCCCTCCTCCAGTAGGTAGATGACCTCCTCCTTACCAGGGACACCCTGGAAAATTGTGTGAGAGGCACAAGGGCCCTCCTGAAACTCCTGTCAGACTCAGGATACTCAGTTTCATAGAAAAAAAAAAAAGCACAAATCTACCAGCAGCAAGTCCATACTTGGGCTTCCTCCTGACCCAGGGAGAAAGGGCACTAGGGCCGGAGAGGAGAAAGGTCACTGACTCCTTGCCCCAGCCCCGGCATGTGAGAATTCCTAGAGGCCGCTGGGTTCTGCAAAAATCTGGATTCCCAAATTCTCAGCAATGGCAAGGCCCCTCTGCAACCTCCTGGGGGAGGGGGTGGAGGGCCAGACAGAAAGCCCCCTGTCTGGACAAAAAGGCAAAAGCCATCTTCCTGGAAATAAAAGCTGCTTCAAAACAGACACCAGCCCTGGGCCTGCCAGATAAAAAAAGACCCTTCAGTCTCTTGGTACATAAAAGAGTAGCAATTCTGCATTGCAAAGAACATCAAAAGAAAAACAACCCTGTAACACAGGGGAACCAGCTAGCAGATAAAGCGGCTAAAACAGTGGCCAATAAAAAACAGATAAAGCTCCTTCCCTCACTATGGCCCTAACATCCCCAGGGGAGGCCCCTCAACCCAAGTACACTAAAAAAGAAAAAGAGTGAGCATGGCTGAAGGAGCCACCCTATAAAAAAGCAGTACTACATCAGCCAGTTGCCAGCATTATGCGGAGCAGTAAGAGCAGTGGATAACTTGTGCCAGAAATAACGCTCAATCCACACCACAACCCCCGCCCAGCGTCCAAAGAGCAGGAGTTGCCCCCTTTGAAAACCTTGAGATAGACTTCACAGATGTCCAGCCAAGCAGAGGACTCAGATATCTCCTAATAACAGTATGTACATACTCTGGCTGGGTTGAAGCCTTCCCAACCAGGACAGAGCGAAGCCGGGAGGTAGCCAAAGTCCTCCTGAGAGAAATTATGCCCCGGTTTGGCCTACCATCCACAATCCACAGTGACTGGGCCTGCCTTTGTAGCAGATGTAGAACAAATGTTAACTAAATCCCTCAACATTACCTGGAAACTCCACACTGCATACAGGCCACCGAGTTCAGGGAAAGTAGAGTGAATGAATCGCACCCTCAAGGGAACCCTAGCTAAGTTTTGCCAAGAAACTGGCCTCCCATGGCCAGATTTACTGCCCCTGGCTCTCCTGTGTGCTCACTGCACACCTGGGACTCAAGGTTTTTCCTCTTTTGAATTAGTGTATGGACGCCCTCCCCCATATCTAGGAAGCGTCCCAGGGAACCTACATCGAATAGGACATAAGGGAGCAAGAGAACAGCTCCAAGCCTTGAGAGCCCCCCTAAATAAGCTACAACAGTACACCATAGAGAGAGCCCGGATCTCTCTAGGAACCCCAGTACATTCCTTCCAGGCTGGGGACTCAGTGTGGGTTAAAGATTGGAAAAAGGATCCACTCAAACCTCAGTAGACTGGCCCCCACATTGTTGTTCTAACTACTCCTACTGCCCTCAAGGTTGCAGGCATCACTCCATGAGTCCATCATTCCAGAGTGAAAAAGGCCCTTCATCCTGACAAAGAAACACAACAGTGGAAAGCCCAGCCAGACCTCCAAAATCCTCTCCGCCTCCACATCCAACAACTGCCCTCTGACTAACGGACACCTGCACGCCGTGGATCCTGGCTTTCATCCGAGTGCTGTCTTTCATTCTAGGCATTGGACTCTCTGCTGCTGCCCCTCTGACTAAACTGTTCCTCAAAAACCTTGCCCTTTCTATTGCCTATTGGGTAATCATTAAGTTGTTTTGCTGTGCTTACCTGTCTCTCCTAGCTGAACTCAAGTCTCAGCCTGCATTTCCAAAGTCCCTCTCTATAATGTTTAACTGTACAAAAGTTATTAAGTGCATAGTGGGCCTGAAGGGAGCTACCTCCTTTCCCCCGGTGAGATTTCCCAGGCGGAACGGGCTGCCCCTTTGCTGATCCCTGCTCTAGTCGGACTCAGTGTAGCCCGATCAGCTGCAGTAGGCACAGCGGCCCTAATAAAAGGAGACTTAGGGCTCGCTGCCCTAACAGAAGAAGTAGTTCAAGATTTAGAACAGCTTAAAACCACCACAATTCAGCTGCAAGATTAAATTGATTCTCTGGCTGAAATAGTGTTGCAGAATGGTAGAGGACTGGATCTCCTGTTCATGTCCCAGGGAGGCTCGTATGTAGCCCTCGGAGAAGATTGTTATTTTCTATGCAGATAGGTCTGGTATAGTTAGAAGCTCTTTCGCTGAAGTAAAAGAAATCATCCAGAGTAAGAATAAGATGTTAGAAAACAAAAAGTCTTGGTTCCAAAGATGGTTTGAATGGAATACATGGCTAACAACTCTTCTAACTGGCCTTGCTGGGCTAGCGATTCTGATTCTGCTGTTCCTCAGACTGTTAGTGGGACCCTGCACATTTAACTGGCTCATTAACTTTATCAAGGAACGTGTTTCCTCCACACAGCTCATGTATATGCGGAGCCACTGTGACCCTGTCATAAACCACGGAAATGATGCCCCCAAAAACAAAGTGTTTAAAGGGGCATCAGAGGGGGGAGTGAGAGGGAAAAATTTACAAGGACAGCCGTCTAGTCCAGGTGGCTCCCCCTCTGTCTCCCCCTCCGCAAACTCCTCAACACAAACAACAAAACCACTCCCTTGGTTTCCCGCTCTGCCGAGCACTCACTCCCTAAACTCACCCCCCTCGCCTGCTCCCTTGCTGTGCACGTAGGAATGTTACAGATACAGAAGCAGAAAGATATATATCGCTCCCCTTGCCTTTGTTCGGGGCTCACACCTTGGGAGACTGCTCCCCTCTGAGCCCGCCGGTGTGAAATAAAGCCTCAACCCTCCAAGACCTCCGAGTGCTGCTTGGTTCTTCCATCAGTGATCCGGTCCAGGTTTTTTCGGTATTTTCCGTAACAGAAGGAAGAGACTCTTCCCCACCCAGGAAGGCCTGGGTGGGGAAGGAAGTTCTTGGCTGAGTGGTCTGGAGCAAGTGATAGGAGGAATCTCTTGTGTACCCACTTCCTACCTAGGAGAAGACTGAGTCCTGCTAGGCATGCTATGGGTGAGTGTCTTCTTTTCTACAGAAGTATTACCTGGGGTTTGATGATGTACAAGGCAGATCAGCCTACCCTCCCTCACCCCCCGACTCTCCAAGGCAGCGCACCTGCCCCCCACGCCCAACCCCCCACCCAGCATGCCTTTGGCAGCCCTGAGGAGCAACAGGCTCAAAACTAGATGAAGTCACTGTCCTAATTTCCTAGGGCTGCCCTAATAACGTGCTACCACAAACTCGGCAGCTTAAAACAGCAGAAATCCTTCTCTCACAGTTCTAGAGGCCAAAAGTCCAATATCAAAGTGCCGGTGGGGCCATCCTCCCCTCCTTCTTCAGGGCCACGCTTAAGGACCTTTCCTTGCCTTTTCCAGCTTGTGGTGACCAGGCATTGAGGTTCTGCTGGGTCACGACTCTCTTGCGGCCTTAGCTTTTGGCAGTGCCGTCATCTTCCTGTGTGTCTCTGTCTCCCTATGTCTGTCCATGTCCAAATGTCCCTCTTCTTACAAGGACACCAGTCATATTGGACAAAGGGCCCACTCTGCTCCAGTGTGACCTCACCTTAACTAATTACAGTTGCAGTGATCTATTTCCAAAAAAGGTCACATTCTGAAGTACTGGGGGGTTAGGACTTCAACACATCTTTCTGTGAGTGACACACCACAATTCAACCCAAAATAGTCACAGCTGATTATTCTGCTAGAATTCTTTTGTCTGCTTTTACATTCTTCATAATGTGCAACATACTCTCATTCCTCAAGTCTCAACCATGGGCGATTATAGTTTGAAGTATAAATAAAGAAATACATATATTTTTTCTTTTCTTTGTAAAATTAATTATATATTTATATAAATGCTGAGCTTGACCCCAGAAAAATTACACTGGAATCTTTGGGGATAGTGCCTAGACACTAGTATTTTTCAAAGTTCCCAGGGGAGTCTAACTTGTCCCTAGGATGAAGGACTGCTGTCCCAGATGAGACTTATTGCTGTAGAGAATGGCCCTAGCTAGCAGCTGGTGACTATTTGCATTCCTCTCTATTGAGCCCCCAAGAACATAAGAACAGTACCGAGAAAATGGTTTATATACCCCCCGTTATCTTGTGCAAAACATTCTGCTTAAGGATGTTGCCGTTTTTTCCCCTCTGAGAGGTGGATGGTGGACTGGTGACAGACTAACAACTGAGATCTTTGGGGATCCCAAGTCTGTCACACAGTACCAGTCTGTCACCAGGTGAAATGACGAACTGGTTAAGCAGGAACAGAATCACCACCCAGGTGTCTGAATCCCGGTTTGAAATGCCAGCTTCAGGCCCCTTAGAGTTCTGCTGGGTTAAGACTCTCTTGCGGCAGTTTGAACGTGGTCCCCGGAATGAAGCCATCACTGCAAAGGGGTCTGGCTGGGACAGAGCCAATGTGGAATGGCGGCAGTATTTGTTAGGACTGTTAAATTTCGCATTAGCCGTGCAAGGTCATCTTACCGTTTAACCCCTATTGGACTTACAGCCCCCGTTAAATTCATTTTTCCCCTGTGTGTTAAGCCATGGGTCACTCAGCCTACACAGCTCACCAGGGTTTCTGAGCCTATTTGCTTGTTAGAGACCCCCAGTGTTCTTAACAACCAAGATCTTTTGGGATTCCAAGTCTGTCATCCAACATACCAGCTGCCCCTTCCATGAATGTGACCAAGAGGATACCAATGTCCTCCAACTCACTACACGTTTTTAAACATTCGGCAGGCAATGCAATCAGCAGAGCCCTGCTGGAGGCCCTCAGGACTTCCCCCCACCATGTTTATAGTGGCACTGTTATCCGGTACTCCTACAACCTCCCTGAGTTATCCATCCACCACCATGCTCCAGTCAATGTTTCTCCACCTTCACCACAAAGACACCATGATAGGCTTTACCTAAAGGCAAAATTCCAAATGTATTACGTCTAAAACAGTCCCTGTTTGTACTAATCTTGCAATAATACCAAACAAAGACGTTACTCTGACATGGCTTATTTTGAGTGAACCCATGCTAGTAATCACAGCTTTTCTTTTCTAAGAATTCATGAACTATTCAAGGAAAACAAAAGGATCTCAGTAATTAGCCCGCAATGAAAGTCACCAGATGGTACTTTGCAAATTCTGCCTTCTTCCCTTTTTTGAAGAACTGAAGCACATTCTCCCTTTTCCATCCCTTTAACACTGTTCCTCTTCTCCAGGATCCTTCCAAGACCACGGACACGGGCTCAGCCGTCTTACCTGTACATTCTCGTAGAACCTGGGCTGTCACTCCTGCCAACCAAGAAACCCAAACTCAACTGGAACAACTAGGTGCTCTTCTTACAATCCCCTCTCCTGGCTTGGGTTTCTCTCTCCCCTTTGCCATTGTTTTTAGCCTTTCCAGGCTGGGCTGGAAAAAAAATTCACTCCTTTTGGTGGAAAAAATGGGAGCAAAATGGGACCCAGTCTTGTGTCCGTGCCCTCTGTCTAAAATTCCCTCTCTTGTCTCTTTACCTGGGGACAAGAAACGTCCAGAACTCAGGGGAACTTGTGCCTACCAAGGGACCTACCTGTAGGGGCCCTGTAGAGGCAGGTAGCCAAGCGCCATCACCAAACTCACCCACCAAGCACAAAGTTGCCACAGAGATGGACCGGGTAGGAAGGGGAAAGCACTGCGGCCTCAGTTCCCCGCAGAGGATGACAGCCTCACCGCTCATTGTAGGCTTAGTAGAAGGGGGACGGGCGAGGCCGGCTCTGCTCCCCAGTGGGCAGCTCTTATCATCACATTCATGGGTGTGTGCGGGGGTGCGGAGAGGGTCCCTATCTCTTAGAAGTGTGTCTATCAACAAAGGAGTAGTGACAACGGATATTCATGGCAGAGTCCTTCGGACAGGCGCGGTGGAAATAGTAAATATTTACTAAGAACTGGTCTTCATTCTCTATCAATTCCCCGTACAATCATCATCAGTCAATTAGCTAAACTTCCATATGATTGATCTTATAGGTGGCTCTTTGAAATAGAAGGTTTCAATTCTTAAACTGTTAACGGAAAATACTGGAAAGCCTGGACTGGATCATGACGGAAGAACCAAGCAGCGCTCGGAGGTCTTGGAGTGTTGAGGCTTTATTTCACACCGGCGGGCTCAGAGGGGAGCAATCTCCCAAGGTCCGAGCCCGAAGAAAGGCAAAGGGAGCGATATATATCTTTAGGGAGCAGGCAAGGGGGAGTGAGTGCCGGGCAGAGCGGGGAGTGAAGGGGAGGGGGAGGGTAAGGGAATTTCTGTTGTCTTTGCTAAGAAGAGCGGCAGAAGGGAGCCACCTGGACGAGACTGCTGTCCTTGTAAGTTTTTCCCTATCAAAGCTACAAGGGAAAGCAAATTCCTCACGCTATAAATACACCTTCGCGATTTTTCTTTGCTAACAACCAATAAAATCAAATGCTTACTATCTATTGTTTTTAGCACTTTAAATTGATTACCTGCTCACAAAAACTCTATGAGGCTGATACTGTTCATACCTCCATTTTACAGAGAAGGACACTGAGGCAGAGACATTAAGTGACTTGGTCAAGTTCATACAGCTGGCAGACGGCAGAGCTGGTGTTTGAGTCCAGCAGACTGACTGTGGAACACTTCGTTAAGCTGATTGCAAAAAGGGCCCAGTTTTCTACCCCTTCCTGTATCTATGCTTGGAATCCTGTCACTAATGTGATGATAGCTCTGGCTAGCCTGCTATTATAAGACTAGGAGAAGAGAGCACACGGAGCAGAGCCAAGCCATCCTAGACCAGCCAGCCCTCCGCCAAGTGCCCAGCCAACCACAGATTCCCAGCCAAGATCCACAGAACCACTCTGAAAACCCACAGACTCACACAAAATAATAAATGATTGTCATGTTAAGCAACTAGTGCATCACTGATATGAACACTGGTGCCTGACTACAGCACTATATTTTCTCTCTGATGACACTGGCTTCATGGGACTAAAGGATTCTACAGGAATGGACAGCTGCAGCTGTGAAGAGCCTTTCTTCAGACTATCACTTTCTCTTCATCCTTGTATTACCCTTGCCTTACCACTATGTCAACCCATGGAGGCAGTTTATAACTATTCCTTACCTCTATTTCCCCGCTTTTTCTGGAGTCAAGAGGAAACTAGGATGCCTCGAGCCCTTTGGTATTATTTTGAGCTCTGTTTCCTTGCCCCGCCTCTTTGCCCATCTCTCCACCATTTGGGAGCTAAGTTGAAATTAGCCAGAGTAAGTGGTGCCAGAAAAATGAAATCAGGGTAATGAGCGAGGAAGCACTGATAATGCTTTAAGTCAACCCCTCTCTTTTTCTGGCCTTTCCCTTCTCTCAGGGTAGGCTTCTTACTCAAAATGGATGGGGACTGGCTTTTCCTAAAGTCACGCTCCTGCTTTGCCAACTGATCCCCAAAGAAAACCTTGCAAGGCTGAGCTTTCCTTCCTGCCAGGATTCCGGGGCAGCAGGCTGCACCTCCACAGGAACTAACAGCCTCAGATGCTCGACTCAAATTAAAAAAGAGTTTGAAAACATGCTCCACAGAGTGGAAGCCTTCTGGGGTGTTTCTTCCAGCTACTGTGTTCTCAAGGAAAGGGAGAAGATACCCCAGGAGTGGGGACACTACCAAAGCATCCTGAGGAATAGAGATCACAATCCACTAAAAATGGGACTAGAAATTTCCCGAGGAAAGAAGAGGATTCATCAAAGACTACTGTTTTTCTATTGGAGTATTTCAAAACTATTTTTTTTTTTTTTTTTTTTTGCTGTTAGACAATAAATGCTTAAAGATGTCAATTCTTCTTGTTCTTCTTGCTTTACGAGTGAGGCTGGAATTGTGAGGGTTTGTTTCTCAAAAGGCCAATAGTAAGTGACCTGGTGACCTGGGTTGGTAAAGAAAAACCAAAATTCTCCAGGGTAAATCCAGCCTTACTGTGCCATTAAACACCAACCCCCTCCCTCATTACACTTCAACAGCAATAGTTTCATTTCAATTTCTTTCCCTTATATTTCACAGCCCTGAGGGAAAATGTCCTGTGACAATTCTGTAATAGTGAGACAATTACTGGTGACTCAGGGCTCCGTGCTGCGTCTGTATCCTCTCGCAGCTGAGGAGCAGGCTTCCCATGTAGGAACAGCTTGGTCTGTGATTTAGAAAAATCAAAATAAAAGGAACCTTTACCTTTTAAAAAATACATAAATCCAGATGAAATTAGATGAAAATGCAGCCCAAGGGTTCTCCTTCAGAACAAGAGTCAATTGTATGTAGGCATTCAGTTCCTGAGGAAGCCTTTCAAATGGCAATTTCCCCTGGCTGAGCCCCCCACCACATCACCTAGGTAGCCCAAGGGTATCCTTTTTGATTTCTCCTCTTTGTTTGCTATCCAACCTCTTCCCCTTTCACTTTTGCCAATGGATGGGGGAGGAGACTGTAAAAGTGTATTCTCCGTGAGAGAAAACATCCTTCTCTTACTCATCTTGCAACTCAAGCACCCAAGCCTGACTTAAATGAAGTTAGAAGTATCCAAGGTTAGAGGGCTTGTGCATTTCCAAATCCACAGCAGATTGTGTCCCAAAACACTTTTGTAAATAGGTTGTTCATAGCTTAGAAAGCATTTTTTTCTGTGAGCATAAAGTTCTAGAAACAGGCTGTCCTCAGACTCTACCCAAAAATTCTAGTTGGCCTCAGGAGTCTAAAAATGCACCCAAAGTGAGAACTTTAGTTGTTATATTGCCTCCCTAAATAACTATTATAAATAGTTTCCATGAGAAAATGCATTCCAACCCAAGCAGATTTCCATTTACTCCAGAACTAAAGTGAGCTTTTCCTGAAAAACTAAGAGGAAGGTAAGGGGAGATGTTGGCTTTCCCAGAAATAGCCCTAACAGGGCAGTACGTGTTTTGCAAGGAGAATGGGATGGGACAGAAACCTCTGGGTACCACTGATGATGACTTGAAATGCCTCTGTACTTTTACGTAACTAAAATATGACCTGCAATTTTTTGCTAAAAAAAGTTTAGACATTTGCCTTATGTGTTCTAAATTAGGAACCCAAAGGCAACGGAAAGTTGCTTGAAGGGGAGTTTGGAGATGGGAGGGATTTCTGGTCTGGGGGCCACAAATCAATGAGCCAAGCAGGGCCTGCGCTCACCCATGATGACACTATTTCTCTATTCTTCGGTTTCTTGACTGATAGCGTCACGGATGCAAATAGAATTCTACGGCTCTCGGGTTTAGTGTGTCAGTTTAAAATTGGGAGTATGGAGAAGGATCCTGTATTATAAGCTTCTTAAAGGCTGGAACATCCTATTCACTTCTATATACTCCAGTTCCCTTGTTGCTCAATTTATAATTCTTAGATAAATAAACATAACTTAAGGAAGGGCTTTAACTTTTCAACATACTTGTAAAACATGTGGACTAAACTCCTCAGATTCAAATAACTTTTCCCCCCTAAGTGCATGCCCAGGGGCTTTCTCTATGACTTTCCAGTTTTCTCCTCTAGAAAAAAGAGTGGAGGTGGTATCTACATCACAGGGTCACTGTAAGGATTGAATGCATTTATATTTGTGAAACACAGCACAGTGTCTGCCACATAGTCAGAACTCAGTAAATCTAAGCTATTGTTATTTTTCTATCATCATTTAGTTAGTTGTCCTTTATTTTGTCCTCAAATTAGTTTCTCAGGGAATCTGGTAAACAGAAAGTTGGTTTGATATAGTGGGCTGAATTGTGGCCCCCAAAAGATATGTCCACTTGGCACCTGAGAATATGACCTCATTTGGAGTAAGAGACTTTTGCAGATGGAATTAAGACGAGGCTCTCGAGATCACTCTGGATCAGGATGGGCCCTAAACCCAATGATGAGCATCTTTATTGGATGAGACAGAAATGGAGAAGACACAGAGACAGGGCAGGAAGCCCCATGGATGGAGGCAGGCCCTGGAGTCACTGTGCCACGGACCCAAGCACCAGAACGCTCGCCTAGAGCCTTCAGAGGGAACAGGGCACTGCTGACATCTCGATTTTGGACTTTTGGCCTCTAGCCTGTGAGAGAAAATTGTATGTTATTTTAAGGCACCCTAGGCAACTAATATAGTTGGGTACAGTTTGGAATGACCTACATCTGGTGAGGAAAACAGTCCAACTGTGAATTGGTGACGATCACAAGATCTCCTTTTCTCAAATCATACGCTGCAGGGACACTTCTCTTCAGAAGGGAAAATCACTGGCTTCAGGGACTGTAATGTTCAGGTCATTCTGTCCCACCCATTCCCAGACAAGGACGTTTCCTCTGGGAATCTTGAAAACATTCTGCAGTTTTCCAAAAGTCATGATGTGGAAGTACCCAAAGTGCAGGAAAATACCGGACAGAATCAGTCGCTATCTGGTCCCAAATATATGGGCAGGCAGGATGGCTCCCGGTGTTTGTCCAGTAAATATATCCTCACTGGTCCCGACTGCCTTCCTAACCCCTGTCTATGGAAGTCAAAGAGGTCATTAGCCAAAGACTCGAGTTAAGTAAAGATACCTGGCTGCCAAGAGACTAATAAAATTGTGTATTTCTCCTAGCTGTGGATTCTTGCATACATCTATGAAACAGATCTCCTTTTAAGCCAAGAAGATATCCAGGTCATCTACAAAACCTTTGTAAGCCTTTGGAATTTTAAAGGAGTCCTCAGGAGAGGGTGATGAGAGAGTTGTCAAACCCACTGATGCCGAGAGATATGGTTTTCATTCTTTTCCTGGAGCGAAAGAGCAGAAGAAAGAGCAGTAACCCTTCAGAGAGGGGTGACTTTTGGGAGCAAAGGCCTTAGACAAGATGACCCATGCTGACAGATCCAGCAAATGGTGGATGCTCTGACAATCAGCAGATAATTTCCATGTGTTTGCAGTGTAGGAAAGATTGCAAGTCATGCAGTAGTTCAAACATAGGTCACAATTACTCTATGTGTCATCTTCTAATGTGAAGGTCAAGAGAGAAGGTGGGTGGAGGACAGAGGGGAAGAGCAAGGAGACCTCTGTGCTGGCAAATCGACCATATGCAGGCAGGTCTCACTTCGTAGTTTCTGACAGCGCCCGGGGAACCTGGGTAATTACCTGCTTTGTTGACATCTGAGGCTCTCACCTCACATGCAACCAGCGCATCATGAATTTGTAAATCCTCAAAGTCACTTCGTCTCTGACTCAATAAAGGTTTTCTTTTTCTTCTCTTATTAGGTAATTTACTCTATTTATTTCCAGTAAGGAAAGGGTTGTAGGGAAGAGGTCAGTGAGGAAGGCCGGAGGAAGGAGCCAAACACAGTATTCTGGAGCCCAGGTGCTCTGAAACAGACTTCAGTGTCTACCTGACCAGAACTCCAGAACACCAAAACGGTCATGACCAAATAGCAAAAGAAAAATCCTGAAGCCAAGTGGATTCAAAGAATTTTGGCATTATTTGTCATGTGCTTTTCTCCATTAGGAAAGAATGTTGAGAGAGGATGAGAGAGGGAGAGAGATCCAAATGGAACAGGTAAATAATCTGAGTGTCTATTCAAAATATAAGTGCCTGTTTGAAATGTTTATTTCTCTTCTCACCATCAAAGAGCTTTCTTGAGGGATGCATACATTTTAGCACTCAAAATTGAGATAGTATACATATACACACACACTTGGTCAGTCCACAACCCTTCATGAGAGAACTGCATGATTCTAACTGACAGGGTAATATTTAAGTAAATAACCTGGTAAGTCTAAAAGCCTGTGCAGTATATGCAAATATGCTATTTAAAAAAAACCAAAAAACCTCCATCCTTCCTGCCCAGGAATGTCAAGTTGACCATTCAGGCTGTGACGATGGCATGTATTGAGCACGCACGTCACACGGAGGGCCTGCTGACTGACCGCTTTGGTCATTCCCTGGTTCCATCTGATTCATCAGGCACACAAGAACTGAGAGATGGTGAAAGGGAAGAAGATTACACTAGGAGGGAAGGAAAGCTTCAACAGACATTAGGATAAGGATCCTTGTTGCTCTAAGATCCTTTTCTAGCAATTCTCCTGTTCCTGGGGTTTGCCCTGATTTGAGGTAGGCAGTGGGGAGCTTGGTTATTTGTGACTCAGTTCTGGAAGATCTCCTGAATGGAAGAAGTGAGGGGAGTGAGGTACAGAGATTATCGGAGATCAGAGGAATGGCTAAGCACAGAAGCAAGCTAAAAGGAGTCACTGAAGATGAAGGGTCTATTTAAACACACACACCTTCTAAGCTGACTAACACTTATCACCCTATGAAATTTTTGAACAGTTGGTCTGTACACAAATACATACTAAAAAAAAGAAAGCAAAGCAGATGATACTTATCAAAAGTATACATGTCTTGTTAATTAAAGCCACACCTTAATTCTGGTATTTGGGAAATTATATGGTCACTGTAAATAAATGAAGAGTAAACCATTTGTAAAAAATCAAAGCATACATATAAGTCATCACAGATACCATTTCTCATTTTCTGACCGTTACTATATACAACACTGTTTGGGGGGCCTGTATTCTTACTGCATCATTTGAACATTCAGCAGACTATTGATTTATAAAAAACAGGAGCTTTGTCTGCTCTTCTAATCACCATGACCCATTTTTGTACTTTGGAAAAGGAACAAGGACCCACCCTGACTTGGGTGGGAATTTTTGAAATAACGGTGGGTGGTTGTTCACATCTGGATTGGGTAAGAAACGATAACATTATGATGAAGAACGCTACAGAGTCTCATCTGCATATAAATAGACCTAATCAGAAATGCAAATTGCAATCAGAGAAATTCTTAAAGGCTGCTGTAGCTGTGTGATGGGCAGATAAGGAAAGGTTAATGCTTGTATTGTTAAAGCAGTTAAATGGCTCCCGACCAGCCCCGAGCCTTCCTTTAAAAGAGAAAAGTGGAAAGTACAAATATCTTAACCTGCAGCTTGGCCTGGTGCAGCTCTCTGATAGCTTCGTTTTCTCAAACTAGAACCCTGAGCTAGCCAAACATCAGCCTAATTCTAATGAAAAACAACCAACCAAAATCTCTTGTTTGAACCTCTAATGAACACACACAATAGAAAATACACTGGCAATTAAATACCCTCCAAACATCTCTTTTAGCATAATTTTCCATAGAGACAAAAATCAAGGGATGGAGAGAAAGTCATATGACTGATGTAACATACTTCCAATATTTTTTAGTGCTGATCTGAGTGGGTACAAAAATATGATACACATTTTTTTATCCCCAAATTTTCCTGAATACGAGAGAAAGATTCAGACTGGAAAAAATGACCAGACATGATTCTATAATAAAAAGAAAACACTAGTATTTAGACAGATTACTTAATCCAAAATTGCATGTTTAGTTTTCTCACGCAAAGCACAAAAAACGAACATCTCCAGAGTACTGAAAATATTCAACTGTTACAACATAATTCTGTTATTCCTTGGGATATGTTGTAGTATTTCAGGAACATCCTCTTCTATCAGCTCTTTTTTCCCCCAAAAAGAAATACATTTTAAATCAGGCTTTCTCAGGTTTGGAGAGAAATTGTTTACAATTTATTATCCCTCTAACGAGCCTCGCTCACGAAGAACTATTGAGCCGAGAGCGCCATCATGTGTCCTACCTTGGAATCTTAAAGAGTGTTTTCACAGGATGCATGTC
This sequence comes from Phataginus tricuspis, assembly GCA_029783875.1. Lineage (NCBI taxonomy): Eukaryota > Metazoa > Chordata > Mammalia > Pholidota > Manidae > Phataginus > Phataginus tricuspis. The sequence continues at coordinate 17,605,859 of JAQQAC010000477.1, forward strand.
GAAGAGGGGAGGGGCTCCGTCCCCCAGCTCGATAGCTGTGATCCCCAGGGACCAGACGTCACAGCGGGCGTCATAGGAGGACTCGAACTGCTGCTCACAAGCAATGACCTACCAGACAGAAGCAGGACACAGCACGTCAACTCCGCTGCCCCCTCAGATGTCCTGAGGGCTCTTGGCCGTCTAAGCCCCTCCTCGGTTCCCTTGGTTGCGCTGATGCTGAATTCCAGTAATAATAAAATGTGCGTTTTCTAGCTTTATCTGTGTGTGATTTGTCATTTGATACGTGTATTAACTTTTAAAAATGTGTCATTTCAATTAAATAAACACACACTGAACCATCTCGGTACTGAGAACAGTGTGGGAAGGCACACGGCGAATACCTCACCACGCCTACCCTGACATCCTTTAGGAAAGGCTTTGTCTGCATCCTTCACCTCATTACCAGCTGCTGAATTCCACAGCGGGAACAGTTGTTCTCAAAGATGCTTGTGTCCTGCACAAAATCCCCAGGAGTGTGGCCAGTTGAGCAGAAAGATGTTAGAAATCTGATGACTAACATAAAATATTCCTATTCTCTTTTTCTAAGAACATCTGCCCCCTCCTCAAGCCCCAGCAACTGGTTTGTATTTCAGCAGCAACTGCTGCTTCAGTTACTGGCCTGACTGGGTGAAAGAGCTGCAGCACCAGAAAACGCCCCTGGGTTTGTCCTTGGCTTGAGGAGCGTGGAACCTTGTGGGGAAATCTCTTTCTATCAGCTTTTTGAGTCAGGAAAAGGCCCTTGTCTCAGACTCTGCTGGCTATCACTGAAGCTGGGACAGGCCAGGCTGGGTCAGGGGACATGCAGGGATCAGATGCCCCTGTTTGACCTGGATGTATCTCTCTGACTAAGGATGGCCCATGGCTATGGACAGGTGGGAAACTCTGAGAGCCTAATGATGTATGGGTCCAAACAGCCTATGAAGCAGACAAGGAGCATTTCTGGAGGACACAGGGGTCTAGGGCTGGGCCAGTCGGTCATGGGAGCAGAGGAGGGACAGAGCTGGCTTAGGGGTTAGCAGGATGTGTTCTGGCTGCTATGCAGAGGACACATTCACGTTGAGACATGAATAGAAGAAGGAAAACTGGTTAAAAAATGCTACTTTAGGAATCCAAACTGGACACAGTCAGACATAATCAGATTCTGATTATATAAGTTTGAAGGTAGAATCAACTGGATTTGCTGATTGGGGCTTATAAGAAAGGAGCTGGGGACAAGTCCAGAGTTTTTGACCTGAGCAAGTCTAGAATGGAACTGGTATTTACTTAGATGGGGAAGACAGTAAGAGAAGTAGGTTTGTGTCGAAAAGAGGAGCTCCATTTGAGATCTATGAAGTTTGAGATGCCTGAGAGACTTCTAGATGGAGAAGTTCATTTTAGCCAGGTAGGACTCATACCAGACTTCACCTAGAGAAAAATGTGTGTTGTTTTAAGCCACTAAATGTGTCTATTGTTAGGACAGTCACAAAAAACTAGTACACCTGCTCTCTGACAGACTCAGTTAATTGGACTTTCAAGACCAAGCCAACGTGGCTGCCATCTCGCCTGAGAGCTAGTGCTCTTGCTGCATAACTGCCCTCTGCTGTCTCATCTGGTTTCTGAATGAAGAACATATTTCCATGTACCTACATCCTTGGCCTGATCCCAGGCCCATCCTCTGAATAGAATGTCCTGCCATAAAATATCCTGTTGTACTTTTAACACATTATTTTCAAATGTGCATTCAAATAATTCCAGTATCAGAAACAAAGGCCATTGTATTGCCCTAGAAGAACTCACTTCAAGATCACCCCAATCAGGTGGGAAACTAGGCTATTTTTAAAGATCTCCAGAGAAAGCTATTCAACACCTTCCCTTTCAGAAATGACATTTCCAAATGTGTGGGACAAACATAATTTCAGACCTGTCAATCAGAAAACGGTTTACCATTCTTATACATTCCTGTGAGGGAAAGAGAAATAAGCCTTTAGCCTTTCCCAACAAGAACTACAGCCAACTGAAATTTAAAGTGAACCTATAATAATTAGATGACAAACTATGACAACTATAAATGTCCTGAGACAATGTGTATCAGCATGACCAATAAAGAACAAGGGTTCCAGATGCTCGGGATATCAGAGGGAGACAGCCTCAGGCCGAACAAGACAACAGAACATGTCTAGTGCCCATAGTCCACAACTACCAGGAAGAAATTCAAAAAACCTCTAACCATCTTGGACGGGACACAGGAGGCAATTCTAAGAAACCATCCAAATATGGGAATAGAGATATCCTAAGTGTGTCTTAAAATATTCAAAACATTTATCTGGTTTCAACTTCTTTATAGACAGATGAGACAGGGACCATGGGTGTAGTCAGAGTAGGGTGAGGGCCTCCGGAAAAAGCAGGGTGGGATATTTACAGTCAGCAATATAACAGTGGGCAAAGAAGTCCCTTTTGAAACTCTGTGTTAAGCATTATGCAAAGTCAAGGTCACACTAATCCTCTAGGAACAAGATACCAGACTAAGAATATAGACATCTTCAGTAAGGTCAGTTAAAAGTCAAAAGGCCAGGAGCAACTTGGCCTAGAATGATTGAGTGGTTTTACAAATAGGGAAGGGTATCACAGCATAATCCGTGACTTTACTGTAAACAACCCTAGCAAGCAGAGAACAACCCAGCCCTCCTTGAGGGCAGGGCAAGTGTTACAAGTCCACACCCCTAAGCCTTTATTTCATGTTCTCGAAAAACCCCAATCTGCCTACAAAACCCCCTAGACAACACAGCACACTGGACTCTCTTGTCCCCTCCTGGCGTGAGCCGGGAGCTCTGTCCTATCACTTTATTTCTAAATAAAAGCCTGTACCTTGCTCTCCTACCTTGCCTGTTTGCTAAGCTCATTCTTCGGCTTCGTGAACAAGAACCCCGGCATCACAGACACTATCTTCAGTTCAGACTGATTAATGGAAAAGCATCCTTTGGCCAAATTCTTTTCCTCAAACTAGCTTGTAATGTGACAAATTATTTAAGCTTGGCCTTCCAAAGAAGTTTATAGAAAATTTCACTAGTAAAATAATTCACAAATAATTATTGAGTACCCATGAGCCAGGCATGGTACTAGGCCAGCCCTAGGGAAAGAAAGCCAAATGTACACAATTTAATTCTCATAATCATTCTGTGAGGTAGGTGCTACCTTTTGTAGCTGTGGAAACTGAGGCATAACACAGTTAAAGAGCTTACCAGAGTAACACCTGGTCATTGTCAGGGTCACAGTTCAAACTCAGGCAGAGAAGAGACAAGTAAACAAATCATTACAATATGATATGTGCTTTAAATAATAAAGGTTATGTTCAAGGAACAGTTGAATTATCAGCTTCTGCACTCATATTTTAACTAATCAGATTTTTGAGATTTGTCACCTAAAAATAAACACCATCTTATCAGAGGAAGTCTTCCTTTCAGGATTGGTCCTTATCAGGAGTAAACAATCCTTTATGTGGGCTACCTGTGTAATGGGATTTAAAGAAGCATTCTGAGAGGATGCACCCTGGAATGGGAGTCCCTATAAACCCAACACCAAAGTCCGCAGCTAGTTATTTTGCAGAAATAATCATTTCATTCTCCTGAGTTCAGCTTCTCCTCATCTGTAGGTAAAATAATGCTGAGTTAAGAGTGCTTGGATGATGGACCAGTCTTTGGTTCCCTTGCCCCCAGGAGAAGGCAAGCTCCTAATGGGCTTCCGCTGTCAGTTGGCACAGCATGCCACTGAGCAAAGGAGAGTGCCGGTGGCAGGTAGGTCCGCAGTCCTGGGACTAGGTCTCCCAGATTCTGTAAGTCATATCCCATTAAATGCCCCATGACGGCAGTTTCATTTCAGCCTAGACCAAGAGGGGGGCTTACTGACAAAGCTCCCAAGGCAGGGGTGAGAATCCACCCTCTCACTCTTGGAGAAAGACTTGGGCTATAGGAACTTGAGACAACAGTGTTTCCTCATCTCAAGGTCTTCATTATCTGAAAAGAACATCATTATTAGATGTTAAGGGGATTAAAAAAACAGTCAACATATAAATTCAGGAAACCTAAATTTCTCCAACAGGATATTTAGTGTAAACCATTTATCATATTTATTGTATTATGTATCCAAGAGCTACTGGACTGAAATCTTTTTCAATAATGTGATTTTAACCAGTACTTAAAGCAAATAATATTATAGTAGCACCAAAAAATATGCTTTACTTTTATAAAAAAATAACTTACCAAACTTAAAAAATAGATGTTATTTAGATTATTTCATTTTTCCACTGACATTTTTACATGTCACTAAAAATGCAATTAGGTTTGCCTTGTATGTTCTAATTTGCCACCTTACTAGAACTGCTTGTGTGACCCAGAATTACAACCAGAGGTCAAGATTAAAATTTCACTCAAGTACACAGGCAAAATGCTGTTATCTCAAGGGCTAAATCCAGCTAAGAGGCAAAGCAAATAGCTCTAAAGCTATTAATCCTTGGCTGACCTTGAGCCTAAAAAAGCAGTCAATAGACTGGCAAATAAGATGGGCTGAGTGGTAGGAAAGCAAATAGGATTCTTAATTTTGCTTATGCAATTTATGCTGCATAATTGATACATATTATTGATCACAAGTATTTCTAAAATAGAACTTTTCTGGAATTAGAAATTGCAGTTATAAATATTCCAGTGGCAGATATTATTCATCAGTTTTACATACAAACATCTTAAAAGTGTTTGCATGCTGAAATACTGATTCAACAGTGAAGTCTCTACCCCTGGATGAAATATGACTTCAAGGGTGAATATATTTGAGATTTGTCTGAAAATTTTTGCAAAGGGGATGTGGAGTAGAATGGAAAATGATGGGTTGGGATTTTTTTGTTGTTGTTTGGGTTTTTACTTTTGGTGGTGGTGGGGGGGGTCTTTCATAAAACAACTTAAGGCTAAAACTGAATCTGTATTCTGTATACTGAGAAATTGCCAGAAACAATTTAAATTATACTGGTCTTATGAAATTCAGAAAGGTCTCTAATTAAAATAAGTTCTCAGGACTGTAACATTCAGCTTAGGCCTTTAGAGAAATAAAACAACATTCAAATTAAGAACACGCAGAGCATGCTTGCTTAACACCAACTTCCCACCATGGCTAGTGGGGGTTGGAGGGGAACTGATTCTGTGTTTGAGGCCAGCAACACTGATTTTTGCATTAAATTCCCCAAAGCCCTTGGAATGTGTCACTTACACTTCATTATATGGTAAGCCTCATTCGCAGACTCAGGACCAGTATCCACAGAATTCTCCTGTGAAAGGTAAATTGGCTTGCCCAAATTTTTGTCCTTAGTATTCAAAAGCCTCTGAAGGGACACATTGGCATGAGACTCAGGCTAACCCCACAGCCCTCCCTATGCCAGCAGCTTTCCCCTGCCAGAAGTGAATGCTGGAGGGGATCTTAGGATTCACTAGTTCAATCCCTTGGAAACCGAGGTCCCGGGGGAGTTGACTTGTCCAGAGTCATGTAGTCAAGGAGCAAACTCCATGGTTCCCCTACTACCTTCCTGAGTGAGGCATCTCCTGGAAATTCTTATAACATGGAGAATGCTGGAACATTGCTAAAGTGATTCTGTGTTCCATAAGCCAAAGCCACAGTGACTTCTGCACCGTGAGCGTGTGAGAACACCACAGTCCATTGGAGCAGACGGACCTCCTGCCGCCTCTCACTCCCAAGGCCCTCTCAGTCTCCTTTCCTGGCTGCCCCTTTCCTTTGCCAGCTGTTGCTCCACTTCTACCAGAATACAGTCAAGGAAAGAATGAATGGGAATTCTACAGTTCAGTTCAGTCTGCAGTTGTTAGGTCAGTATTATTATCTCAGGGGAAGAAACAGATTCAAGAAGGTCAAGAAACTGGCCCAAAGTCATACAGTTAGTAGGTGACAGAAGTCAAGCATGAGCCCATAGTGTGAAACTAATGAGGGAAAGTTTTTTTTCTCTTCCACAATACCGCTAACTAATAGAAAGGGATGCAGATCAAACAGAATATCTGAGCATTCAGCAGGGGCACACCCCTTTATCTGCAAGCAGTCTCTGAATTCTGTGCCCTCCCAGGCTGGTGTCACCACGCAGACCCAGATGCCCTTGGGAATGCCACACATTCCTTTCAGAGGACGATTTCCTTTAACTTTCTAAAAATGAAAGAAGGTATAGGAAAAACAGGGCACTGTAAGTACTGGTCTCCCCACCCCACCTGCTGCTACTCCACCCCACCCCAAAGCTCTTCCGGGGTCCCATCCCTACTGCTGACTGCCTGTCTCCCTTTGGTTTCTTCTGACAGCTCCGTGACCATCCGGCTGAGCAGCACACATGGAGTTTGGCCTAGGGTGAATTCCCCTTCATGGCGCTGAGCCCCTGTGCCCTGGGCAGGGTAGTGGAGGCAGCGACCGGAGGGTAGCCACCAGGTAATTTGGGACTCAGAGGTCAAGAAGAGCTGAGGCTGGCTTTGACGTTCCTTCAACAACACTTCCACCCTTGCGGGACCTGCACTGGTTCTTCCTATCTGGTGGGTGAGGGGGGAACAACAGGTGTCTCCACCCTTTTCACCTCCTCAGAGAAGGGGGGATAGCCTACAAAGTTCCAGATGCTCACAGAGGCCTCTACTTTGATACTCCTTATTTATCACTGAGCAGACAAAGATGGATGGGGATGTATATGAGGCCTCGGCTCTCACATGTTTCCACACATCTGGGAGCTGAAGCCCTCAGAAGGCACCCTATATTTAGACCCACTAGGAGGAGGGTGATGACATATCACCACCACCTCCAGGGCCAGCCCCCCACCTCCACACTGACATACGACACATGACTCAACTTCCCCGCAGAGCTCCAGCTGAGAGGGAAGCTATCCCTGGAGCTGAGGCTAAAAGCTGGGGTTGCACCCATTGTCACCCTTCCCTGGGGCCCTTCACCCACCAGAGCCCCAAGCACCTGGATCATGCTTCAGGCACCTTGAAGATAGAACCACTCTGGGAGTGAAGGCAGGGCCAGCCCCAGAATAAGAAGCGAGGCAATCCTCTCTTTCTCAGCGGTTGACACAGGAGTTCAGAGGCTGACCAGGGAATGCAAATGGCTACACACGTATTTTAGTCAATGATCTAAGCTCTAAACACCTCACCTGAATTTCCTTAGCAACCAAAACCTGCATTTCTCACAGTGGTGTATCTGGCGGATGGGATCCCAAGAATCTCAGGCTTTTAAACCAGTCAGGTAAAAACAGTTCTCACCACCGTCATCACTTTAACCTTATCGAGAGCTTGGAGAGATTCCCCCCTGCATTACCCAAGGAATACTAGAGCCACAGAATGTGAGAGCTGGAAGATGCTTTTCCCCCTGAAAAGTGAAATGTTCTTTAAAAAATAGAAGGGAACTTGGAGGCAAAGACTACCAAAGCCTCGTTACAGAGGAAAACAGGTTTGGAAGTGTGGGGTTCAGGCAATTTACACCATCATATTTTAAAGCACTTACTATGCTGGGTACTGTGCCAAAAACTTTGAGCACATCATTTCATTTCGTCCTTTGAGACTGCTTTTTTAGGCTTCTGATTTTACCTGTTTTGATTTCTCCCCATCTTACTACTAAGAGATATTCATTAACTTGCCTGAGGTCTGTGGGTAGGAAGGTAAGCAGGTATGCTTGGCACCCAGATCTGACTCTAAAATATGTGCTCTTAACTTTTCTACCAAAACCAAAGCCATATAACTAAATGCACTAAAATAACCAAAAAACAACCACTTTTTAAAAATAAGTGTCAGAGCTAAAACTAAAATCCAAATCTCCTGAAGTCTATTCTGGAGAATTTTGTTTTTATTTTTCCAGATCCTTCCCTTAGGCATTAATTACATTATGTTGAAATATTACATTGTTCTCAACATATTAGGAAGGATAATTCTTATTTCAAATAATATAAAAATTGGGGAGATAAAGATTTACATCTTATCTGATACACTGGTGGTCAGAATCAAACAGTACTCTAATAGAGTGACTCAACTTAAGAAGGAGGATTTTGGAGCTAAATACCTAGGTTCAAATCAAACCTTATTTACTTTATCTAAAATATTGGACTAGTGTTAGCACTGACTTACAGAGTTATTGTGAGGATTACAAATGAAATAATTAATGTAAAGCACTTAGTGCTTAGCACATAGTAAGCACTCAATAAATGGTAACTCTTATTTGGGAACCAACCCCATTAGCTACAGCTTAGGGAACAAATGCGGTAATGACAATAATAGCATTTCAGCTCTGTAGTGGTCTAATGGCTTTCTCAGCCCTTTGACACAAAGTAGCACTTGTCAAAGTAGTATTTGTCATCTCTAGTCCTGGCAGTGCCAAAGGAACTGGCATTACTGCATCATTGAGCTAGGAATGGCACAATTAATTAAGGCCACAGTGGCTATAAAAAGCCTGTGGTATTTCTGCCTGGGTGTAAGCTAGTTGTTATGGCACCTGTCCCCCGTCCAGGACCCTTTGCCAGGCAGAGAGAGACCCATTTTTGGAGCCGTCACAGCACATCTGTTTCTCTGCTGATTAGCTCTTGTTTGCAACAGTGAGCAGATGGAAGTAAAAATGAAATAAATTTTCTAAAAAGAAGAAAATGTTTATTTTTTACACAAGTTTGCTTTCTAATATAGAAACAGACCTTTGGCTGTTTTAGGAAGATGCCAAGTAAACTGGATCCGTAATATATTGGCTGCTTCTCTCATCACTGGGATTGCAAAGAGCAGTCAACTTACAAATTATAGGTGATTGGTCCTTCATGTAAGTCTTTTTAAATGATGTGCCTCACACTCCCGTTGCAGAGTTTTCTCTCACCACATCTCTGCATGTCTTTGTTGTAAGAGCTGTCTCAGCACACATTTTCCACACTGAATATCCTGTATGAACACACTGAAGCAAAGTTCAGGGTCAATGGGCTAAGAAGCTTGAATTCTGGGGCCAAGTCTGTTCTGCACTAGCACAGAGAGTATCCTCTCTCTGCCTTAATTTCCTCTAACACAAAATGGAACTTGCATTCCCATGCTCTCTGCAAAGCCAAAGAGCTCCAGTACTTACTAGGTATGCAAATTTGGGCACAGTATCTCTTACACCTCTTTGAGTGTCAATGATAAAAGGGAGAAAATAATATCTACTAAAGAGAGCTCTTGTGAGAATGAAATAAAATAATGTATTTTAAAAGTACCTATCCCAGACCCTGGTGCCTTAGCAGGTCCTCAGCAAGTGAAAGTTTCCTTTCTACTGCACACTTGCTGAAAAGGTAAAATATTCATACCAGCAACCAGCTGCCTCATGGCACTGGAGCTGGCCCTTGAGGTCCCCTGCTTGCCAGACATGAACCCCTATCATTGCTGGGCCATAAGGAGATCGGGGGTGTCCCAGAGAATGAGGCACCTCTGGTGGCCAAGAAGCATTCGGGGGCTTGGGATGGCAGCCACTTACTGCCCACAACAGAAAGTCTTAATATTTTAACAATCAGAATGGCCACATCAGTGCATGCCACCTAACGACAAGGTATTATTTCAGCATAGTCCACAAATGTCCTCATAAAAACAATGATGATGACCTGGGTTCCTTTTCTTGGGTTTCAGTCATTTACAGATATTCAGTTAATTCTTTGCTATGTGTGTTGGTGAGAAACGTAGATTAAGGATCAACTACTACTAACCCCCTGCTATCACCATACGTAAACATATATTAGGCTTGTATCCCTTTTTGCTATAGACCAGGATGTTACCTGGAGTGTGCCTGATGCAAATATAGGTTAGCAATACCAGTATTGACAGTGGGTATGGGATATATTGGAAATCCTTTAGTTCAGTGAGTCACAACATACAGCAGATTCCAGTCACTGTTGCCCTGCTACCCACTCAGTGTTCCTGGGCACTTAGCCTGCAGGAGCCTTGGACTCCTTGTCTATAAAATCAATGTAGTCATACCTAAGTAGCATCCTCACAGGTAAGTTTGGCATTAAAAGATAACAATATTTGTAAAATTTCTATGCAAATGTGAGATACTATTATTCATATTACTTACTTAATAAATTTGCTGTCAGGAGCCAGTGGAGTAGAAAAGAGACAATAAACATATGTAAAGGAAAGACTGTCAAAAAAACTACCCCACACACATTTAAGCTACAGGCTAACATCACAAACAGGAGACCAGAGGCTCAATGTAAACAGAAGGTTGAGGAAAGTTACCTGGGGCAAACATCTCAGGAATCAAAAAATGCTTATCCACTGAGCAAATAGGACAAAATAAAATTCTGAAGGTGTTGGGGGGCCCATGTGGGAAGGCAATTTGTTATGCTCGGTACATCCAGAAAGAACTGTGTTTACCTCAAACGCGTGAGGCTGAGAGAGAACAATGTGTATGTGTGTGTGCGGGGGAAGTGGGCTGTGACCAGGCAAAGCTGACCTTTCTAAGCTAATGCCTGTAATATGCAGACCTGTAGGTTCCAAATGACTGGTTGATTATTTTGGAAACTTGAAGCTTATTATAGGGAAGGGGTGTGAAGTATTTGGTGGGGTGTTATGGGCTGAATTGTGTTATGGGCTGAATTGTGTTATGGGCTGCACACGAAGGCCACCCCTCAGAATCTGCCTTCTCCTACACTACTGAGTTGACACCACCTTTACCCAATAGTTTTCACCTATAGCAGTGTCCAAATGAGACAGTGAGGGGTGCTGACAATACGGCAGTCAGTTCCCATGCAGCTTCAGACTGCCCAGTGAGCTGGGCCTGGGCGCCTCCGCCAGCGGTTGGTTGCCGTGTGGCCACGTTCCACAAGCTACCTGGTCTGTAGTACAGTCTGTTCGAATTAAATATTTCAGTCACTCAAGCTGGTGAAATAAAAATGGAAATTAAACTGGGAAAATAATGATTTGGTTCCATTTCTCAAAAATAAAATGAGATCAAGGATCTTTCGGCTGAATTTTCAAAATGAAAGCACTGGTTGCCTGCAATGGTTTTATTCCACTGGCATAGGCACTACATACACTACTGTCATAATCAATCCAAATCCCACTTACTCATGCAAGAAGAAATGAAAGCATATTAAGATCAATATACTACATAGACCATCAGATGCAGACAGTGTTCATTTAAACAATCATGCACTGTACCTTTTCAAAGACTGCTTTTGACCTAAAAGCCTTGCTCACAGGGGAGAGTATAAATGGTTGCTGAATCAAACTGACAAATGGAAGAGTGTGCCTGTGGACATCCTTATGGAGAACTATGGAATGAAAGAGGCTCTGTTGGAAAGAGTAATTCTCCATTTGGAAAACAAGAACCTGCGAACTGTGTAGGCTTGCATCCCAAGAACTGCAGCCTGCGTCCCAGAGCATTTGGACGCAAGCACACCCCCTGCCAGAATCTTGGAGGCAGGCATGGAGCAATTGAGCACTTGTTCCTGGAAAGCACCGTCAAGGTCCCCACACGGTGACCTGCCTGCTCCTCAGTGGATCCACTGCAGCAGGCTGGATGTGACGGAGGCTCTTCCCTGCCATGGAGGGAACCAGTTCTAGGCAATCTGGGCAGTAGAAACTCACCGCAGACCATTAAACTGCCCCCTTATAGAAACACTCCACATATTTTACTCGACCCAGATGAAACTGAAAAGTCACAACAACTCATAAGAAACATACAAAGCCAAGGGCAGGCATGTCCTATTCACATTCTGTGGTTCCGAGAACACCAGCTTACTGTGGATCAGAGCACATGCCCCATCCTCCATGATACGCCACCCCAGTATGAGTTGAGTGGCCTCAGTTATGCTTTCCTTTAATAATAGATAAATCAAAATCTACAGAGAAATTTGCTAATGCTGGAAGTTGTAAAGCCTCCCTCAAACTACCCTCCAAATTAATTTTCTTCTTTGGCTTTTTTACCAATAGACTCATTTATCCAGCAGGTGCTTACTGAGGACCTACGCTGCAGACCGGGCACCCCACATCCCTGCTACAGCTGAGCCGGGGGAGACTTGTCTGCTGACAACCACAATACAATGTCATGGTATGCTAATGGCGGGTGTGAAAGCTGCAGTGGACACCTGGGGATAGGAGTGTCCGTGTTGGTCAGGGATTAGGAAAGTTTTCCTAGGGGAGATGCATTTGAGCTGAGGCTTGAAGACTGAGGAGCAATATTCCAAGGCCACGTCACACAGCATAACAATACATGAAAGGGTTTGAGGGAAAGGGCTTAAGGATAGATTTGGAGATTTATCCCTTGCTCACTGCTGCTTAGGCATTAAGAACAAGTACATTGGGAAAAGTAACCTGAGATGAAACTGGACAGACAGACAGGAGCTGGAATAAGAAGGCTTTGTTTTACCATCCAAAGGAGTTCTGAGTCTGTGCTAAAGTGTTTCTCAAAGTGGGGTTCACAAAATCCCTGTTTTTGTTTCAATGATAATTTTATTAATAATAATAAAATGGGAAGAGTAGTGATAAAAATATATTCCTAATAATCTGGATCACCATTTCCCACACAGTTTCAATGCCCATATTTATGTCTTTTATTAAGTTGGCACCATGCCAACAGAGATGTGCCAAATTAGAGGCCAAAGGAGATGCTACAGGCAGGATATAAAGTGGTGGGTAAAGCGGAGAGAGAACTAGGTCACCATGTGGTATATGTTAGTAGCACGACTACTCAAAATAATCCATGCTGTCATGCTCTGAAACATATTCACAAAGGACAGTTTAGTTTCACAAAACAATGTCATTTGTGTCATTAAATTAAAGCTACTTACTTGAACATTCCTGGTTTTATAGTTTTTTTCATAATACATTTTTTCCTTTCAGTTTCATAGTTCTATAAATACAAGGGAGTTTATGTCTATTTTCATGTTTTTAAAAACCTATTTAAGGAACATTTAATGTTTAAGCAAACACTGCATTCTTCAGGGTTTTTCATTTTCTGGAAAATGGATCTGTTACCCAAATATGAATGAGAGCCATAAATAGTGGGGAGCCATTAAAAACCTTTGAGCAGATTGGAATGAACTGATCGCTGTGTCAGGAGACCACCAGGGCAGTCACACAGAGGAAAGACAGCTGTGGGGGCAGAACGCAGATGAAAAGACCTCTAAGGAGATGACTGCATGAGTCCCTCCTGTTAAATGAACCCGTCTGCTTAATCCCAGAGAGCTGTTCTCAGGCACAGGCCAGAGTACTGTGGAATTAAATGCTGCCTGAAAAGCAAAATTGAACCTATGTTTCAGGGTATGCCTTATGCAGCTGGGAGATCCCCCAAACTCCTACATGCATCATCTCACAGAGGGTTCTGTGATCATGCCAGAACTAAATTAGGACCAAATCCCAGGTTTTACTAGAGAGCCAAAAAAGCACACAAGAGAAGTTGCTGCATACCTAGTAATAAGAAAACAACTAGGATCCCCGCGTGTAGTTTGGCAGGCCAGTTGGAGTTGAAATGTCTCATCACCAAGCCACGTGCAAGTGGGGCTGCCTCTATCCAGGGAAGACAGTTTTTTCCAATTTACGCAAAGGCTAGGGAGAAGTAGGCCACCCCATGGCGGGGTAGTAGGTGTGACTACCATGGACTTGCAAAGCCATGACCTTTGGAGAGGGCTTCATCTGCTGGAAGAGGCACCTTTTTCTAACTGCCTGAAAGTATTCTATGGGCTAGCTGTGATTTAATTCTGCTTTTCTGAGATTATGTGTCATCATTATCACTCACCAAACCAGAAATCTTATAGTTCAATGAAGATAAAGGATTTTCTTCTTCCTGAACATTCCATGAGGTATGTGACTGTCCCATAAAAAGGCACAGCACCAAGGCGCCCAGCACACACACAGGGACAGAGGCCCTCGGCCTACCTCAGGGGCCATCCAGAATGGGGTGCCCACAGATGTGTTTCTCCGCAGACGTGTACTGGTGAGTTGAGCTGAGACACCTACAAGAAAAGGGTGTCATAGTTCGGCAGTGAGCAGAGGATGATGCTAGATCAGGGGTTGGCTAACTTTTTCCATAAAGGGCCAGGTAGTAAATATTTTAGGCTTTGTGAGCCATGTGACCTCTGTCACAACTACTTGACTTTGCCATGGTAGCACAAAAGTGGCCACAGACAACACAGAAACCAATGAGGGTGGTTGTGTTTCCATGGACGCTTATTTATGGATGCATACAATTTTCGTGTGTCATAAAATATTCTTCTTTTGATTTTTTTCCAACCATTTAAAAATGTAAAACCATTCTTAGCTCACAGGCCATACAAAAACAGGAGGCAGGTCAAATGTGGCTGGCAGGCTATCGTTTGCCAACTGCTCTGTGGGAGCATTTATCACTGTATCTAAATCACTAGAATATTTTTTTCCTAATGAATATTCCTATCCGTGTTGCTGCAAAATTGGAATCAAAAGAAAACTAGGATAAACCCAAAATATCTTCCTATTATATTTCCAAAATATTTCAGATGATTTCTTTCTTGTGCTTCTTTTAATGGGGGGAAATAGTGGCATGTATTAACTTTAACAGAGCATCAGTGTAAACATAAAAAGTTTTCAGTGCCTTATCTTACCTAAAAGCCTGGAAACCTGGCAAGAAAACTATGTTTGTCAAGTGGAAAAAGAAGTTGACTAATAATATTATTATCTGGGCTCAATGTTGAGGACCAGAATTTTAATATGATTCTAATGCATGTTGACTGCCTTAGTCTTTAGTCAGCTCTCTTCTTTGTATCACAAGGAAATAAAATGGAAGTAAAGGTGCACTGGGTTAGGAGTCGGAAGACCAGTTTTCCAACCCAATTATGCCTTTTCCTAATTGTATGACCTGGAGCAAACCACCTCCCTCTGATCCTCAGTTTTCTCCCCTTTGAACTGGCGATAACGATACCAGTCAGACCTAACACAGAAGGTACTTCTTAAGAATCAGATAAAAGAACAACTGTGAAAATGATTTTTATATTGTAAGTATTTGACAAATTAAAGGTATTCCTTTATACCAAGCAGAAATCTAAAGCATTTAAGAGAATGATGGGCGTTGCCACTAATGCTGTTGATGACAAGAACTTAGACACCTGGATGCTCATTAGCATATAGTGGGCTCATTAGCAAAGGGCACACCTTTGAAAATATCAGACTGTACATTTGTTAAGGACCCATGGATAGCTTTGGGGAGTAGTTTTGCTAGCAGCTTGCATTCTCTTCATTAGGAAGCCAAAGAGGGCTTTCTGAATTCTGTTGGCCATGGATGATTTTCTATTTTACCTAGTCTTCCACTACAATTTTGGCAAAAAATAACTATATTTTTGTTTTTAACTGCTAGTAATTTCTTTTTTAGCAATTGGAAATTCAGGAACCTTCTACTGGGAAGATTAAGAGCCTTTATCCTCACACCAAATCACAAAGTTGGTGAGTGGATAAATCAGTATTAATCCCCATCCTTATCCTTCTTAGCTCTTTCCCTCACAGCATATTCACTATCCCCAGGAACATGTGGAAAATACATCTCTGATGTTATACACACAGCATATATGCAGAGTTTATACCATTCCTTATATAGAAAGAAGAGCATAAGTCTTGAACAGAGTACCCCTCTGCCCTTTTTCTGTTTGCTTTTTAGTAAATAAACCAATACACCTAAAATAACTTCATTTGTTTTTGAATAATTTCTTTTGAGCAAATGATTCACTGATACATTTTAACAATGAATTATTTCTTACCAATAAAACAATGAACATTCAAAATCATCAATCTTTTCTCCTATTGGGCTGACACTGATAAAGTACATTTTAAAAAGTGTTTCTGTAAATGTTTTCTCATTATTTGTAACAATCATGCTCAAGTACTATTGCTGAATTCATTTAGAAGATTAAGCCATTTAATAAACTTAAAAAGCAAAACTAAATGGTTTTTTGGCTTGTGAATATTAATACATGAGTGTTGCAAGGAAATATTTAGTCGTTCTCCAGCCTTATGTGATACTGTTCTGCATTTCCTCTCACACTTTCATTTCCTGTTACTGTTTCCAGTTCAGCCAGCCTCACAACTTGCAGCAAAAATCACAATTTAAAGGGATGTTAACTCCCAGACAAGAAAGACTATTTTACCTTCTGCTCACTGGGAATAAGTATGCCTAAGGCTAAACACAGTCATTTAAAAAACCAAACTGCTTTTTCTTTTCATATGCAAAATAGGAAATGACAAAATGTAAATTATAGACAATTGCCCTGAGATGTGAAATTCTTTCCAGAAAACCAAAAAGTTTTCCTGTCAAATTCTTCTTTTGAAACACTTTTATTTTCTATCTTTAATAAAATTGCTCTAAAGCTGAAAAGAGATTAACAAACTGCATCTCCTAGGGTGATCCATCTGGTAAACACCCCCTACTCTCCAGCCTGTGTTTGACTGGAAAAGTCTCCAAGCCTATGGCGTAGCAGAGAGGCCCCAGTCTTCTGAGACTGCAATAAATTGTCGCCTTTGGCTAAACTGCACACATCAAAAAAACAAACGCCAAACAGTCATTACCAAAGTCAACAAGCTTAACTCCTCCTTCTGTTGTCAGAAGAATGTTATTCCCCTTGACATCGCGGTGGATGATTCGGTTACTGTGCAAATGCTGAAGGCCCTGCATGGTGTCCCACCACCACCAAACAACAGGAAAAAGAAAGGGAAAATTTGTAGTTATTTAAAAACAATTAAGCTACTATTAAAGATCTAATCATAGACCACATTTGGCTACACTTCCCTGCTGTTATTCTCCTTGTATATTACAGGGCAGGTTTTTCCCCTTGTTAATATGTAATGGGGATACAACCGGTGACAAACTGCCCCCCTGCTGTCATTCCCAGCTTGATGGATGTTCTTACCAAGAGGGCTCCATATAAGATGTATGAGATCATTGCTTCATCCAGCCGCTGGCCGCACCTGAGTAGACCTTTGACGAGCTCAGTGACTGAGCCCCCGTTACACAGCTGCAAAAGGTGCCAGAGAGAGAGAGCAAGAGAACATATACAAAAAGAAAAGAAAAAGATGTTAACAAGAAAAGCCCACCGGCTACTGACCTAATGTAGTAAATTTTGCATATCAAGATCACAAAACTCCAGTTCAAAATAAACTTCAAATTCCCATTATAGTCAGTCTGTTCTGTGTGTGTGTGTGTGTGTGTGTGTGTGTGTGTGTATGTTTATTCAAGATGATGATTTCTGAGTGAAAGCCCATGTCCCCAGAATTGATTTTTTTTAACGGTCAAGTGAAATATAAAAGCATAAGTTGTTATTTAGAAATTTGAAAAAGAAAACATGTAAGTAATCATGGTGACTTACCGGATATTTTTCATTTTACATGAATATTGTCTATTTTTTTTTAACGTGGAATTTTGAGGATAAACACTGGAAGAGGCAAGACAAGTGCTCTTGATACTTGGGAGGGAATAAATTTCATTCAAACCTTCCTGTCCCCAAGCTGGCACTGCAGGCCTCAGAAGCTCAACCAGCCACCCTTTCTAGCTGCCACTGCACGTCACTCCATGGCGGGGACTTGGATCGTGTGCATTTAACCTTTTCATATATTCAACTTTAGGTATTCAGCAACTTTATGTGCTTTTTTCTCTGTAATTAAAAACACTGTAAAAGTATATCTTGCGTATTTGCCGTTTGTTGTGTATTGTGGATTACTGAGATTTGAGAGTATGTAAACCAGTTACGCTATACCTCCACAATTAGGCATTTTAAGGGTTTTCAGAGATAACTGCAGAAGTCAACGTGCAGGTTTGGGTTTGCTACATGCCATCTTAAATCAAGGCTTCTTCACTGGTTTGAGAGGACATCTAAACACCTTGAAACTGCACACAGCGCACAGCATTTGGATCTTGCATTATGCTGCTGAGAAAATTTGGAGCTTTCATCAGATTCTCAGAAACATCCTTGTCTTACAGGAGTTAAGACCCTGCTTTAGAGACGTAGGTTTCCTCCTGGCACTTTGTCTATGATTTGGGAAACAGTTAACCAGTGACCAGTTGGGGGACCTGTACTGTGACTGCTTGAGTCAGTTTGGCTTTTCAAAAGGAAGGAGACCTGAGGGAGCATAGATTGGCACCTTCCTAAAAGAAGACAACTCTTTATCAAGACAATAATACATTAGGATCTATTTGACTTTAATTATGAGCATCTGCAACATTTTAATAAAGGGTGAGCAGGTGTTTTTATTTGATGTGTGTATCATTCCCTGCTACATGCAGGCAGATACCTTGCACACCCGTTAACAATCAAGGTAACCTGGAACTGAATCTGCCCATCTTTTTACCACTTAAGTTGCTCATAAGCAACAGTATGTGACTAAAAATCTAATATAGAATTACCAATCTTTAAAACTAGGATAAAATCACTATGTCTCAGGAATGATTTAAAAGAGACCCTGGCAGCAGTGAAAAGCACTTAAGTCTCTGATGGTCCTGTGAGTTTGGTATTATATAAAGTCTCCTTGGTATTTAATCTCTACCAATGTCAGGTGTAATTGGTATCAACACCAATCACTCTGATGGCCCTAACACTGAGTACCAGGATTCCCATTCTTTTGACCCCAACAATGTCTTACACGACCCTGAAAGGGCAAATAACATTCAATGTTCAATCTGATACAATCTTGAACAGTGAATGTATTTTCAGTGCCATGATTAGAAGAGTCTTAAAAGCTAAGCTTTCAAAAAGTAATTTATTCAGGCATAAAGTTATTTATTCAGGCATAAAGTAATTTATTCAGGACTCCAGAGTTTAGATTCTACATTTCGAGGAACAAAAACTGGAGAATTGACCACAGAGTCAAATGATGATCATGGAAGAACACAGCACATGACATAAGGGAAGTTATCGAACCGCAAAAACAAGAGGCTTTCTGGGGCTGGTGGCATGCAGCTTGGAGAGCTAGAGAGAAAAGTATTAGAGTGACGATGTTCCTTTTGGGGGGTCTGTATAGGGAGGTAATGATAATAGAAATTTCAGTTCCTTATGACCCTGTTGTGATTTGGAGATCTAAGGGGAGGCCTCCTTGCAGGAGGCCAGCAAAGGGGTGTCCGTGCTGCATGGAAACAGCAGCCTGGTGTGGTGAGGCCGGCCAAGCCTGGGATTTTAATAGTTTTCCTCAGCTTGCTCCTGGAGCTGGAGATAACAGAACTCTAATCTCCATTTGGGGACAGGGACAAGGCTACAGTTTGAATGAGAAGGACCAAGAGAGTGAGGATTTCAATGATAGGAAGGGGTATCAGGGACCAGTGACATGGGGAGATACCAAAGGACTTGGGGGTCACCACAGTTCAAAGCCCCTGCCCTCACTGCCGTGGCTTTACATAAGCATCTGCTCGTACCCAGATCCAGACGCTACCCCGGGAGAAGGGGATAGGACAAGGGGAAAAAGAGGCCGTAAAATAACTAAGTCTTGCCCAAATGACAGCTTTAACTGGCCTAAGAAAATGGGATTATAAGTACTAGAGTTTGCCCTTTCCAAAGAAGTCAGTTAATTGGCCTAAGCTTAACAGAATGAGTTAAAAATCAGTTGTCTCCTTTAGACTGGCTGGGGGGCTCAAGAATGAAGTTGAGTGCAGTTATTGAAAAGAAAGTTACCTCTGTGTTCTCAATAGTTTGTGACTGTCCATTCTATTACCCATTACTCAGTCATGAATATGACACAGTCCCTGTCCTCAAAGAGCTTGTCATCAGTAAGGGACACAGGAGTAATCAGAGCAAGGCGTGTGAAAGGCCGTGTGCCTGAGGGAGTGTGCTGGCCCTGAAGAGGGGACCGAGACCCAGCCGAGGCAGGGTGAAGAGGGGACAGCCCGGGAAACCTTCCCAGAGGGCAAAACACTTATAATGAGTTTAAGGGGCAAATGAGTTTATGGCAGATGGACAGAAAGGGAAGGGCATCCCTGGAAAAGAACATCGTGGGCAAGTGAAGAGAGCACAAAAGAATGAGGGATGTGCAGAGGGAAAGTGTGAGTGTTGGGGGGGGGGAGAGCATGTGTGTCTGTGAATTCCGGATGCTCTGCTGCTGTCGGCACAAAGGGTGTCAGGTTACTCGGGCAGGGAGATGGGGAAGGAAGGTGGGGAACAGGAAAAGTCAAGTGTGCCCCACTAAGGAGCTTTCTTCCCATGCACATGTGTATATAATACCGTAATACACCAGTAGGTAGGAATGGAAAGCGATCGACACGTTTTAGGCAGGAGGTCTCTTTCAGATTTGCATTCTGGGAAGATGACTAGGGCGGCACGTTGGAGGGTGGAGAGAATAGGAAAACACCAGGAGCTACACACCTGTTAGGAGGTGCTGAAGCAGTCGGGTGAGGAAGGATCGAAAAGTCAAGAGTCAGGAGGGGCAAGAGTTGGGGACAGATATGGGAGGCTTTTATGAGAGAGACTCGACAGGAATTTCTGGCCAACTGGATATAAAAAGCGAAGAACGGACAGAGTCTAGGGAACTTGTGTGAATAAAGGAAATATCAATAAAGTGCTTTGATCCTCTAAAGCCAAACAGTAATAGGACCGCAAGGCACTACAGCACCTCCACCAGAACCGCTCCGCAGCCTGGCTCCCGTGTCAGGGAGGCACATGCTTTGATGAATTCCAAGTGTGGTATTAAAATTCTACTGAGAAAAATTTTAAATGAAATGCTGGGTGATGATCCAAGCTAACTCAGCCCTGGAATTTTCCCCTAAAACCTTATTTTAATCTCTCTCCTGCCCTATTTAAGTGTGGCCATGTTTGCAATAGTAGCCTATTCAGCAATATTTTGTACTAGCAGCCAACTTATATAAATTTTTTCACAGCTCTAGAATCTATGAAGGATTAAGAGCAGTCATTTTTGTAAGCAGGATCAAAACTCAGCTGTCTATTTGAAAACAACAAAAAGATCTTACTGAGTGGGTGCCTTTTGTTCACTGAATGTTGGAGTTTAAGAGCTGTCTGACTTCTTGTGATTCATAAAACATGTAATTAAACTGCTCAGAGCACCTTTAGAGGAAGCTGTCTTGTGAAGTTGAAAAGCCACCAGCAAAGTTCTAAAGGCCAGCCCGTGGGCTACAGAGCAAGGATTTTGGGTACGTGGATATTAAAAAGAAAAGCAGGTACACACTGACAATTGTCTAAGCAGAGTAAATGTTTAGTGAAATGGACTGAACATTTTAAAAGCGTGACAAGAAATTATATTTAAATGCATCAAATAAAATAATCCCCTTAGAGTTTTAGGAAGGCAAGCAAGCCTCGTGCGCCTTCCATGAGCATTGGCACATGCAGTCTTTCATCCCCGCCCAGGCTGCCAGCATTAGATGCAAATCCAGAGGTGGGCTCTGTCCCTGCACTCCTCCCTACGCCCTCAGCATTCAGGAAATGTGGCAGCTGGAGGCATCTAGAATTTAATGAGCATTTTGCTCCAAACCAAGAAACAGAAAAATTATTTATGTGCCACATCTATTTTCCAAAACATCTTTAATATTGATTCAATCACAGCATGTGTATTTGCTAAGATGGTCATGATTTCAAGAAATAAAATGTTCCTTCTCAATAAGCCATCAGTTTTCCTCCACATTATTAAAGAATGGTTCATGCAACACAATCACTAGAATTTTATTCTAGTCTAATTTCCAGCTTTCACATAAATTCTATACTAGCATGTTGATTTGACCTAGTTAGACTGTATAACTAAGGGGATTATCCTCTCAGTGCTCTTTTGTTCAGTGGCCTTTACTCCCAAGGTGATGGACGGGTTCTACAGAGGGCATAAAGCAAAAGTCAAGAATCATCAAAATTACTCTAGATGATGCCTCAGGAAGCACCATGTTGAACACTGTCCATTTCTCATAAGGCCAGAACGCATATTTTTCCTCTACACTGTTGGGACAGATGGTAGGTTTTTTGCTGCTACCAGGTAAAGTCACCGGCCTGCACCTAGAAGAATGAAAACTATGTGGACAGAATCACTCCCACTCCTCAGCTTCTAACACTCTCCTTGCTTTTGCTGAACACATAGCACATCTACATGGGACAAAACTCATCGCACTGCAAAGTTCATCTCTTCTTCACTCTCAAATGTTCTGCACCTTCCTCCCGAACCCTGGGAACTCCAGTGACTCTCATGTTACAACCCTGCCAGACCTTATGTCTGTGTCAGTGCTTTCTAATCATCTCCGGCCAATCAACTCTCACTAGTCTTATGTGAGTTTTCAGAGCATCAGAGTCCTACTATGACCCTGATTTATTAATGTGATAAACCCGATTCATGCCACAGTATCAGTGAGTGAAAATGGTTTAAAGTTTAACACTTGCAATGATATTTGGGTCTATACTGGACTTCCTAGGGCCTTAAATAAAAACAAAGACTGGACAAAAGTGTCTCCCTACTCTCCAACCCAGCTTATTGAACTTATACATAGATCTCAAGGAAATAAAAGGAACCATCTGGTTAAAAAAAAAATGTTTACACACACACACACACACACACATAAATACACACACTCCAAAACATTTCTTTTAAGCTGAACATTTGATATATGCTGAAACTAACAGTATCTACCTGCTTAATGTTTTATGTTGAAAGGAGAAAAGAGAAAATACAGCTCATGCCTTAGCACATACTAGGTATTTTTTCTGAGTATTGTGTTTTCCTTAAAGATTTAATTCTTATTATATTTGATTTAGGTGAGAGATAATATGACTTACAGATTTTTTAAATTTACTATTAACTTAGAGTAGAACTTACAGATTTTCCAAAACATTATTATGTATGCGTGTTTTCTCTCCATATCTTTCTAATATAGTAGGTGTCTGTCATGAAAGAGAACTTTGAGCTTTGGTTTGCTATCAACTAATAATTAGTAATGAATTTTAGAAATGACATTTTCATTTGCTTTTGTTTTCAGAATTGAAGTGATTTAAGGAGGTTATTGATTTTTCTATTCTCTAGAATTCCCTGTAGGATAGTTTCTCACTGGTCCTTTTATTTATCAAGGAAAAGGCAGAAGCAACATAAATTTCATCTCAATATACAGGATGAGGCAAACAATAGTAAAGAGATCATAACTTTACTGTGAAAGTCTCCTAAAGCACTCCTTAAAAACTGCAGACAGCAAAAAGTCAGGGTGCTGTAAGGACCATGGTGGTCTCCCCACGCTGTGCGGCTCCATGTCCACGTGCATGAGGGTGCATGCACAGGTGTGCGCCCGGGAACCGCTGCAGTCCCAGCCAAAGAGCCTGCCGCGGCGGTCCTGGGGCCCAGCAGGCAAGGCCACAGGAGGCGGCAGCACTTGATGGGAGAACAGTGCTGAAACGTGCCTCTTCCTCCAGGTCCACAGTGTAACTGCTTACATGGCCACAGGCATGTCATTCCTCCTCGAGGCCTCTGCTCCTCCACTGAACATTAAGGGACCGACCTGAAGGAAGGCAGATGTTCCTGACAATTCTAGGACCCTAGGAATCATTCTTTCTGTAAGCTTCTATAGGAACTAGACACACTTAATGACCCAGCAGCCTGGCACAGATGGTCCATTCTGGGACAGAAAAGACTGAAGACATCAAAATTGTCATGGGCCAAAACAACCTGCAAGAGGCATAAATTTCAGCATATTGTATTGCTGAGGCATGAAGAATTCAGTATCTCAGGGCAGCCTCATTATTTGCCCATGTTCACTCTGACTGCAGGGAGCATTTGCACAAGGCTCAGTTATAGTTCTGGGCACTTGCTCATCTTTCAAGGACATGCCTGGCTCTTTCTGGCCACCTTGGCCATACCTGAGGGGCAGACATTCAGTCACTGCTCACCAGGAAAGTGCTTATTCTCCAGATGGCCACAGGTATGAGAAGACTACCTGGTCACATCAAAAGGAGGCTCCTTTTAAGGCCTGGAAAACTATGAAAGTTCTAATTCACTATGTTCAAATGGAGAGCTTTTTTGAATTGGGGGTAAAAATGAATAGAAACTAAGATTTCTTGGTCACTGTACTTCCATCATTAAATTACAATGAGGTTTAAACACAGAGATCTCACAGAGCTAAAGAATATAACCAGAGACCCTAGAAACAATATTTTTATGTCCCAAGAAAAGCAGCATTTTTAAAATTAATGTTATTCTAGAGCTTCATTGGCAGGATAAAATCTATAATCCTCTCAGGGAGGGGATAGTGAATGATGAAATCCAAAAGATGATACTATGAGGATGTGTTACATGACAACCAGCCAGCTAAACAGACAAAGATGATTTCTGAAAACCAAAACCTCTCACATCTTTATATTCTGAGGAAGGCAACCGAGGTGACAGAAATGTTCAAATTGATTTCCCTGAAGATTATCCCATCTGAGTATAACAAATGAATTCCCCATAAACAGTTGCCATGGTAGCCAATATATGCCATCCTCACCCAGGCCCTCCCGCCAAGTGAAAGATTCAGACAAGAGGCCCCAGACAGAGAATCGAGGCCTGGCTCTCCTCTGCGGCTTCTCTCTGAGGCTGCCACATGTGTCCACTGCATTTGTGACCTCAGGCACAGACATCCATGCTGGTTCAGAAGGCTGGAGTCCAGAACAAATCAGCATGGGCCTGGTGAGCACGAGCAACAGACCCGGCTTCATATACATAATGTCGTATATTGTCATTATTGTGTGTCTGCCATTTTAGTCCCATGGGAATTGGATCTGTGGGAAACTGACTCTTTTCCAACCAGGTATGCATACTCATTCCCATTAATAAAGGAGAGAAGGGACAGGACCGCAGTGATACAGCGGTGCTCCCTCGTTAGAGCAGATACTGCTGGGCATATTGGCTGCTCCCCACTTGCAACTCGCAGCACCTCACACTAGGAACTGACCCCAGCTACAGAATGCTACCTCCCCCAAGGTCATACCTTCTCCCAGGGTGACGCACAGCCAGTAATTGGCGGATGCAGAGATCCAATCCAGGACAGCTCTGCAAGAGCATCCCACTCTCCATCTCCCTGAGGATGGGCTGAGGCCTCTTTTGTAACCATATCGCTGTTCATTGTCTCCCTTGCCCAATCCTGACCTCTCACTTCCTTCCAGGTCTATCTCCTGCAAGAACTCCCCAATAAACCTGCTATAAACAACTCTCAGAGTCCATATTCAGGGAATGCAATCTAAGATAAGAATTAATAAACATGAATGAGTTAATCCAAACTTGGTGAGACAAGTAAACCTTAGGCTAGCAATTTTTGAAAATGAGATGCAATCAGTTGGAACATGTTTTCTATGAAATGTTCAAAGTTTAAGGAAGAAAATAACCTTTTCCAACAGTATTCCTATATGCACTCTGTATTAGAAGAACAATTATGAAACTTTTGAACCAGAGAAACATGAACATTTTCAGCACACAGCCTGTTTGTAAGAACTGTGAAAGAGAACACCACATTTGGTAAGGTACCTAAGACAGACAGGAGGAATTGATTCCTCAAGTATGTATCTTACATTATGTAATTTAGGCAACATCACATCTGATTGCTGCTGGTGCTGTGTTCGAATGGATGGTTACCCAACAGGGGCCAAGCCTCTTACCTCCAGGACCAGCCACAGCTGTCCTCCCACACAGTGATCCACTTTGTAAAACATCCCATAAAACTTTACAACATTGGGATGATTAGGAAGAAACTGCAAAATGTTGTATTCTGCCTCAATCTCTTCATCCATATCCTACACAGGATAAAAGATGCATGCGGGATTAGGCATCGTGTGCAAAAAAGAGTACAGGTATGACATCCTAATCAAGTAACACTTAATAAAACATATTTATTGTGCATTTTAATGTTATCATTGCTGTATCCGGAAACACCTAACAGTGGAACTCAGATCTCAATTAAACTTTTCTAATTATTTTATCAATAATATGTATTTACTATACATTTTCTTTAAGGATACTATTATAAATGCCTTCTTTTACTTAAAAATGTTTGAATTTTCTAAGAAGTAGCTTTAAGGGACCCAACAGGGCACTGGATGCCTATAATCTGGCTGTGCAAAACAGCATCCAGCATCATAACCTCAGTATTCAGCCCTCTGAAACACGATGCCAGGCTAAGATGACTGAATACCACCAGTCTGGGTCACTTTGAAACTTACAGAGAGGCCAGCCTCTGTGTGAGCCCAGGGAGCAAAACATATCACTCTTCCCAAAAGAATCACTTCTGAAGAGCTCAAAGGACCAAAACCAACAGTAAAATGGACAAGAAACAGACAGTCAAGGAAAATTTTAACTCCAAGTGGAGCCCCTTCACTCAGAGGAGCTGAATAAATCATGACTCATTTGGAGAGTTCATGCCAGCTTTCATGAACATTATCCCAGGACAAGGAAAGAAGTTGAAAGCCAATGTACATGAAATAGTACACAGTTGGCCCTTGAACACTCGGAGGCTAGAGCATCGACACCCCACACAGTCAAAAATTCACATATAACTTTTGACCCCCCCCCAAACTTAACTACTAATAGGTTACTGTTGACTGGAAGCCTTACCAATAACATAAACAGTTAACCCATGTTTTGTATGTTACATGTATTATATACTGTAAGTAAGCTAGAGAAAAGATCATTAAGAAAATTGTAAGGAAGAGAAAATACACTTACAGTATCATAGTGTTTTTACTGAAAAAAACTGCACAAACGTGGACCCATAAAGTTCAAACCCATGTTACTCAAGGATCAGCTGTATCGTTATTGCAATCTACCATCATTACTTACACTGATTAGGTCCAGAATTTTTACTGCGGCCAAGCTCCCATCTCTCTTGTTGTTTACTTTATAGACCTTGCCGTAGGTGCCTTTACCTATGGTCTCGATAATTTCCCAGGTATCTGTGGGATCTGGAAGCAATTCAAGTCCAAACATCATGGGGTTGTAATGAAACAATCCATACAGATGTTTCCTGGTGGGGAGAAAAGTTTGTTATGTGCAACAGATCACAGGATCTTTGGGGGCAGTGGACTTTCAAAGCAAGAATATGTTAATTTCTTTACCAGCAACCTCATGGTACTTTTTCATTTTCCCTTCCTATTTTAAGAAGATTTTTTTTAAAAGGGTTTTGATGCCTCCTTAAGAGACGGGGTAGAAGGCAGGAGGGTAAGCAACATGGCTCCAAAACATCTTTTAAAAGGGGAGTTGATAAAAACACTGCAGAAGGGAGTAAAAGGGCCAAAGAGGATATCCAGATGTGACCAGACAGCTGTCACTCTAGGCTGCTGAGTGGCAGCAGAGGAAGTGTCTGAAAGCCAAAGGTCCAAGGTCTTTGTGCCCAGGTGATGGTAACCATGACCATGCTTCCTCGATGGTCACTGAGAGCCAGCCTCCAACCTCTATGTGCAAAGTCTGGGCTGCTAGGAAGGATGATTTGGTACCTGTACCAGGCATTAGTCAATGCACATCACTTATTTCTGACCAAGTCCTGGGTCCTGCAAGGATTAGTCAAGCTCAGATCCTGTCCATAAGCAACAGCCTACTGTGGGAATCATACTGAGTAGTCAACCAGGAGCTGCAAACTCACTGCCTATTTAAAAAGGACAACGCCCCATGGAGTTTTAAGTACTTTCGGTCCAGCAACAAAGTGGGCAGGGAAACCAAGTCACGGAAGACTGATCTATGAAAAAGCCTCTTCAAGTTCGGCTGCTCCAGGCTGGATGAGGAGTTACAACCCCAGTCTGTTTCTGACTCTAGAAGACAGGCCACCAGGCTTCAGTAGCAAGAGTCAAGACACCCAGCCCCCATACAGAGGCCGGGTGTCCACCTAGAGCAAACTCTTCTGCCTCATGCTGGGCATTCTAATTTGCACCTCTAATTCTAATTATTTTCTAGATTGCATTCTCCCAAGGCACAGCCTTCTGACCTGGCACAAGAATCCACTTTTTATCCTTACCCTTTCTGAAGGGGGCATTTCAATGATGCTGAAATCCATTACCAAAACAACACAAAACAAAATCCCAGTGGCCGTGGGGTTGATGCTGGAGGGAAACTTGTCTTTCCAGAGTCCACATGGCAGGCGCACCAGATTCCAAAGGGGCCAGCAACACCCAGCCCTGCAGAAGCTCTGGGCAAGGCACTGACCCCGAGAGGTCTCTGGTCAGACAACGCCTGCCTTTCATATGCTTGTTCCAAGATTCTAATGAACTGTAACCCTTCCTCCTAGCCAGTGTGTTTCATAAAATCAGTCTTTCTCACCACATGCTTCACAATTTTTGCCATATCTGTACATCGCTTCCTTTTGCTATTAGTTACTAAATATGTTTAAACTTGCCTTTTCATATAAATAAGTGTCTTTTAAAGGTACTTTGTATCACTACCCTAAATGCAAAACCAGTATCATTTGTCATATATCAAAATTAACCACAAAAAGATGATTACACTAAAAATAATAGAGAGTTTCTGGAAAAGAGAGATACTGAGTGCTGGGGAGGGAATTAAATACTAGTGTTTCCCTTAACATCATCAGAAGACCTGAAAAAG
Source organism: Phataginus tricuspis (assembly GCA_029783875.1). Classification (NCBI taxonomy): domain Eukaryota; kingdom Metazoa; phylum Chordata; class Mammalia; order Pholidota; family Manidae; genus Phataginus; species Phataginus tricuspis. The sequence goes on from JAQQAC010000477.1 coordinate 17,634,373, forward strand.
AATTAGCAAGGCAATAACTTAGTCACTATGCAATTCGGTGTTTCTTATTGAGAGACTCCCCAAAGCTTCTCAATACCTTGAGAACTGCTCTAGGCATGGCTTCTACAATAGTAAAAAGTGGGACCAGCCAGGGGTGCTGGTCAAATCCTGACAGGCTGGACGGAAAGGGGAGCCTACTGGTATGTGCTTCCTGGAGAGAACAGTCTGGCCCATCAACCTAGATGGAATCCTTTACACTTACCAGTACAGCCCCTGTTCCCCCACCAGCAGGGACACTTGCACCTGAGCTCAGTGCCATGACACAGTAGCGCTCAGGTCAAACTGCCTGCATGATCCTGGCCCTGCCCTAATCAACCCTGAGATGTGGGCTAATTACTAATCTCTCTGCACCTCAGTTTCTCCATCTGCACCAGGGGGCTTCTGCTATTTGTGATGCAACCCACCTCACATTGCTGCTGGAAGGATTATGAAATGACAGAATAAAGCAAGCACAATGAGGACATGTTCAGTAAGGGTCATCCACCATCACAAAAGCACAGAACCAAGTTCTGCTTCAGAACAGGCAAGGTTTAACAGCGTACTGCTCTGCTTAATTTCACTTTTGGCCGCAGTCTAAATGAGAAGCAAATTAATTTTGCTCTAATCAGTTAACAGTTTTAAACAAATGGCTGGAATTTGGTGTGTGCTAATGAAATTAAATCATAGAGTATGGCAATGGGAGAGGACTATGGAAGCCACTGAATCAAGTGGTTTTCTAATGATTTTTTGGCCACACAACCCTTTTGTTTAATTAAATCTCAGGATGGTGATATATATAAGCTGAGAAGCAGCACAGCTCTGGCTGAGGCACGTTGGAGCCCCAAGTGCCAGCCCTGGGCTCCCCCTGCAGGAGACAGACTGGGTAACCAACCATCCTGGTTTGCTTGGGACTATCTTGGTTTTGGCACTGGAAGTCCTGTACCCTGGAAAATCTCTCAGAACTGGGCAACCTGGGATAGTCTGTCACTCTTGTCTCTGCGGCCACCTCAGAGCATTGTTAGAAAATCATTGTTTAAGTTCTCCACCTTAGCCCCTGTTATGAGCTAAGTTGTATCCCTCCCCAAATTCATATGTTGAAGTCCTAACTTCAGGTATCTCAGGGTATGACTGCATTTGGAGATAGGGCTTTTAAAGAGGCAAGTACGGTTAAATGAGGTCATACAGGGGGCCCTAATTCAATGTGACAGTGTCCTTACACGAAGAGATTAGGGCATGATGTGCAGAGAGGGAAGATGGTCACCTACAAGCCAGGGAGAGAGGCCTCCAAGGGCACCAGCCCTGCTGACACCATGACCTCAGACGTGCAGCCCCCGGAAGCATAAGGAGATCAGTTTCTGTTGTCCAGGCCCCCGGGCATGTGGCACTTTGTCACAGCAGCCCTAACAAGCTGACACCTCCTGGCCAACGAGTGAGGAGACTGAAGCCCAGACCGGTGATGTGGTTCTTCAGGAGCAGTGAGGACGGGGACCCAAGTCACCCAGGCCCGATCCTGTGCTCCCCGTCCCACAGAATAGGATAAAGGGAGGCAGCGGGTTGATATGGCTCTCTCTGACCAACTGCACCAAATATTGAGAAGTTCTGTGGGGGAAATGCCCCAATCACATGGGGGCTAAATGACCCATAAACGTAACAGAGAGCTATCTCTTATCCCCCCAAAACAACTCCCACAGAGGGATTATCTAGAGTTGGCACCAGTGATGGGGGAGTGCCAAGCAGACCGGTCAGGTTCCACTGCCACACCCATCATGCCCACCTGGGCATCTGCAGACTAGGTTAAATAAAGGTATGACAGAACAGGTGCATGTTAACAAGGTTACCAAGCCTTCCCTCTTTAAAATCAATACCTGACTTTATCAACCTTCTGACGACTGGTTAAACAGTCAGCCCAAGTAATGGATACAGCCTTATAAGGTGGTGATAAGCTCCTCCAGGGAGGCAGCTGGAACAGCCCTTCTGACAGCTGACAAGCTGCTCCTGGTCAGAATATTGACCCTGATGGTAGACTGCACTTCTGCCTGGATCTGCATTTGGGCCATGGCAGCGCTAGGGCCTCGTGGAAGTGGCCAGGACTGGCCAAAGATTCAGGAGCAGTTTGCAGTTAGTGGGAGGCACCTGGGTCCTCACTCTGACATTTTATTACAAGCTGCATGTCCTGATGCTTTCTGAATTAAGTGGACTGTGGCTCAACATTCTGCAGTACTTTGCTGAATTGAACACTATTGCATCTTAAATATTTGCACTAAAAAGTGCACTGCAAGGCCAGAAAATTTTACAATACATATATATATATATATTACAATTTATTTTATTTTAGTATCATTAACCTACAATTACATGAGCAATATTGTGATGATTAAACTACCCCCTTATCAGGTTCCCCCCACCAACCCTATTACAGTCACTGTCTATCAGTGTAGTGAGATGAAAATCACTACTTGTCTTCTCTGAGCTGCACAGTCCTCCCCGTGCCCCCCACCCTATGTCTGCTAATCGTAATGCCCATTTTATCCTCTTATCCCTCCCTTCCCACCCATCTTCCTCAGTCCCTTTCCCTTTGGTAACTATTAGTCCGTTCTTGGGTTCTGTGAGTCTGCTGCTGTTCTGTTCCTTCAGTTTTTTTTTTCTTTGTTCTTATACTCCACATATGAGTGAGATCATTTGATACTTGTCTTTCTCTGCCTGGCTTATTTCACTGAGCATAATACCCTCTAGCTCCATCCATGTTGTTGCAAATGGTAGGATTTGTTGTTTTCTTATGGCTGAGTAATATTCCATTGTGTATATGTACCACATCTTCTTAATCCATTCATCTACTGATGGGCACTTAGGTTGCTTCCATTTCTTGGCTATTGTAAATAGTGTTGAAATAAACATAGGGGTGCATCTGTCTTTTTGAAACTGGGCTGCTGCATTCTTGGGGTAAATTCCTAGGAGTGGGATTCCTGGGTCAAATGGTATTTCTATTTTGAGTTTTTTGAGGAACCTCCATACTGCTTTCCACAATGGTTGAACTAATTTGCATTCCCACCAGCAATGTAGGAGGGTTCCCCTCTCTCCACATCCTCGCCAACATTTGGTGTTGTTTTGGATGTTGGCCGTCCTCACTGGTGTGAGGTGATATCTCATTGTGGTTTTAATCTGCATTTCTCTGATGATTAGCGATGTGGAGCATTTTTTCATGTGGCTGTTGGCCATCTGAATTTCTTCTTTAGAGAAGTGTCTATTCATGTCCTCTGTCCATTTCTTAATTGGGTTATTTGCTTTTTGTTTGTTAAGGTGCGTGAGTTCTTTATATATTTTGGATGTCAACCCCTTATTAGATACATCATTTATGAATATATTTTCCCATATTGTAGGATGTCTTTTTGTTCTACTGATGGTGTCCTTTGCTGTACAGAAGCTTTTCAACTTGATATAGTCCCATTTGTTCATTTTGGCTTTTGTTTCCCTTGCCCGGGGGGATATGTTCATGAAGAAGTCGCTCATGTTTATGTCCAAGAGATTTTGCCTATGTTTTTCTCTAAGAGTTTTATGGTTTCATGACTTACATTCAGGTCTTTGATCCACCTTGAGTTTACCTTTGTGTATGGGGTTAGACAGTAGTCCAGTTTCATTCTCTTACATGTAGCTGTCCAGTTTTTCCAACACCAGCTGCTGAAGAGGCTGTCATCTCCCCATTGTATATCCAGGCCTCCTTTATCAAATATTAATTGACTGTAGGTGTTTGGGTTAATGTTTGAATTTTCTATTCTGTTCCACTGGTCTGTGGGACTGTTTTTGTGCCAGTACCAAATTGTCTTGATTACTGTGGCTTTGTAGTAGAGCTTGAAGTCAGGGAGCATAATTCCCCGTTTGATTCCTCCTTCTCAGGATTGCTTTGCTATTCGGGGTCTTTTCAGGTTCCATATGAATTTTAGAATTATTTGTTCCAGTTCATTGAAGAAAGCTGTTGGTAGTTTGATAGGGATTGCGTTGAATCTGTAGATTGCTTTAGGTAGTATAGCCATTTTGACAATATTTATTCTTCCTAGCCAAGAGCATGGGATGCATTTCCATTTGTTAGTGTCTTCCTTAATTTCTCCTAGGAGTGTCTTGTAGTTTTCAGAGTAAAGGTCTTTCACTTCCTTCATTAGGTTTATTCCTAGGTATTTTATTCTTTTTGGTGCAATTGTGAATGGAATTGTTTTTCTGATTTCTCTTTCTGTTAGCTCATCATTAGTGTATAGGAAAGCAACAGATTTCTGTGTGTTAATTTTATATCCTGCAACTTTGCTGAATTCAGATATTAGTTCTAGTAGTTTTGGAGTGAAGTCTTTAGGGTTTTTTATATACAGTATCATGTCATCTGCAAATAGTGACAATTTGACTTCTTCTTTACCCATCTGGATGCCTTGTATGTCTTTGTTTTGTCTGATTGCCGTGGCGAGGACCTCCAGTACTATGTTGAATAACAGTGGAGAGAGTGGGCACCCCTGTCTTGTTTCCGATCTTAGATGAAAAGCTTTCAGCTTCTCACTATTAAGTATGATGTTAGCTGTGGGTTTGTCATATATAACCTTTATGATGTTGAGGTACTTGCCATCTATACCCATTTTGTTGAGAGTTTTAATCATGAATGGATGTTGAATTTTGTCAAATGCTTTTTCAGCATCTATGGAGATGATCATGTGGTTTTTGCTCTTCTTTTTGTTGATGTGGTGGATGATGTTGATGGATTTTCGAATGTTGTACTATCCTTGCATCCCTGGGATGAATCCCACTTGATTATGGTGTATGATCCTCTTGATGTATTTTTGAATTCAGTTTGCTAATATTTTGTTGAGTATTTTTGCATCTACGTTCTTCAGGGATATTGGTCTGTAATTTTCTTTTTTAGTGAGGTCTTTGCCTGGTTTTGGTATTAGAGTGATGCTGGCTTCATAGAAAGAGTTTGGAACTATTCCCTCCTCTTCTATTTTTTGGAAAACTTTCAGGAGAATGGGTGTTATGTCTTCTCTATATGTCTGGTAGAATTCAGAGGTGAATCCATCAGGTCCAGGGCTTTTGTTCTTGGGTAGTTTTTTGATTACCGATTCAATTTCGTTGTTGGTGATTGGTCTGTTTAGTTTTTCTGTTTCCTGCTTGGTGAGTCTTGGAAGGCTGTATTTTTCTAAGAAGTTGTCCATTTCTTCTAGGTTTTCGAGCTTGTTAGCATATGGATGCTCATAATATTCTCTTATAATTCTTTGTATTTCTGTGGGTCCGTCGTTATTTTTCCTTTCTCATTTCTGATTCTGTTTATGTGTGTAGATTCTCTTTTTCTCTTAATGGGTCTGGCTAGGGGTTTATCTATTTTGTTTATTTTTTCAAAGAACCAACTTTTGGTTTCATTGATTTTTTCTATTGTTTTATTCTTCTCAATTTTATTTATTTCTTCTCTGATCTTTATTATGTCTCTCCTTCTGGTAACTTTGGGCCTCTTTTGTTCTTCTTTTTCCAATTTCAATAATTGTGTCCTTAGACTGTTCATTTGGGAATATTCTTCCTTCTTTAAATGGGCCTGGATTGCAATGTACTTTCCTTTTAAGACTGCCTTCGTTGTGTCCCACAGAAGTTGTGGCTTTGTGTTGTTGTTGTCATTAGTCTCCATATATTCTTTGATTTCTGTTTTGATTTGGTCGTTAACCCATTGATTCATTAGGAGAATGTTTTTAAGTCTCCATGTATTTGTGAGCCTTTTTGATTTCTTTCTGAAATTTATTTCTAGTTTTATACCTTTGTGATCTGAGAAGTTGGTTGGTAGGATTTCAGTATTTTTGAATTTACTGAGGTTCTTTTTGTGGCCTAGTATGTGGTCTATTCTGGAAAATATTCCACATGCACTTGAGAAGAATGTGTATCCTGCTGCTTTTGGGTGCAGTGTTCTGTAGATATCTGTTAGGTCCATCTGTTGTAGTGTGTTGTTCAGTGCCTCTGTGTCTTTGCTTATCCTCTGCCTGATTGATCTATCCTTTGGAGTGAGTGGTGTGTTAAAGTCTACTAAAATAATTGCATTGCTGTTTATTTCCTCCTTCACTTCTGTTAGTATTTGTTTCACATATGCTGATGCTCCTGTGTTGGGTGCATATATATTTATAATGGTTATATCTTCTTGTTGGATTGACCCCTTTATCATTATGTAATATCCGTCTTTATCTCTTGCTACTTTCTTCGTTTTGAAGTCTATTTTATGTGATACAAGTACTGCAACACCTGATTTTTTCTCTTTGTTGTTTGCATGAAATATCTTTTTCCATCCCTTCACTTTTAGTCTGTGTATATCTTTGGGTTTGAGGTGAGTCTCTTGTAAGCAGCATATAGATGGGTCTTGCTTTTTTATCCACTCTGTTACTCTGTGTCTTTTGATTGGTGCATTCAGTCTGTTTACATTTGGGTGATTATTGATAGATATGCACTTATTGCCATTGCTGGCTTTAGATTTGTGGTTACCAAAGGTTCAAGGGTTGCTTCTTTACTATCTGAGAATCTAACTTAACTTTCTTGTTAAGTTATTGTGAATGCTGTCTGATGTTTCTTTATCTCTCCCTTCCTATTCTTCCTCCTCCTTTCTTTATATATTAGGTGTTTTATTCTTTGCCTTTAGTTGGTATTTGGATGGTCTGCTTTCTTTGCTATGATTTTATTTTCTCTGGTGACATCTTTTTAGCCTTAGGGGTGTTTCCCTCTAGAGCAGTCCATTTAAGATATCCTGTAGTGGTGGTTTATGGGAGGCAAACTCTCTCAACTTTCTTTTGTCTTGAAATTGTTTAATCCCTCTGTCATATTTAAATGATAATCGTGCTGTATACAATATTCTTGGTTCAAGGTCCTTCTGTTTCATTATGTTAAATATATCATGCCATTCTCTTCTGGCCTGTAAGGTTTCTGTTGAGAAGTCTGATGACAGTCTGATGGGCTTTCCTTTGTAGGTGATCTTTTTTCTCTCTCTAGCTGCCTTTAATACTCTGTCTTTATCTTTGATCTTTGCCATCTTGATTATTATGTGTCTTGGTGTTGTCTTCCTTGGGTCCTTTGTGTTGGGAGATCTGTGGGCTTCTGTGGACTGTGAGACTATTTCCTTCCCCAGCGTGGGGAAGTTTTCGGCAATTATTTCTTCAAAGACACTTTCTATCCCTTTTTCTCTCTCTTCCTCCTCTGGTACTCCTATAATGTGAATATTGCTCCATTTGGATTGGTCACATAGTTCTCTTAATATTCTTTCATTCTTAGAGATCCTTTTATCTCTCTCTGCCTCAGCTTATTTCTATTCCTGGTCCCTGTCTTGCAATTCCTTGATTGTGTCTTGAACCTGATTCAATCTGCTGTTGAGCCCGTCAATGGCTTGTCTCATTTCTGTATTGTCTTTCCTCACTTCCCTCACTTCCTCAGGTCTTGCACATTTTTCTGTAGATCCATCAGCATGGCTGTGACTTTTATTCTGAATTCTTTTTCTGGAAGACTATGCATGTCGATTCCTTCAGATTCTCTCTCTGGGGTGGTGTTTGTCTGAAGCTTTGTCTGTATCATATTCTTCTGTCTTCTCCTGACTATAGAATTAGTTGTTGGTAGTTGTCACGTATGTCCACTGGGCTCTTTATGACTTTAAAAAGGAAAGAGAGGAGAGGAGAGAAAAGAAAAAAGGAAACAAAGAGAAAAAAAATACTTCTACTAATAAAGAAAGTAAAAAGAGAGAGAGAAAAAGCAAAAGAAAAGAAAGAAAAAGAAAAGGCAGCAGCACCTAAAAGAAAAAAAAAAAAAAACCACCAAAACACCCACTGGGGGTGGTTTCTGTGTGAATGCTGTAGGTGGCGCTATTGCTCCACTATTTCTGAACCGTGGCCACGTCGCTCCACACGGCCCTTTAAAGCTGTGGCCGGGGTGAGAATGAATGGGAGGCTGTTGAAAGAGAGGGAAAGAAAAAAAGGAAAAGAAAGTGGAGAAAAAACAATAACTAAAAAGAAAAAAAAAATAAAGCCACTGAGAGTAGGTTCTGTGTGAATGCTGTAGGTGGCGCTGTTGCTCCACTATTCCAGAGCCATGGCCGCACTGCTCCACAAGGCCCTTTATAGCTCTGACTGGGTTGGGAACAAATGGGAAGCTGTTGATCTCTGTGGGGGTCTTAATAGCAGCCACCCTTTCCCAGTCACCAGATAAGGGGTTCAAAGCTCCCCAGGACTCCCAGCGTGCTGGGCTCAGTTTGCGGGGCTATCCGGCCCCTCTACTGAGCTCCTGTCTCTTTAAGACCGCTGAGAAAGAGCGCCCGCTTTTCTTCCCTTTTCTTTCCTTTCTTTTTCCCGGAGCCTGCAGCGGGCAACTTTCACTTTCGTGGCTGGGACCCTGTGCCCTCTGTCTCTCCAATCTCCGCTACACCGCAGGCTGTGTGTCAGCGCTCCTGGCACAGATTTCCACTTCCTCCCGGCTCTGAATCCTCTCCTCCCGCTGGAGCGCTGGGGGAGAGGAGCACTTGGTCCCGCCAGGTTGTGGCTCCGTATCTTACCCGCCTTGCCGGGACTCCCGCCGGAGTGCTGGGGTGGAGGAGCGCTCGGGTCTCGCTGAGTCGTGGCTCTGTCCCGCCTCGCCGGGTGCCAAGTCCTCTCTCTGGAGTGTCTGACCGCCGGAGCTCTGGGAGGGAGGAGCGCTCGGTCCCGCCGGTTCGCGGCTCCATATCTTGTCCGCCTCACCAGTTGCCGAGTTCTCTCAGGTGTACCTGTATGCTGTGCACTTTCCTGTGTATTCTGGTCTCTCTTTTAGGGATAGTTGTATTTGCTGTGTTTTCGTGAATAAATATAATGTTGGGAGGAATTTTTCTGCCTGTCTGTTCACGTCGCCATATTCCCGGAAGTCAATACATATATTTTTATAATATGTTCTGTAGTGTGTTCACCCTATTTATGAAGTGGATTATCAATGCATTGATTAATGTGCAGTTACACAGCCCTGTACAGAAATTATGATTTTGTGATTACAGTAATAAAATGATATTATTCCTTAAGGGGCATTATGATTAGCACACATAACGGGAGGGGGGGCATGGGGAAGGCAGTATAGCACAGAGAAGACAAGTAGTGACTCTATAGCATCTTACTACGCTGATGGACAATGACTGTAATGGGGTATGTGGTGGGGACTTGATAATGGGGGGAATCTAGTAACCACAATGTTGCTCATATTATTGTACATTAATGATACCAAAAGAAACAAAAAAGAAAAAAGTGATGTTATTCCTTGTAAGAAAAAAAAAAAGGCTTAGAAGAACAGAACCCTTAGAAGTCCCCACAGAGGCTTCTGAGCATCCTGCAGTCCCCAAAATGGGGCCTCCATCATTTACTTGGACTTGAAATGAAACAGTGACCTCAAGAGGCTAGAAAACTCAGTTTACCCAGGATACTCTCTTCAAAAGACAAAATAGGACTAGACTATCTTGGCAGAGGTGAGTGCTGCTATTTGCCAGTGCAGGACAGGCTCCTGCAGTTTACAAACCATTCAGACATCCTATCAGCTTGGCTGTGTGTCTGTGTGTGAGGCTATTCTAAAGTGAAGACTTGATGAACACATTTTTTTTGCATGTAATGATATTATGTAAGTTGCCACAAAGTATTTCTCATCACAGTCACTACTCTCAGAGGAAAATTCTCCTATTCCCCATATTCCCACAGCATCCAAACCCTGCACTGCCAGGAACAGCTCTTAACAAGGTGAAGAGGGCATCCCCGAGGAGAGACATCCTTATTCAGTTAATAAGGGTTACAGAGGTATTAAAGGAATCTTTTCCTCTATTTGTCCACATATTATTTTAGCCAAGTATCTAGGAAATACCGAAGCTTCTCATTAGTTAAGCTAATAGATAGATGTATGAATGGATAGATAGGTAGAGTGGGGACAGACATATGTGAAACTCCTCACAGCAGTGTGATGTGTGACCTGGCAGGTTGCCCCCGTTTCTGGTAAGAGGAACCTGGAGCTGAGCTTTTGTTAAGTGGTGCAAGGCCTGCCCCTGCTGTTAGCTGCAAGTGGAGGTCATGTTCAATCCACTTGTACTTATCAGCAGAAAGAATATTATTGAGAACCTGTTTTATCAACCACCACAAAGAGATACAGTTTCTGCCCTCTAGGAGTTACCTCCCCAAAACAATTAAGATCGATTGTCTTTTTCTTACTTCGTTTTGTTTTGGGGAGGTAACTCCGAGAGGGCAGAAACTGTATCTCTTTGTGGTGGTTGATAAAACAGGTTCTCAATAATATTCTTTCTGCTGATAAGTACAAGTGGATTGAACATGATCTCCACTTGCAGCTAACAGCAGGGGCAGCTTGCACCACTTAACAATAGCTCAGCTCCAGGTTCCTCTTACCAGAAACGGGGGCAACCTGCCAGGTCACACATCACACTGCTGTGAGGAGTTTCACATATGTCTGTAAACCAATAGCACAGTTGCTGCTTTATCTTATCAGGATTGAATGTCTAAAGACTTCCTTAGGAGTTTTGGTTTCAATTATCAGCAGAGGACATGCTTTTAAAAAATAAGCCACAAAAATTTCCATGGTTAGGTTTTGTCAAACATTCCATGAGTTTCTAGCATCACAAAAAGAAAGTCAGGCCTTACGCTTCCTCACTACCTAAGAAATCATGATGCTAAACAAGTTAAACCCAAATCTGATCAAGCTTCTAGATTACTAATTTACAGGACTAAAAAACAACAGGGCGACATGTCAGACAGCACCATGTGTGAACAGTGAGCGAGATCCAGACTCTGAGTGTCTCCAAGAAACTCTCCAAGGCAAATTACCCAATTGCTTCAAAAAAATAAGAGGTTCAGAAGAGGGGATCCTCATGCACTTGCAAAGGGAGTGTAAATTGGTGTAGCCTCTATGGAAAACAGTATAAAGGATCCTCAAAAAATTAAAAATAGGAATACCATATGATCCAGCAATTCACTTCGGAGTATCCAGAGAAATTGGAAACACTAAATATTGACAACAGACTTGTTGGTTACTGTAGGGATGGAGATAGGAAAATGGGTAAAACGTGATGGAGATAAAGAGGTACAAACTACAAATTATAAAATAGTCATAGGAATGGAAGTACAACATATAGGAAAAAACCAATAATATTATAATATCTTGGTATGGTAATGGGGTAAGTACACTTACCGTGGCAAGCATCTAGTAAATGTATATAATTATTGAGTCACTATGTTGTTCATCTGAAACCAATATAATATTGCATATCAGCTTTATTCCAACAAAAAAAGGAAAGGAAAAGATATATGCACCCTTATGTTCACTGCAGCATTACTCACAATAGTCAAGATATGGAAGCAACCTAAGTATCCACTAATGAATGAATGGACAAAGAAATTGTGGTATATCATACACACACACACACACACACACATATATGTGTGTACATATGCAGAGTGCAATATTATTCAGCCACAAAAAAGAATGAAATATTGCCATTTGTGACATGGATGGGCCTAGAGGCCTAGAGGGTACAATGCTAAGAGAAATAAGTCAGACAGAGAAAGACAAATACCATATAATTTCATTTATATGTGGAACCTAAAAATCAAAACAAGTGAACAAACAAAACAGAAGCCAGAACAGGCTCACAAACACAGAGAATAAACTGGTAGTTGCCTGAGGGAAGGAGGGATGGGGGATGGGCAAAATAGGTGAAGGAGATTAAGAGGTACAAACTTCTGGTTACAAAATAAACAAGTCATGGGCATGAAAAGTACACCATAGGGAATATAGTCAATAATACTGTAATAACTTCTAGGGTGACAAATGGTAACTAGACCTATCATGGTGACCATTTCATAATGTATATAAATATCAAATCACTATGTACATCTGAAACTAATAAAATATTGCATGTCAACTATACTTCAATTTTTTAAAATTTGAAGGCAGCAGAACATGTCCCAGTTCAAAGGTTGCCAAGCAGAAAGAATTCTCTCTCAGGGAAGAGTCAGCCTTTTTGTTTTATCCAGGTCTTCAACTGATTATGTGAGGCCCACTCATATTATGGAAAGCAATCTGCTTTACTCAGTCTAATGACTTATGTGTAAATCTCATCTAAAAATAACCTTACAGTTATTTTAATATATTTTATATCAAGTAATATTTTTAATGAATTTTATTTTAAATTTAAATTAACTTTAAATTAAATATTTTAAAAAATATTTAATTAAATATTTTAATAATATTTTACCAATGTCTGGGCATCCTATTGTTATCCAAGTTGACACATAAAATCACCCATCACAGGGATACACTAGACTTGATCTAGGCCTATGCAACTGAAAGTTCTTTATTATTTCCACAGAACCATTTCAACCCAGACTATGTGGCAGAATCATTTGGGGGAACTTTTAAAAACCATAACTGCCATTACTCCATCAAAAGTAGTTACAAGAGATTTCTAGTTTAGGCTATAGTGGACAGCCTTATATAAGATCAGGCCTCCATCAGGAAAACCTGGAACACCTGAGTAAAATTTTTTTTGAATGTTTGAAGGCATTAGAGAGTTACTGAGGCAAGACAAAGATCTTGAGCTAAGATCCTTAAAGAAGGAAGAGTCAAAGGTGAGCTCTGTCCTCTGTGAAGTTTTGCATAATGGTGTTTGCCAATTACTAACCCTAACAGTCTAGAAACTGGCAAAAAGCAACAGACAAGGCTTTATCTATTCTCAAAAGGCTAGGGCATAAGCTCAGAGTTCATAACTTGCCAAGCAGCGGGGTCCTGAAGGTATGCTGGACCATCCGCTGGATCCTGGAAGGGCTGCACTCAGCAGTAAGAAGTAACCACAAATAGAACAGTCCTCACAAAGACAAAGATTAGCCTTGGCTACTCCATCACAAATTGAAATAAAGTCATAGCCTTTATTCTAACTCCCTGTCAGAATAAAATAACATCCTTTATGGAGGAAAATAACATCAATTAAAATCTCAAATTTCCTCCATAATTTTTTATACATAATATCTGGAATTCAATCCAGAATTACATAGCAAGCCAGAACACAACAAAACAAACAGTTTGGAGCTATCAGACAGGAATTTTAAGATAGCTATGATTAATATATTGCAGAAAACAATAAGTGTTCACCAGCTGTGGTGAACTGCCTTTGAATCTCAGCCATGCCATGAGGGTGGCCGCTGAGAACTGCCCTTGAATCTCAGCCGCACCATGGGGGTGGCCACTGAGAGCCCTTTGGTTTCAGCTGCGCCCACTCCGGTCTGCCTCTTACGTCAGAGACAACTGCACATGCGCACAACTCTGTGCATGATTGGAAATTTGAAAGTCGCCTTGTTAGCGTGGGGGGTGACCGATCAGAAGAGACCACACCCTATATATTCCATGCCCTGAGCCCCAATAAATGAGTTCTTGCTTCAACTGAGCTCCCTGTCGCGTCTGATTGTCTCCGGTGAACGGTGAATGGCGAACTGCGAACGGCAGAGGCTGTGGAATGGGCGGACAGTCGGCTTTTACCTCCCTTGCTCCGCCTTGTCGGGGTGTGCCCCTCCCTCCCTTCCTTTCCCTCTGCTGGCTCCGAGGGTCGCAGAAAGAGCTTGTAACAGAAAGAGCTGGTAACAGAGAGAGCTGGTAACAGAGAGAGCTTGTAATCCTGACGGTGAGCAGGACCGGTGGGAGAGAGGCTAGAAACCCCGACAACTGGTGCACAGCATGGGGCACGCCCAAAGAGGTGTGTGAGGAACGCCCAAAAAGGCTAAGCAGATGGATCAACAATCCCTCGGTTGACGAACTGAAAGTGCGGCGGAGTGAGCAGTGGGTGATTATGTGGTAAGAGCACTCCAGGGAAAATAGGACAGGCAACTTTCTAAGGATGAACCTGCGCTCCTGTACCTTGCTCTCCTACCTTGCCTGTTTGCTAGGCATCACTTAGGCATGAGAAAATAAGCACTGGAGTTGGATTTTTGTCTCTTAGTAGTAAAATATAACTGTCAGCTGTTAGGGTCTATAAATTTGTCTTAATATGGACTAGTTTTCTTGGAACCTGCAAAAACTATAAACCAAGAAGTAAAAAAGCAATTTTTCTTCTTGAAAGACTTAACATATGTTCCAGCTTATTGAAAGCAATTAAATATTAATGTTAATTGTATATAAACCTAAATGATAATCTTAAAAGTCAAAGTGAGGGAATAAAGTTTACTTTGACCAATTTTAGTAGGTTACTGTATGTGTTAAGATCCAGAAGTAACCTTAAGTTTAAAATATTGAAATAGAACTAAAGATAAGGAAAACCTGTATATCTTGGGACAAAAGATATTCACATGTTAATAAGGCTCTGTTGAATGAAAGGTTTGATGAACACTTGATGTTTGATCTTTCTAGCCTGATCTTCTCCTTTTCTGAGAATTCATGGGAGTGTTTGCTTCAGGATATCTTGCCATGTAATTAAATTCCAGGAATTTTTATTTAGTTAAATTTAAGAGTTAATTTTATATATAGCATTGAAACAAGTTTTCTGACTCTTAGTAGTTAGTTCATTTTCAAATTTCCCCAGTAAGTTATTACATCTTTTAATGCATGGAGCTGTCAGTGTGAGTTGTTTTAAGTTTATCAGTTATTTCAAAATAGTGCAAATATTCTGAGAAATAACATAAAATTGCTGTTATTAGAGATTGAACAGTGTTTAAACTAACCCTAGTAATTCCTATCTATATAGAGGAAATTTCATACAAATCAACAAAGCTTGGATTTGTTGTATCCAGATTTGAGTTTCTGATTAGTTATATCTAAGTCTGATAAAACACTTAAGATCTGGAAATCAATAGATGCCATTGATTTTATATATATGGTGTTTTATTTGTAATATATAAACCTTGTTTAATTCTAGGCTGGTTATATTTGTGCTAAGATTTTACGTTCCTGTTAGGTTAAGCTCTCAAATATTATAACTAATAGTTTGTTGGTTTAAACAAGTATTTGTTAGCCTAGAAGCAGTGGCCATTACCACAAGCTAAGCTTCAAAGACTTAAAGAAATTACCCAAGAACAATTAAAACTGGGACACATTAGACCTTCCCTAAGCCCATAGAATAGTCCTATATTTGTTATTCAGAAGGCCTCTGGCAAATGGAAGATGTTACAGGATTTAAGAAAGATCAATGAGCGGATGGTTCCTGTGGGCACACCCCTGAGGGGGTTGCCCTGGATTCCGTCCATCCCAAAAGATTTGTCCCTCATTGTGATGGATATTGAATTGTTTTTTCTCCATTCCCCTCAACCCCACTGATTGTGAGAAGTTTACTTTCTCCGTACCTTCCACCAATTTTCAGGGGCCTGATGAGCGATATGAATGGACAGTATTGCCACAGGGCATGGCTAACAGCTCAGCCTTTTGCCAACGATATGTCTCTCAGGTTTTGCAGCCCCTTCAACAGTAGCCAGGAGTGGTCCTATATGCATACATGGATGATATTATTTTAGGAGCATCCACTACCCAACAGCTGAGCTCTGCCTACCAGAAGCTCCAAACCCTCTTGAGACAAGGGGGGTTACATGTATCCAGCAACAAGGTCCAGACCGTGCCTCCCTTTGAAATCATCATAGATATCCTCATATTCCTATTAAAGACTTGAAAAAAATTATCAGGACTTGCAAATTCTGTTTGCCTTTTCTACAAATTCCACCCCTCCAGTCCCCTGGAGTTAACCCAAGGGGCATTAAACCAAACTGTCTCTGGCAAACTGATGTTACTCATTATGCAGCTTTTGGAAAATTAAAATTTGTCTTTGTCTCAATAGATACATGCTCCCATGCTTGCTGGGCTAGTGCCCAGGCTGGAGAGAAAGCTAAACATGCACAGAGCCATTTTTTACCATGTTTTGCTATATTAAGCATACCACATCAAATAAAAACAGATAATGGCCCCTGCTTTACTAGCAGGGCATTACAAAACTTTTTAAATACTTGGCATATCAGCCACTCCACAGGAATCCCATACAACCCACAGGGCCAGGCCATAGTAGAGTGTCACAATAAGACATTAAAAGACCTATTACAAAAACAAAAATGGGGAATAAGCCCCCATGACCAATTACGGATGGCCCTACTTACATTAAATATTTTAAATTTTTCAAAAGATCAACCTCTAACGGCCTTTCAAAGGCACTGGACAAATCAAACGCCATATGCCAAAATAGAAGTGCGCTGGAAAGACCAACTGACTGGGCAATGGCAAGGACCAGATCCACTGATAAGTATGGGCAGAGGATTCGGATGTGTATTTCCTATAGGCGAACCGAATCCAATTTGGGTTCCTGCTAGGAACTTGAAATTCTGCCTTCAGACCACTCAGCAAATGGAAGAAAGCCATGATATAGACTCTCCCAAAGAGGGTGACCTCTTGAGGGCTTGTCTTTCTTCTCTCTTCCAGGACTGACCTTTTGAGGATTGCATAAGAAGAAAAGGAGTTATGAAGGCTGGGCTATTACTACCATTGCCATAGTCCAGACAGTGACTACTGCTCAAGAAGTGACACTGTTAAGCCTTCAACAAGGACGTATTTGCAGTTCTATGTTTTATTACCCTCTGCTTCCTTTTTTACCAGAGTATGGGAAGAAATAATTAGTTTGTTTAGTCTACCCAAGCTGTTATAAGGAGGTATAATAATTGTAATGTCATTAGTTATTTTCATGCTCGTGCGGTGGTGAAGATCATATCAACAGCAATAGATATTCAAGTGATTGAAGAAGGAGTTCCCCATACCCCAGAGCATTCATGGGCATTTATAGCCCTACAAGAGGTGCAAGCGACCTCTTGAGAATGTCATTACTGGAAGTGCTAGGATGGTAGTCAATGACGGGTAAGATCTCCTGAAAGATGGGGACAACCTAAGACAGGCACATCCTCGAGTACAGGATGGCATCTCTCATGCTCATACAAAAACAAAAAGGGGGAAATGTGGGGAACTGCCTTTGAATCTCAGCCACGCCATGAGGGTAGCTGCTGAGAACTGCCCTTGAATCTCAGCCGCGCCATGGGGGTGACCACTGAGAGCCCTTTGGGTTTCAGCTGCGCCCACTCCAGTCCGCTTCTTATGTCAGAGACAACTGC
Source organism: Phataginus tricuspis (assembly GCA_029783875.1). Classification (NCBI taxonomy): domain Eukaryota; kingdom Metazoa; phylum Chordata; class Mammalia; order Pholidota; family Manidae; genus Phataginus; species Phataginus tricuspis. Next base: position 17,651,511 of record JAQQAC010000477.1, read on the forward strand.
GCATGTGCACAATTCTGTGCGTGATTGGAAATTTGAAAGTCGCCTTGTTAGCGTGGGGGGTGACCGATCAGAAGAGACCACACCCTATATATTCCATGCCCTGAGCCACAATAAACGAGTTCTTGCTTCGACTGAGCTCCCTGTCACGTCTGATTGTCTCCGGCGAACGGTGAATGGCGAATGGCGAACGGTGAATGGCAGAGGCTGTGGAACGGGTGGACAGTCGGCTTTTACCTGCCTTGCTCCACCTTGTCGGGGCGTGCCCCTCCCTCCCTTCCTTTCCCTCTGCTGGCTCGGAGGGTCGCAGAAAGAGCTTGTAACAGAAAGAGCTGGTAACAGAGAGAACTGGTAACAGAGAGAGCTTGTAATCCTGACGGTGAGCAGGACCGGCGGGAGAGAGGCTAGAAACCCCGACAATCAGCATATGTAATATATATTTATATATAATCAAATGGATCTTATAGAATTGAAAAAACTCTGATATGAGCACAACAAATTATTACAAGATTAGAAATAGCAGACTATGTTAGTATACTAGAATATATAAACCTATATCTATATCTATCTAATCATCAAGAGTGAAGAACAGAATGCACAATAGAGAATATATAAAAGAATATTAAAAATACATGGAATATAGTGTAAAAGTGTTATTGGAATTCAGGAAGGAAAGAGAAATAAATGGCCAAAAATATAATAACCAACAATTTTAAAAATTGACAAAAGATATCAAACCATTATTTTAAGAAATACTGCTGACATCACAAAGGAAAAAAAGAAGAAAAGTTAACCATATCATAGGCAAACTGCTCAGAACAAAGCAAAGGTAAAATGTTGAACAGCATCCAGAAACAGAGACACAACATTCTGAAGAGGAACAACAACAACAAAAATTTCAGATAATAAATAAACTGAAAAGGGTAAACTTTAGAGGTAAGCCTTTAACAGAGGTTCAAAATACACACTGAATGTGAAATAAAGTGTGAATTCACAAAAACAAGCTAAAAAATTATAACATTTATGAGATAATTATATCCCTGACCAGTTTTTGATGATATCAAGGAAGCATTATTAATTATGTTTTAGTTGTGATAACTGCATTTGTTATGTTTTTTTAAAGGTTTCTTATCTTTTAGCACTATACACTGAAATATTTACAGGTGCAACAATATGATATCTGGAAAAATATGAGAGGAGAAAATAAGAAGGGACATGCATGACACAAGATGGCCATGGGGGATAATTAATGAAGGCGAGTACATGGGCATTCAAGATTATGTTCTGTTTACTTTTGTATGTGTGATAAAGTGGGGTTCCTATGGCCAGGATCCTCACTGAACTTAAATGTAACTGGCCTGTTGCTATGCTATCGCTTCCACACCTTTAGACAATTAGCCATTATTGTGTTAATATAAAGAGTTCCGCCCAGTGCTCTGCGCATGATGGAGTGGCGGGGCTGCAAGGCAGTAGGAGAGCGGAGCGAAGGTTGGAGTGGGGGCAGTGCCAAGGACAGAGGCCCAGAGGACGGCTCTGCAGGACGGCTGTGCAGAGATTCCCAGAGGACGGCTGTGCGGGCCTCCTGGCTGTGCAGAGAGGCCCAGAGGATGGCTGCGCGGGACGACTTTGCAGAGATTCCCAGAGGACGGCTGTGCGGGACGGCTGTGCAGAGAGGCCCTGAGGACGGCTGTGTGGGACGGCTGTGCAGAGATTCCCAGAGGACGGCTGTGCGGGACGGCTGTGCAGAGAGGCCCAGAGGACGGCTGTGCGGGACGGATGTACAGAGAGGCCCAGAGGCAGAGACCGGCTTGCTGCATCCGAAGCAGCAGTGATAACACAGACTCGCTCTGAGTGAATGGTATTTTAGTGACTGACCTGCCACCTGGAAATAAAGTTGGGTATAACCTTTTTACCCCAAGAACCCTTTGCTGTAAATTTCTTTGGTCACAGTGAATCTATAGTGAACTTGCCTGGGGCTGAAACTCATTTGCAAGACAGTATGTTTTTCAATCTCCGTAACAAGTTTTAAAAATTCTGTGTAATTTCTGTATGTCAGTGTGCATATTGTATGTCAATGTATTCTGTATGAATACACCTTAATCCCACCTCCCTGAAGCACTTCCTCGATAATATTCTAAAAAGCCTCAGAGTCTCATCTAGGCTAGCACTTTACTCCTATAAGAAACAGTAAACCACTAATACAAACCAACAAAAAACACCCTGGCATTTGATTTGAAAGCACCATACTCATTGTCAGAAAGTCACCTTCCCAGTCCCCCTCTAGTTGACTGAAACACATGCAGTGCCCCTCTGCGGCTGATGTCCCAGCCCGGACCGCCACTGAGCGCAGAACTGTGAGTTAGGAGAAAATAATGAACTGCAGATGGCACAGGAAAGTCAACAGGCAGAAGGTCATAGGCAGGAGAAGGCAAGTGATCTCTTCTGCCCGTCCCCTTCCTGTTCTTTCTTCCAGAAGAAGGAAAAGAGAAAGACCATCAATACACAGACACCGAAATGAGTGAAAAGACTCACCACCACCAAGATCTGTTATCTTTTTCATCTTGTCCCTGAGAAAGAAACTGCCCTTTGGCATGAAACTGAATCTGCCTGATGTCACATAAATGAAGAGAGAAATATGCACCAACTACCTGGCTGGGCGGCCACTAAAGCCAGGGAAGGTCTAGGAGGAAAATAATAGTCCAAGGTGAGCTTTGACTTTAGTAATAAAAGGAATCCATGGAATGAATTTCACATGGTACCCTTGAAACTGGTCTGTTTAGTGAAGAAAAAGGAAAAAAAAAAACTAATCCAAGGCGAGAAGGTGCTCCTGATAAATTCCCTGCTTATTCACCTGTGTCTTTTCAGAGGCCCTGAGAGCTGATATGAGGTCAAAAGCAAAGAGATGAGCTCAGTTCTTCCATGGTGGGAGTGATCGTTACACATCCTCCTTCTGACATGTGGCTGCTTCTTCCATGTCCAGCTGTTCTTTCCTTGTGCTTTGCTCACCACCTCTTTGGATTATTCAAAAACTAGGTGATTCTAAGGTGATTATATACAGTTACAGTCTCCCCTTCTTTCAACAACAGATCATGAATTAGACAAAATTACCATGAAGTTTATTATTTATGCATTCTGTAAGTAGTTATTAAACGCCAATTGTATGCAAGCCCTAGATTAGCTTCTACAAGAACTATAGGAAAGAATAAGAAACTCAGCTCTGCTCTTGACATTCCAAACTTGTTTAGAAAACCTTTATGGCTTTTGAGGCAAGATGGAAGAGTGAAGTCAGGTAGCACCTTTCCTTAAAACTAAATGAATGAACAATGTTAACTAAAAGTTAAAATCCAGCAAGCAAAATAAAAAATATATATACTAGTAGTCATCAAACAAAAGAGGGGACACAGTTTCATGACATAACCTTTGAAAAACAGCACTCAGGGAAAGTGAATAAGAGAAGATCCCAGGCATCCTTGCTGTGCTCAACCCAACTCTCTCCTTCTCCCAGAAATATGGTGGGTTTGGGAGATATTGAACAGACAGAATTCTGAAAAACCTCAGGACACTCCCTGTTTAGAAAGAAGTAGATAGAGAGGGTAAATTAGCAGCAGGGAAATGATTCCAGGCTCATTCACTTACAGATTCAGTGAGAATGTATTAAGAACTTTTGGCATATATTACTAAACTCTAGGCCCTGTAGATCATTAAAAGGAAGTAGCAGAAATAACCAGGGTCTATTCTGTAACAAATTATATTTGCGGTGATATGCAGGGAAAGATACCTCCCCTAGCATAGCACTTTAAGCAATATTTCAGAAAGAAGAGCAAAGTCAATATCCATCAATTTTGACTGTCCCTAATGCCCAAAACCCATATATCAGAGGGAAAATGAACAAATCTCAAACAGAGATATTTCCTGGTAAAGTTACTTTATATCAAGGCAGACAGATAATTCTTCAGGTATATAGGACATAGACACACACACACACACACACACACACACACCCCAAACAAAATAAAAAGCAGACAAAATAAAAGTTCAGGCTTTTCTCCACAGCAACACAATACTAAATTAAAGAAAATATGTAATCTATGTGTGCAGAGTTCTGATGGAGAAAAAAGTGTGAACAAATATTTTTAAACTTAATCAAATTGTTGTTCAAGTATAAAGGCAACAATAGGCATTCCAGATACCTTCAGGGTCAGTGACTCCATGAGGCCCACTTGGAGAAAATGGACTTGAGTCCAAAATATAGCAAACCAAGAGATGAATGTTAAGCTCTAGTACAAAGTCCCCCAGGGAGAACTGAACCTATTTGTATTTAGAAATAAAGCTAAACAACAGTAGGAAGTACATTTACAGGAAGGGAGTGTGATATCTTTCAACAATAAAAAATAGACCAAACTCCACAGTTTGGGGAGAGGTAGAAGGGAAAATAAACATATAATTTCCTCACATTTCTTTATGTTCTAAAGATGATAAATTAAGTTGAGATTTAAATATACTATTTGAGGTTATAAAGTTAACCAAGTGAATGACAGTATCAACAAAAATAAGGAGAAAGTGTATGTGTTAATTTTCTTACCTGTCTCAGTAAGAGGTCAATAGATAATTGATAAGGTGATAGAGGTTAAGCCACTAAAGTTATAAAAGAAATCTCTAGAAGGCCAAAAAACAGACTATGAATCTTTTTTCTTTTTCTTCTTTTTTTAAAGGTATTATTGATATACACTCTCATGAAGGTTTCACATGAAAAGACAATGTGGTTATTACATTCACCCATATTATCGTGTCCCCCACACCCCATTACAGTCACTTCCCATAAGTGTAGTAAGAGGCCACAGATTCACTATTTGCCTTCTCTGCGCTACACTTAGACTGTGAATCTTTGACATTATCATAAGAAAAGTGTGCTTACTCATAAAGACACATATATACACCATATGGAGAAAAGACAATCCATAGAGTAAGAGGGTGGCGGGGCAAGCATTAAAAATAGAAAACGTAATGTAAATTAAGAATAATTAAGACTGAAAATATTGATTATGTCAATAAATGTAAGATTTCTTAATGAGGCCAAAATACAGAACAAACCAAATCTGCAGTTTCATATCTAAAATAAACCCTCCAAGAGTCTCTTTACGACTTAAAAAGGTTAAAAGCAAAAAGGAAGTCAGAGATAAGCCAGTCAAATAGTAACAAAAAGAAAAATCACAATAGTAATACCAGAAAAGAGAAAACTGCAAAAACTATTAAAAACATACAGGGTTATTTGCACATTCAATAATAATTGAACAATTACTGTGCACCAAGTACTATTCTACACACTGTTAGAATGACCAAAATTTAATCAATAATGAGCTTATAAATGTTAATATTTCAGCATCAAAAACAAAATGTCAAAATTCATAAAAACATAAACATACAATAAAAAACACAATATTAAGAGACATTGACAGCCATCAGAGGACACAATATATTAAAAATGTATAATACAATCAGTATGATTAACTGAATAGACATATATCAAAGTGTATGTCTAACGTGAAACTTCTTTTCAAGTACTGATGACATATTTAATTTTAAAAATAATGAGCACATGAGTCCACAAGGTAAAGTCTCAGTGTATTCCAGGAAGTGGAATTAGAACAATCTTCTCTGACCATACTGCAATAAAACTAAATATTAATAATAAAAAGAAGAAAGAACCTAGCAACCTCAAATTTTTAAAGCTCTCAGTTCTCTCAGGTCTTGATGAAAGGGGAAAAGTTAAAACTAAAAAATACAGAGTATATAAAAATAACAATATTAAAGATACTATCAAGCAAAAACTTTGGAAGCTGGATGTAAGATAAGACTGTATAAAGCATTAAACATTTTTCCAAACAGATTATAATAAAAATGAATTTTAAAACTTTCTATCAAGAAGGTAGAGATGGGGGCTCTCTTGTCCCCTCCTGGCGTGAGCCAGGAGCTCTTTCCTCTCACTTTATTTCTAAACAAAAGCCTGTCCCTTGCTCTCCTACCTTGAGTGTTTGTGAAGCTCATTCTTTGGCTTCATGAACAAGAACCCGGCATCATATTTGGGGGCTCGTCCGGGATAGCTTTGGAGGTGAGTATTGGCACCCAAGCCTGCCTTTTCTTTCACTGTCCTTATAGAAGGAAGCCGTCTATGGCACACAACATCGGGCGCTTGTCAGCCACTTAAATGGGACTAGCCTGGCTTCCAATCTCAAAGTCTCAAGTGACAGGTTCCCCTGCGTCTCCCTCAGTGGATTCCCCATCTCCCTTGGGATCCAGGAAAGTCAGTTGAGTGGAGGCTAGGATTCCTTTTCAGAGGCATCTCCTTGGATGCAAGGGACTGAGGAAAGCCATGGGCAACTGCAAGAGTCTAGGTTGAGGCTACATTTCAGCGGCTTCTCAAAGGTCCGTGTGTCTGGACTGAGACCCTGACAGCCTGACTGGGTATCCATGAGGAGTGTCTCTCTTTCTCTGTCTCTGACTTCCAGCCTGCTTCTCCAGGCCGCCCTGGCCTCTGAGGAGGCAGGGGGCATTCCTAACTCTCTTCTAACTTCATCAATTTCATGGAACCCGATGCTCACCACCGTAAGGTAGGAGATCCATGCTTCGCTCTTATTTCTGACTCAATGCTGTACTTTTTATCTCATCAAAATGTGTCTGGGCACCCATTAGCCACTTAAAAGACAATTAGCATCGGCTACCAGTCTTAAGTCTCGGGTGAAAGGTTTCTGGTGTCTGCAGCTCCTTGATCCCCCACCTCCGGATGGATGGGTATGCTGGGGAGTGGCTGAGCTGATTTCCTACTTTCCTATCCTAATCTGTGGACTCCGAGGGCAGACCGCCGGACTAGTAGACAGTAGTCCTTGGATCTCGGCTCCAGCCGATTGATCCAATGGCGCTGAGTGAACCTCGGGCTAGGCTGCTGCCTTTGCGAGAGTCGCAGATGACCTCTGACCTCTTGTCTCACAGATCAGATTTGTTCATGTTCTCGAAAAATCCTCATTTGCCTATAAAACTCCCTAGACAACGCACCACCCTGGGCTCTCTTGTCCCCTCCTGGTGTGAGCCAGGAGCTCTTTCCTCTCACTTTATTTCTAAATAAAGCCAGTACCTTGCTCTCCTAAAAAAAAAAAAAAAAAAAAAAAAAGAAGAAGGTACAGATTATTCAACAAAATAAACCCAAGAAAAGTAAAAGAAAAAAAATGAGAGCAGAAATTGATGCATTGGAAAACAGAAAAATAATAGAATACGTAATTAAAGGTATAGCTCTTTGGGAAAAAACAATAAAACAGATGATAACGAACAGCTTAGCTAAGAAAACAAGAAAGAAAGTACAAATAAAATTACAAATTAAAAGGAAAAGTAACACATACATAAAACATTAAAGAACTGGAAGAATACTTTGAAAAATCTCCAAATAGATAAATCATAAATATTATTTGTTGTAATTATAAATAAATTGTAAGGTAGATGCTTTCTTAGATAAATATAAATGACAAAAATTGCCAAAAGCCAGGCTCAAATTGTTTCTCTTTCAGACTTTCAAAGAGCAGATGATTACAATACTATTTATACTTTTCCAGAACATAGATGAAGAAGAAAAACTTCAAATCACTTACAGCAAAAATAGCAAAACATTCTTACCAAACCTTGATAAAAGCAGTACAGAAAAATAAAGCTACAATCAATTTCACTTGAGAATATTTGTGTAGAAATCCTAAATGAAAAATCAGCAATAGAATTTAGCAAAGATAATTCAACATTAATATATAAAAGTAAAAAAAATCACATGAACAAATTGATACCCAAAATGATTTTGATGAATTTCAATATAAATTTCAATTTTTAGACCAGTAGAGAAACTGACATGTTAATTCCTTCAGAGCATTTACTGTGTATAAAAATATATATCTCACTATCTTGCTTAACAGTGGATTACTATAATGATGACTAATAAAGTCAGGAAAAAGACTTGTGGGGATCTCCCACAATTTCCATATTTTGCATTATTTTGGACATATCAGTCATAAGACAAAATAAAGAATAGCAAAAACATTGAGAAGGTGGCCAAAGAAAAAAAACTAGTTGGAATGACTGAATTTTAGAAAATCAAACCTTAACAACTAAAAAAATTTGTTACTTAATTTAAGGAGGTGGCTGAGTTAAAATTGATATATAGAAATCAAAAGATTTTTTAAATAAAAAGTCAGAAAGTAAATGTCATTTTAATGGGAATCAAAAAGTAAAATACCCAAAATTAAACCTAAAAAGAGTACAACAGAATGTATAAAAAGTAAAAAGCTTAAAATCATGGGAATGGAAAGAACAAATAAGGCCCAAAGTCAGTAGAAGGAGGGACATAATAAAGATGAGAGCAGATATAAATAAATTGAGAAGAATAAAACAATAGATAGAATCAATGAAAGCAAGAGCTGGTTATTTGAGAAAATAAACAAAATAGATAAACCCCTGGCCAGACTTATCAAGAAAAAAAGAGAGTCTACACACATAAACAGAATCAGAAATGAAAAAGGAAAAAGCACTACGGATACCACAGAAATACAAAGAATTATGAGAGAATACTATGAAAAATTATATGCTAACAAACTGGATAACCTAGAAAAAAGGGACAACTTTCTAGAAAAACACAACCCTCCAAGGCTGACCCAGGAAGAAACTGAAAATCTGAATAGACTAATTACCAGCAAAGAAATTGAACTGGTAATCAAAAAACTACCTAAGAACAAAACGCCTGGACCAGATGGTTTCACTGCTGAATTTTATCAAACATTTAGTGAACACCTAATACCCATTCTCATTAAAGTTTTCCAAAAAGTAGAAGAGGAGGGAATACACCCAAACTCATTCTACGAGGCCAGCATCACTCTAATAACAAAACCAGGCAAGGACACCAGAAAAAAAGAAAATTACAGACCAATATCCCTGATGAACATAGATGCAAAAATATTCAAAATATTAGCAAACCAAATTCAAACATACATCAAAAATGTCATCCATTATGATCAAGTGGGATTCACCCCAGGAATGCAAGGATGGTACAACATTAGAAAATCCATCAACGTCATCCACTACAAAAACAAAAAGAAGGACAAAAACCACATGATCATCTCCATAGATGCTGAAAAAGCATTCGACAAAATCCAACATCCATGCATGATAAAAACTCGCAACAAAATGGGTATAGAGGGCAAGTACCTCAACATAATAAAGGCCATATATGACAAACCCAAAGCCAACATTATACTTAACAGCGAGAAGCTGAAGCTTTTCCTTTAAGATTGGGAAAAAGACAAGGATGCCCACTCTCCCCACTTCTATTCAACATAGTACTGGAGGTCCTAGCCACGGCAGTCAGACAAGACAAAGAAATAAAAGGCATCCAGATCAGCAAGGAAGAACTCAAACTGTCCTTGTTTGCAGATGATATGATATTGTACATAAAAAACCCTAAAGAATCCCCTCCAAAACTATTAGATCTAATACCTGAATTCAACAAAGTTGCAGGATACAAAATTAATACACAGAAATCTGTGGCATTCCTATACACTAACAATGAACTAGCAGAAAGAGAAATCAGGAAAACAATTCCACTCACAATCGTATCAAAAAGAATAAAATACATAGGAATAAACCTAACCAAGGAAGTGAAAGACCTATACCCTGAAAACGACAAGACACTCTTAAGAGAAATTAAAGAGGACACTAATAAATGGAAATTCATCCCATGCTCTTGGCTAGGAAGAATTAATATTGTCAAAATAGCCATCCTGCCTAAAGCAACCTAAAGATTCAATGAAATCCCTATCAAAATACCAACAGCATTCTTCAATGAACTAGAGCAAATAGTTCTAAAATTCATATGGAACCACAAAAGACCCCATATAGCTAAAGCAATTCTGAGAAGGAAGAATAAAGCAGGGGGGATTACACTCCCTAACTTCAAGCTCTACTACAAAGCTACCATAATCAAGACAATTTGGTACTGGCACAAGAACAGACCCATAGATGAGTGGAACAGAATAGAGTTCAGATATACACCCAAGCATATACGGTCAATTAATATACGATAAAGGCACTATGGATATACAATGGGGAAATGAAAGCCTCTTCAACACCTAGTGTTGGAAAAACTGAACAGCTACATGTAAGAGAATAAAACTGGATTACTGTCTAACCCCATACACAAAAGTAAACTCAAAATGGATCAAAGACCTGAATGTAAGTCATGAAACCATAAAACTCTTAGGAAAAAACATAGGCAAAAATCTCTTGGACATAAACATGAGCAACTTTTTCATGAACACGTGTCCTCAGGTAAGAGGAACAAAAGCAAAAATAAACGAATGGGACTATATCAAACTAAAAATCTTCTGTACAGCAAGGGCTACCATCAGTAGAACAAAAAGATATCCTACAGTATGGGAGAATATATTCATAAATGACATATCCGATAAGGGGTTGACATCCAAATTATATAAAGAGCTCATGCACCTCAACAAACAAAAAGCAAATAAGCCAATTGAAAAAATGGGCAGAGGAGCTAAACAGACACTTCTCCGAAGAAGAAAATCAGATGGCCAACAGGTACATGAAAAGATGCTCCACATCACTAGTCATCAGAGAAATGCAAATTAAAACCACAATGAGATATCACCTCACACCAGTTAGGATGGCCAACATCCAAAACACAAACAACAACAAATGTTGACAAGGATGTGGAGAAAGGGGAACCCTCCTACACTGCTGGTGGGAATGTAAATTAGCACAACCATTGTGAAAAGCAGTATGGAGGTTCCTCAAAAAACTCAAAATAGAAATACCATTTGACCCAGGAATTCCACTCCTAGGAATATACCCTAAGAATGCAGCAGCCCAGTTTGAAAAAGACATGTGCACCCCTATGTTTATTGTAGCACTGTTTCCAACAGCCAAGAAATGGAAGCAACCTAAGTGTCCATCAGTAGATGAATGGATAAAGAAGATGTGGTATATATACACAACGGAATATTATTCAGCCATAAGAAGAAAACAAATTCTACCATTTGCAACAACATGGATGGAGCTAGAGGGTATTATGCTCAGTGAAATAAGCCAGGTGGAGAAAGACAAGTACCAAATGATTTCACTCATATGTGGAGTATAAGAACAAAGAAAAAACTGAATGAAGAAAACAGCAGCAGATTCACAGAACCCAAGAATGGACTAACAGTTACCAAAGGGAAAGGGACTGGGGAAGATGGGTGGAAAGGAAGGGATAAGGGGGAAAAAGGGCTATTACAATTAGCACACATAATGTAGCAGGGGTGGGGATGGGGTGGGGGGATACAGGGAAGGCTGTATAACACAGAGAAGACAAGTAGTGAATGCAATGGGAATATGTGATGGGGACTTCATAATAGGGGGAGTCTAGTAACTATAATGTTGCTCATGTAATTGCATATTTATAATAACAAAATTTTTTTAAATTATGGGAATGGAAAGAGGCTTAAGTAAAAGGAAGGAGACATATTCTTGGGTAGGAAACTTTACTGTGAAGATGTTGATTATTCCTAAACTTTATCTTGAAAGTAAATATTGTAAGTTTTTTATTTTTATTTTTTAAGGAATTTGACAAAATTGCATTAAAATTCATCTATAAAATTAAATGTGAAAACAGAAAACTTCTAAAACAGAAAAATTAGGGAACATAACCTGACCAGATATTGAAACATTATACAGCTACAATAATCAAAACATTACGCTACAAGACTAGATTATAAATAGACAGGTAGAACAGAGTACAATACAAAAAATAGATGAAAGTACTTAAGGAAATAGGGTTTATGATAAAGATCACATTTCAAATCAATAAAGAAAAGATGGACTAAATAATACTACTCAGTAGATAATTTTGACTTAACTTGCTGGGTAAATATTTAGCAAAAAAAAAAGTTAAGCCAGATAGTACCTTACTCCTTTCAGCAAAATAGATTGCAATGTATCAAAAACATTTAACAAAACATAGATAAAATGTATAATGAGCATAGGCAAGGGATCTTTCCAAGCAGAATATAAAACTCAAAAGCCATAAAGAAAAAATTGAAAATTATAATTGCCTAAAAGTTAAACTGCACATTTAATAATAATAATTGAACAATTATTATACACCAAGTACTACTCTACACACTGTTAGAATGATCAAAGTTTAAATCAATAATGAGCTTCTCTAAGCCCAATTATTTTTAGTTATTGACATTTTAGGAAAAAATATTTGCATCAAAAGCTAATTTTCTTATTTTATTAAGACAACATATAATAGGAAAAGAAAAGGAACAACCTAGTAGAAACCGAAATTCAAATGTGTAACATACATAGAAAAGATGCTAAATCTCACTTACAAATTTTAAAGTACATATCAAAATATTGAGATGCCTTGTATCTCCTATCAGACTGACAAGATTTTTTTAAAGTTAAAGAAGGATCAGGCTTCTCAACTCAGTGTTGAGAAGGATTTGGGGAAATAAGCACTTGTGACAATATGAGTAATAGTGTAAATTGGCACAACATATTTGAGGATAATAGTCAAAATCTCTCAAATGCCATAATTCTACTGATAGGCATTTTTTCTATGTATGTAATCAAAAAATACACTTAGATTCATCAAATTGACAGTCTGAAAAATAAAAACAACTGAATCATCTCAACAGATGCAGAAAAAGTCTTTGACAAAATTCCACATCCATTGAGGATTTAAAAAGAGAGAGATTAGCAAACTAGAAATACAAGGTTACTTCTCCAACTTAATAAAGTCATTTACAAAAAACCTAGAGTTAACATCACACTTAATGGTGAAAAACTAATTATTTCATCTTAAGATCAGGAACAAGGCAAAGATGTCTGTTCTTACCACTTCTATTTAACACTGTGGTGGAGCCATTGAAATAAGGCAGGAAAAAGAAATTAAAATCATCCAGATTGGAGATTGGGGAGGATAAAGTAAATGGGCTTTATTTGCAGATGACATGATCATCTATATTAAAAAACCTGATGGAATTTACAAAAGAGCTACTAGAACTAATTAGCAAGTTTATCAAAATTACAGAATAAAAGGTCAGTACTTTAGTTAGTCATATTTCTATATTACTAAAAAGGAAAACTTTTCAACAAACAGTGCTGAAACAATTACATATCTATCTACATAAAGAAAAAAAGGAATTTCCATGCTTACATTATGCAATCACACAACACAAGAGATAAAAGGCACCTAAATTGGTAAGGAAGAAGTTAAACTCTCACTATTTGCAGACAACATGATATTATACATAGAAAATCCTAAAGACTCCACCAAAAGACTATTAGAACTAATAACCGGATTCAGCAAAGTTGGAGGATACTAAATTAATACATAGAAATCTGTTGCATTCCTATATACTAACGATGAATTAGCAGAAAGAGAAATCAGGAAAATAACTCTATGTACAATTGCATCAAAAGAAAATAAAATACCTAAGAATAAACCTAACCAGGGAGGTGGAAGACCTTTACTCTGAAAACTACAAGACACTCATGAGAGAAATTATTTATTTATTTATTTTTTTAATTTTAATTTAATTTTATTTTTTTTACAATTTATTTTGGTATCATTAATCTACAGTTACATGTGCGATATTATGGTGATTAAACTACCCCCTTCATCAGGTCTCCCCTACCAACCCCATTACAGTCTCTGTCCATCAGCGTAGTGAGATGCTATAGAGTCACTACTGGTCTTCTCTGGGTTGTACAGCCCTCCCCGTGCCCCCCCAACATTACATCTGCTAATCGTAATACCCCTTTTACCCTCTTATCCCTCCCTTCCCACCCATTTTCCCCAGTCCCTTTCCCTTTGGTAACTATTAGTCCGTTCTTGGGTTCTGTGAGTCTGCTGCTGTTTTGTTCCTTCAGTTTTTTTCTTTGTTCTTATACTCCACATATGAGTGAAATCATTTGATACTTGTCTTTTCAGGCTTGGCTTATTTCACTGAGCCTAATACCCTCATGAGAGAAATTAAAGAAGACATCAATAAATGGAAATCTATCATATGCTTATGGATAGGAAGAATTAATATTGTCAAAATAGCCATCCTATCTAAAGCAATCTAGAGATTTAATGCAATCCCTATCAAAATAACAACAGCATTCTTCAACGAACTAGAGCAAATAGTTCTAAAATTCATATGGAACCACAAAAGATCCCAAATAGCCAAAGCAATCTTGAGAAGGAAGAATAAAGCAGGGGGGATCTCTCTTCCCAACTTCAAGCTCTACTACAAAGCCACAGTAATCAAGACAATTTGGTACTGGCACAAGAGCAGACCCACATATAAATGGAACAGAATAGAGAGCCTAGATATAAGCCCAAGCATATGTGGTCAATTAATATATGATAAAGGAGCCATGAACATACAATGGGAAATGACAGCCTCTTCAACAACTGGTGCTGGGAAAACTGGACAGCTATTTGCAAGAGAATGAAAATGAATTACTGTCTGACTCCATACACAAGAGTAAATTCAAAATGGTTAAAAGACGTGAATGTTAGTCATGAAACCATAAAACTCTTAGAAGAAAACATAGGCAAAAATCTCTTGAATATAAACATGAACAATTCTTTCCTGAACACATCTCCCCAGGCAAGGGAAGCAAAAGCAAAAATGAACAAATGGGACTACATCAAACTAAAAAGCTTCTGTACAACAAAGGACACCATCAGCAGAGCAAAAAGACATCCTATAGTATAGGAGAATATATTTGTAAACGATTTACCTGATAAGGGGTTAACATCCAAAATATATAAGAAACTCATACTCAACACCCAAAAAGCAAATAATGCTATTAGAAAATGGGCAGAGGATCTGAACAGACACTTTTCCAAAGAAGAAATACGGATGGCCAACAGGCACATGAAAAGATGCTCCACATCACTAGTCATCAGAGAAATGCAAATTAAAACCATAGTGAGATATCACCTCACCCCAGTTAGGATGACCACTATCCAAAAAAACAAGAAACAACAAATGCTGGCGAGGATATGGAGAAATGGGAATCCTCCTACACTCTTGGTGGGAATGTAAATTAGTTCTACCTGTTGTGGAAAGCAGTATGGAAGTTCCTCAAAAAACTAAAAATAGAAATACCATTTGACCCAGGAATTCCACTCCTAGGAATTTACCTGAAGAAAACAAGATCCCTGATTGAAAAAGACATATGTACCCCTATGTTTATCACTGCACTATTTACAATAGCCAAGAAATGGAAGCAACCTAAGTGTCCATCAGTAGATGAATGGATAAAGAAGATGTGGTACATAGACACAATGGAATATTATTCAGTCATAAGGAGAAAACAAATCCTACCATTTGCAACAACATGGTTGGATCTAGAGGGTATTATGTTCAGTGAAATAAGCCAGGCAGAGAAAGATAAATACCAAATGATTTCATTCATTTGTGGAGTATAAAAACAAAACAAAACAGAAGGAATAAAATAGTAGTAGACTCACAGACACCAAGAAGGGACTAATAGTTACCAAAGAGGAAGGGTTGGGGAGGGAGGAAGGGAGGAAGGAGGGGATTTAGGGGCACAGTAATTTGCAATGACACTACAGGCAGGTCAGTGGGATGGTAGTACAGCATGAAGAATACAATTAATGACTCAATAACATCTTACTACATTGACAGACAGTGACCATAATGGAGTGGGTGAGGACTTGATAATATGGGGGAATGCTGAAGCACCGTGTTGTGTATTTGAAACCATCATAAGATTGTATAGCAATGATATTTTAATTTAAAATAAATAAATAAAACTTTTAAAAAATAAACAAAAAAGCATCCTAACCCCACTTAGCCTGTAGGAGCTATCTTAAACAATCAAACTATACTATGTAAGAACACTTTATTGTGAGCCATTTACCTCTCCCCAACATTATCATATGTTTTCATTTCAAGGAGTAGTACATTAGAGGGTGTGATTCTTAACTCTTCATTCTCCTATCAATAGAGCATTCATACTGGATTATCTGGCTTTTGTTTTGTTTTTATGTTGTAAACCACCCCATATTTGTTTATCCCATAATCAGTTTTATGCAGAAAGATTAAAAACTATGTATATGGTTTTGCTGGAAATTGTCAGTTATAGTATTTTAAAGTGGTGGAGTGGCATCTGTTTATAGGAGAACAATTGTAAATAAAGTTGTTTCCAAGTCAAAAGAAAAGTATAGCTTTCTATTTTTGCTGATGCATATATTATCTTATTTTAAAGGATAATCTTTTTAACAAATAAGAGATCTCTCTAGAGGAGATCATTCTCACCTGGAATCATGCTGAAGTCACGGGAGAAGCTGTGGCAGCCCGTCCAGAGGAGGGGAGGGCAGCACAGAAAGAGGAAGCCGAGGGAGTGATGCCTGAGAGCTCGGGGGCAGAGGCGCCCACTGCGAATTTGCATCCAGAACCTTCTGAGGCCTGATAAGCTTTGCTGCCCAATCTTGGATATCCATGAAATTCCCTACTGCATTCTCTTAAAACGCCCCCACCTTCTCACAAGCTGTTTTGAGCTTTCACAGGTGAATTTTATCTCCTGATTACCCAAAGGACCCTGACCTGCGCTCTTGTTGAATATCCTGCATTATTCCGTAGTAGAGGTGCAACCTTACCTTGCTGAAAACAAAGCGATCTGAAGCAGGTGCTCTGTGCACTCCTGTACCCAGTCAAGTCTAGCCAGTGTGATTTAAATAGAAACTCACCCAGCAACATTTCAACTTATGAGAAAATTCATGATGAAGATTTCTATTTCTGAGTAGGTTATTCAGAATATTTTGTTTAAATCTTATAGTATGTTCCATATGAATCACAAATCATAGAAGAAAGCTTTCAAACCTACAAAATAGCTTTTGAAAAAATATCAGAAAAATCAACAGGAAAGGTTAGAGGAAATTTGTACAAATATTAAATATAATAAACATCCAGAGATATACAAAAAAAGAAAGCACATACCATATAAGCATTAACGAATTAGAGAATAATTCCAAGCTGACATATAAACAAGTGCCTAAGACAATGATAAAGGCTGATAAGAGATTGGGCCCATTAGGAGGAACTGACTTCTTCACAAACAGAACCTATCTGTGCACAGCTACCCAGAACCCGCTCAAGTACAGCTGAGATGTCATCTCTTCTAGGAGGCCTTTCCTGACCTTCCCATTAAAGGGAACTTTCTTTTTTGGTCTCATTGTATAGTGTGCTCTTTCTTTTCTAGCAGTTATCACATTGCCTGACATTTGTTGCTCATACCAGTGAGCTCCTAGAGAACAGAGGCCATGCCTTAATAATTGTTTCTGCCTCATAAGCGATCAATAAATGTTTGTTTAATACAGGATTAAAAATCAGAACTTTAAAAACGAAAGAAGTTTTCTTAATTAAAAAATAAAAACACTTGCAGTTTCATAGAAAAACTTAGAAAATAAAGAAAAATAAAAGAAGAAAAATACTACAACACTCATAAAATCCCACCATCCAAACATAACCATATCATTGCAGATAGAAATGCACACACCCACACACACACTCATAAACACACACATAAAGATGTATAGCTATGTTGCTCATTTGTTTCACAAGTCAGAGGAGCTGGTTTCTAGCCCAGTCTCCCGGAGCTGCTATTTCAAAGGTTTCTGTCCGTCATGAAATTCAAGGCACTTCCTCGATCCTCGTCCTCAATAGCACCAACCAGTGCTCACTGCCTTTACCCTTCCTAGAACACTCCCCTCCTTTTGTTCCCTTCAGATCATACTTTCCTCGTTCCTATTCTGCATCTCCACCTGGATCAGCTTCCATTCTCCCATTAATGTGGCCATTCAAACCAAAGTCCTGCCTTCAGTTCTCCACTTGCCTCCCAAATGTCTCATCGACACCCAAGACTTTTAACCATAATGTGTTGGCAAGTGGCGCTATCTTTCCAGTCCTATTTCCATTCCAAGCCTCAGCCCAGGACTACTAACTGCTTGACATAAGTCCACTTACATGTACCCCTAATCTTCAGACATAACGTGTATAAAACTCAGCCAACCATCTTTGGCTCCTCAAAGGTCCTACTCAACTCCCCAGTGTGTCAGGAGTCCCACCATTTTTCAGGCAGTCCAAATCTCAAAACCCTATCCCACTACCTCCCTTTCACATTTGCCAGTCCCTAAGCCATTCTTTATTCATTTCTATCCCTCTCTGTTCTCAGTGCTGCCACCTCTATGCATCTCACAACGGACAGTTACAACAGCCTTCAAAGCAGCCTATCTTTCTCTAGTCTCCTTTTATTACAATTCCTCGTGGACCTCACAACCAGGTACAATATCCAGAGCGACTGATTCATTCATGTCAAACGTTACTTAAACAAATAACCTGTAATGTCTCCCTATTGCTAAATTAGTTAAACTCCAAACTCTTTAGATATTTAAGACCTCAACAACCAAAAGGCAGCTTTCCATTCTTGTCTTAAAACATTCATTTCCCTGTATCAAACTAATGATGAATTTCACAGCCCCTTGTCATTTCCCCAATCATCTTTGGATGTCTGTCCACACCCCTGTAATTTTTTTTATGGTGTTTCTTTCTTTTCTTTTTTTAAAATTTTGGTATTATTAATGTACAATTACATGAGCAACATTATTGTTACTAGACTCCCCCTATTATCAAGTCCCCACCACACACCCCATTACAGTCACTGTCTATCAGCGTAGTAAGATGCTATAGAATCACTACTTGTCTTCTCTGTGTTATACTGCCTTACCCGTATCCCCCAATCCCACCCCCACACCCCCTACATTATGTGTGCTAATCATAATACCCCTTTTTCCCCCTTATCTGTCCCTTCCCACCCATCTTCCCCAGTCCCTTTCCCTTTGGTGACTGTTAGTCCATTCTTGGGTTCTGTGTGTCTGCTGCTGTTTTGTTCCTTCAGTTTTTTCTTTGTTCTTATACTCCACAGATGAGTGAAATCATTTGATACTTGTTTTTCTCTGCCTGGCTTATTTCACTGAGCATAATACCCTCTAGCTCCATCCATGTTGTTGCAAATAGTAGGATTTATTTCCTTCTTATGGCTGGAATATTCCATTGTGTATATGTACCACATCTTCTTAATCCATTCATCTACTGATGGATGCTTAGGTTGCTTCCATTTCTTGGCTGTTGTAAATAGTGCTGTGATAAACATAGGGGTGCATATGTCTTTTTCAAACTGGGCTGCTGCATTTTGGGGTAAATTCCTAGGAGTGGAATTCCTGGGTCAAATGGTATTTCTATTTTGAGGAACTTCCATACTGCTTTCCACAACAGGTAGAACTAATTTACATTCCCACCAGCAGTGTAGGAGGGTTCCCATTTCTCCACATCCTCGCCAGCATTTGTTGTTTGTGTTTTGGATGGTGGCCATCCTAACTGGTGTGAGGTGATATCTCATTGTGGTTTTAATTTGCATTTCTCTGATGATTAGGGATGTGGAGCATCTTTTCATGTGTCTGTTGGCCATCTGAATTTCTTCTTTGGAGAAGTGTCTGTTCAGCTCCTCTGCCCATTTTTTAACTGGCTTATTTGCTTTTTGTTTGTTGAGGTGCATGAGCTCTTTATATAATTTGGATGTCAACCCCTTATCGGATATGTCATTTATGAATATATTCTCCCATACTGTAGGATGTCTTTTTGTTCTATTGATGGTATCCTTTGCTGTACAGAAGCTTTTTAGTTTGGTATAGTCCCACTTGTTCATTTTTGCTCTTGTTTCCCTTGCCCAGGGAGATATGTTCATGAAGAAGTTGCTCATGTTTATGTCCAAGAGATTTTTGTCTGTTTTTTTCTAAGAGTTTTATGGTTTCCTGACTTACATTCAGGTCCTTGATCCATTTCGAGTTTACTTTTGTGTATGGGGTTAAACAATAATCTAGTTTCATTCTCTTACATGTAGCTGTCCAGTTTTGCCAACACCAGCTGTTGAAGAGGCTGTCATTTCCCCATTGTATATCCATGGCTCCTTTATCATATATTAACTGACCATATATGCTTGGGTTTATATCTGGGCTCTTTAGTCTGTTCCATTGGTCTATGCACACCCCTGTAATTTTGTCCATGTGATTTCTACCACCAAGAGTGCCCATTCCACCATACCCAATAATCACAAATCCTCCCAGCCCCTCAAGGGCCAGCTCCTGTTCCCTAATCCTGCCACAAAAAGAACAGGTCCTTCTCTGAAACTCTATAGTGCTCATATGTCAGCTCCCCAGCAGGACCTTAGTACCTGAAAGGCAAATACTGTGTAATTCATAAGTCTCCTCTATACTTGCATCAGCTGCCATGCAACAAACATTTGTGAAACAAAGAAAGAGACTGAGTGTAGTTACATAGGAAGGGCTGAATTTTGGAGTCTGAAAGCAATGACTGACACTGACCCTTGAAGAAAGCATATGACTTGGATTAATGGGGACTGTGAGAAAGACATCCAAGAAGGAAAACAATAGTGGAAGCACTTGGGGCATAATCAACAGGAATATCCCTCACTGTGTAGGGCTCTTGTGACTCTTTCAGGACTGTATGCCCCAACTTACTACATGCTAGTCCCTTCCATTGTCATAACCAAAGACAATCCCCTGGCACTGTGTTCAGGTGAGAAGGATCAACTAAAGGTGCTGCAGAGGGAGCCCTGGGTGGGTGGAGAGGGAAGCAATGAGCTTTGACAAGATCTGGCTGGAGCAAAAGAATTACTACCAAGAAGGAGATGAGAGGAACACCCAGAACTCTCTTATCTTTCAGCTGTGCATGCTGCTATGGAGTGAGTAAGGAAACTGCCACTCATTTTCGTCTCTTTTCCAACAACTTCATTCATGCACATACCAAGAAGCAGTAAAAAATAAGCTAAATAGCGCAGCTCTAGCCCTGAGCTCAAATCCCAACTTTTACACTTAACAGCTGTCAGCAAAGAGAGAATTGCATAACCTTCTGTGCCTCTGTTTCCTTTTCCATAAAATGGAAATAATGAAAGCACACATCTCTTAGAGTTGTGTGGTAGTCCCAGCCAATTACACAAGCACAAAACACTTTATTGGTACAATTCTCGGAAAAATCCACTAGCTAGAAAAGAGAGGACTATCAGCACTGGATACTCTATTAGTGATCTGTAGACCTCATCTATCGTAGGGAACACTCACTGAGTAAACACTGGGCTCTGGACATCACACCAAATGCCATACGTCCCTCTAGGAGGCACGATTACTATTTCTATTTTACAGATAAGAGCGCTGATGTACTGAAAAGTTAAGTGAGTTAAGCTGGGAACCAGGATTTAAATCTTTTTGTTTACCTTGCTCTGCATCATTGATTCAACGAATATTTAAAGAGGATCTGCTAATGTCTTGTTCTAGGTGCTGAGGATACAGCAATGATCAAAACAGACCAAAATCATGCCTTCATGGAGCTTATATTCTAGTAGAGGGAGAGAGAAAACCAACAAAATAAATAAGAGTATAGATAGATAGATAGATAGATGATAGGGAGGGGTCAAATGCTATAAGAAAGATTACCTAGGAAAGGTAAACCGAAAGTCAGAGTGGGTGGTAGGCAAGGGAAATGCCATTTTAAATAGCATGACCAGAGAAGAAGGCTCACTGAGCAAGATATGTTTGAGAAATGACAGGAAAAAGATAAAAGAGTAAAAGTCTCAAGGGGGGGAGCATTTGAAATAGAGGATATAGGAAGTACAAAGGCCCTGAGGCAGGAGTTTGCCTGGTATATTCAGGGGATAGCAAGAAGCCAGTTGTAGCTACACTGGAAAAAGAATGGGAAGAAAAAGAAGGTGGGGTCAGAGAGATGGGTGCTGTAAAGGAAGAGCACATAAATCACACAGGTCTTTATGAGCCCTAGGGTAGGGTAAGGACCTGGCTTTTACTTAGACTGAGATAGCGGGTTGGTGGGATTTGAGCAGGAGAGACATGAACTGACTTAACGTTTTAATAGGTTACTCTGGTGGCTGCCTGGAGAGCAGCCTGAAGGAGACGTGAATAAGATGAGTGCCCTTATAAGAGGAGACAGCCTAGAGAAGATCACCCTCTCCCTGCCATGTGAACACTCAGCAAACCAGGAGGTGGGCTTTCAACAGAACTGGATTGTGCTCATGCCTTGATCTTGGATTTCCCAGCCTCCAGAGCTGTCAGAAATATATTGTTGTTTAAGCCACCCCACCTATGGTATTCTGTTACAGGAGCAGAGCCAAGCCAGCCCTCAAGCTATAGCACAGATTAAAGTAGAAAATGAGATGATGTGACCATGGAAGGTTATACGTGCATGGGAAAGAAATCCTTCAAATTTACAATATTTCTTATTCTAGTAAGTTCCAAATTACCTCACAAATATGTAAGTAATTAATTAGCACTCCTTGTGGATAACCAGTAAGTCCTGTAAGCTCTGCTCTAAATATAAAATTCCTAAATCTGGATATCTGTAACCACCACCACCACCAGGGACACAGCAAGAAGACTTAAAGGCAAATTAGAAAAAAGACCTCTCCCGACACCTCAGCCAGACACCTCCGCCAGGCACACGTGCAGCCGCGCTACCTTCTCCAGGTGTCCAAGCGGCGCTCCCTCCCGCCGGCCCGCAGCTCAGCCTCCCTGCCTGCCTCCAACTTCCAGGCTTGCCCTCACCCATAAAAGTTATTCTCCACGCAGCTACAAAAGGGGTCTTTTTAAAAAGTTATGTAAAATGTCACTGCACTTAGAACCCACAGGCCCTTGATGGCCGGGCCACTGTGTCCCACTCTGACGAGGCCTCGCCTCCACAGGGCCCCCAGCCATCTTGCTGCCTGCACAGCGCCTGGAGCTCCTTCCCTGAAGCCTCGTGCCAGCTGCTCCCAGGCGGGAAATCTTCCTCTGCTCCCTTCCTGCTGGGCGTTGCAGCACCTTCCTCACCATTCAGGGCGAGGCTCTTGTATCTCGGGCTCCGAGGAAACTTCTGGAACCATCCTGATTATTGCAGATACCGAGGGGATAAAAGGGAGTATGCGGGATGGAATGGGGTCCTGCGAGAATTCACCATAAGTAACACAAAGGAGGGGCAAGAACACGTGGGAGGAAGATCAGTGCCAGAGGACGGAGACCATGCTTTCTGAGGGGCCTCAGAGCAGAAGGGCCGGCTTCCAGTAGAGCCCTGGGCAGCAGAAAAGAGAGTAAAAATCTGGTTTGCTTTTCAACCACTCAGGCTTACCTTAGACCTCTGAACGGGCATAAGGTCACCCTGTTGGGTCCAGGGAGCAGGGTGCAGCACTACAGGATCCCCTCTCGATGCAGGCAAGGAGGTCAGGAAGAAGCCACAATCCTAGCCAGGAGTCCCTTCTCCCACATGGATGTCCCTGAGGAACTAGGTCTTTGCTGCTGCCCCCTGGGCTGACAACCACGGGTGCCAGACTAATTCTATAGCAAAAATTCTAGGAAAAATAAGCATTTCTTCCCTTTGGTGGTGGAAAATGCACTGAACTTGAAACGAGGAGACCTGGTCTGGAGCAATAGGCTTGTATTTCTGTGATCCTGGCAAATCTCTAAAGTCTCTTCATCTCTTTGTGCCTCAGTTTCCTCATCTGAGAAATGAGATGGAACTAATCACTGTTTCTAAAAGTTTGCTCCAGATACCACTCAATATACTTTTAGGAACCCAGAGCTGCTGACGCTGAATCTCCAGGGAGACATGAAGAATTGGCACTTGACAGGGCTCCCCGGGCAATTCCTTTGATCTCTAAGTACACTTCTTGAATGTTCTGATTTTTAATCTTTAAATCTATACAAATATTGGAGAAAAAAGAATTGTGGCATAACTGAATTTATCTAATATCATTTAGATTATCATGTCACCAAATCACAAGTCAGTCACTGTGCTGCAGTCACCAAGGGCCACACCCACCCACAGCTGTGACAAATTATTGACTAAATGACCAGACTTTTCACTTCCTCACCAAAGCATGGGGAAGTTCCTCACCTCTAGCTGCCTTAAACCTCTCTGAGAAACAACTTCAAATTATTAATGCCTTTCAATCTGTCCTCAAGATGAGAAATTCTGTGTAGAAATAAAGTGGTTTATAATCCCACATGTCCATTCTGTTATAAACTGCAGATGGCAAACCAAGCAGTTATGAACTATGGTGTGTGTGTGTGTGTGTGTGTGAGAAAACTCAGAACTCAGTACTCAAGGAGGATATTTCTGCACTCCTTTGATGGGAATTTGACAGCTTAGACATAAGGCAGGTGCTGGCTGGGAAGACCTCGGATTCTGGGAGGTGCCTGACAAAGGCCTGGGCTAGAGTGACTGTCCCCCCTCCACGCCTGCCAGCCAGGGCAGCTGCACCTGCCCTTCCCAGAGAAGCGACCTAAAGCAAGCACAGAAGAAAGCTGGAAGGAAAATGACTGCAGCTGACACTGAGGACCCATTTTCTGAATCCAGTTTATCTGAGATTGGAGTGTCATTCCTCCAGGAAACAGCAGAACACTTCGGGCTCAGAAAATGGTGTCTTTGAGGAGTGCACGGACCAGAAGGTATGATACATTGTCACCAGAGGGCTTTCTTCTGACCCAGATCCCAAGTGCCGTTAGCCTCGGGCCGCTATTGTGGGAGGGGCTGATAGATCTACCAAACCCTTGGTGGCTTTGCTTCTCTACTAGCTAAGATTAACGTGATGCTTAATTGGTAGTGGACATGATCTCTTTAGTGTTTCCTATCAGTACCAGCAGCAGAATCAAAACCGTCCCCCCGGGTCCCATACGTGCATCGTGTAACATTGATGACATTACATTCCCCCAACTTGAGGTTGCATTGCTCCTTTATTCCAGACACGGCACAGTTTAAGTGATCATCTTTTTCTGAGACAAGGGCTAAGTTAAGGCCTGTAAGCAGGTGCACTTTTCTTAGCGGCAGTTGCACCAGAGGGCATGCCATGAGTTTCTGACCTGAATTCCTGAGGAAAGGAAAATGACTGTTTAACAGCATTCAGCAGCACGTGCTGGGCTGTATGCAATGCACGGGGCTAAGAGGACAGAGGGGGAGCTAGCAACAGGAGGGCAGGGCCTGCCTGCCTGCACCCAGCTGCCTCACTGACCAGCCAAGGCGGCAAGCAGGCTGATGTAAAATAAGCTGAAGACTGCAAAGCAGCAGACAGCAAGAGCCAAAGAGCCCTGGCTTTGCTGCATCTGTTTCTGAAGAAGAGTCTGTTCAACCTGCACCAACACTCCAGTGGGAATGCTTCTGGAACAGGTAAATTTAGGTACAGTTTTGAAGTAAGATGTGAAAAGGATTAGTTTAGATTAGGCAGGAGGGAAATCCACGGCCAAGAAACAGAACTCAGAGGATGCACACGTAAGAGCATGGTTCAGAGAATAAAGATCTCACCTCTGCTGGTGAATGTGGCCTTTTGTGTTTCCATTTATAGTCATTAAGAATCAGAAGAACAGGGGGAATGTGTTCTAAGTTCTTGTATCCCCCACAGTTTTTGCACATAATAGATGCCCACATTATAGCTCATAGAATCATAGCCTCTTATAATTGGACTGAATGTATGCACCATCCCATCTCTTTGCCGAATGAATAAATTAATGAACAGAATATGGAAAAGGCCTGGTTACAATAGGAGAGCCACAGACAGTTTAAAAAGTGAAATTGAATCATTCCACAGGAATCAGTTGAAGGCAGAACTTTCAGGCAGCCTGGAAGGTTAAAATTTGATCCCAGAGGTGAAAGGGAGCCATACCAGGTTCTTAAGCAGTGGAGTGAAACTGGAGATTTCTTTGAAGAGAGATTTCCCCGGCAGCTTTTCTCAGGAAAGAGCAGAACAGGGCAGGCCAGCAGGATATAGCCTCGAAGTCACCCTGGCAAAGAAGGACTGACTGAAACGTCTCCACCAGGGATTTCCCCTGGCCCTTCCAGATTATGAAGTCCCAGTAATTAATCCTTTCTTCCTTCTCCACCTCCCCACACCTTACCTTAACCCTGACAGTACTTAGTAGCTCAAAATGCACCATCTGAAGAAAAGAACATGCTTCTGCAAATGGCTGAGAATCTGACCTGTTCCAGATATGCAGTTCCATCCAAGAAACAAGTTATACTGCGTTCCCAGCGTGAGTGCACGAGCAGCAGCCTGACGGCCGTTTGCATAATCCCTCTTCAGTAACAGGATTTGAGAATAACTATAGGCAAACTAAATAGTATCTATTAATTTCAAACTTGCTTGAGCTCTATCTTTAATGGGGGTAGCTACAAAAGCACTATGGAGATTTTAAATCCATGAATTATGAAGTGTAGCATTTGTTCTGTTCCAGGAGACATACTGCAGAATAAGACACTTGTGTTACTGTGGAATCACCAACTGATTCTGGTATGTCTAATTGTTTTTGGATAAGGCTGTATAGTATTTTGTTTAGAAAGGTCATCCGAGAGTGGCAGAAAAAAATTGCGTTAAGAATTATATATCATAATGGTATCAAGATAATAATAGTATCAATAATAATATGGTAACAAGAATAAGATATACACACGTCAAGTCAGCAACGACTCAGGAACCCAGACGCAACTGAATGTCGTAGGTGACTTCTGCAGGGACTGACATCTCTACCCAACACAGTCAGCAGCACAAGGACAGGGACCACACCTAACAGGACACATGCTCCAAGCCAAGCATGGGGTCTGGTACATAGCAATATAACGTTGAAAGAAATGCCCAATCCGATGAAAAAAAGGAAGGAAGAATTAATGTGGCTTATTTACATAACACAGGCAATTAATATACCTAAGAAATTTATACATAAGACTTATTTTTCCAAAAAACTAGAAATAGCAAGGGTTTCATCATTTTCACTCATAACCATATATGCCCACATGTATCCCTAAGGGCCACATATAGCTCAAGAAAACACACCTGCAAAAGAAAACTTTAATTCTTAAATTCTTTGTACAGCAGAAACATTTCACAACCAGCAGAATATTTTATAACCTTTTAAAATGAATTACTGCTGGTTAACCTTTTAGTCTTTTCCATCCCTTTGTGGAGTACCAGGCAATGTGCTTGATGACTGAAGAATTGCAAAGGAAGGAAAAAAAGAGCTAACTTTTGGGTTTCTTCCACTGGATAATTTCTCCAAAGAACATCTTATTAAGCTTTACTCTAAACAGATGCATTTTTGGCAGAACCAAATAATACATTTTCTGCTCTACTTTAATATCCATATTTTCATTTCATGGGTTTTATCCCTAAGTTCCAAAGGATATTCTAAGTCAAATGAGAACTTAACCAAAGTCATCAGCTAGTACTTCAAAAAAAATAGATCTTAATTTTAAAAGGAGATAGGATGTCTGAATATTAACTATGTCCTCAATGGAGCAGCTATTAAAGAGCTAGGCAAGCAATGGCAATGTGTTTCATCTGAGATTTTAACAATTTGGGCATCACCTCTTTTTTGATACATAAACACAAACAATGCACACACTGGACACACACAGAGCTTATCTATGTCTGAAAGAATGTGGGAGAGAGAATGGCTGAAGAGAGATGAACTGAGGACTGTGATTTCGATGCGGCTCATGTTCAGGACAGAGGTGTTGTTCCTACGCATATACTTCTGTCCATGTAGAGGACCATCTTCCCTCATTGTGAGTTCTGTGGAACTATGATATTGCCATACAATTTGCTCCAGTCATAGCTTGGATTACACTATGTGGAAATCCTTTGGTATCAGTATTTTGAATACAAAATACTAACATATCCTCTAATCAGAGCACAGTTGGATTCACTTTATCACCATTCAGTGGTGCAATGATATGACAGGTCTTGGTGACATTAAGCAGATTCCTCATGCTCATGAGTGTTACAAAAGAGAAGTACACGGTGCAATGGGAACCCAAAACAGAACTAATTCAGGTCACAAGGTAGTTCTCCAACTTGGTTGTACATCAGAGGAATTGCCTGAGGAGATTTTAAAAAACCGATTCCTGGGAGCCACCCCTAGATATTATGATTTAATTGTTCTGGAGTGTGACTCTGCATACCAGCAGTTTTTAAAGTTCCCAGATGAGTCCAATGTGCAGAAAAGTTTGAGAATCATAGCTGCAGAGCAGTGGTTCTCAAGTGTTAGGGTGCATCTAAATCCTACAAAGGGATTATGAAATGCAGATTTCTGGGCTCCAAACCCAGTGTTGCAGACATTAGTTGTGGAAAAAGAGCCCCCAGATGTGCATATCTAACAAGCCCCCAGGGATGCAGCTACTGCTTTAGGGACCACATTTTAAGAAGCACTATTTTAGGGGATGGGGTGAGGAGGTACAAAGTAGGGGGAAGGGAGGAAGGGAGTGTTTCTGGCAGTACAGCACAGCATGAAGACCTAGAGACATGAGTGCACAAGGGCAAACACATTCCAGGAACTAAAAGATTTGTGATATGGTCAGAGTTTAGGATGCAGGGAGAGAGAATCCCACAAGTCGAGACCTAAATGTAGGTGGGCTGGTCCTGCCAACTGTGGTTTTGATTGAGGAGGAAATGACTCTGAGGCAGAAGAGGCTGCCGCTCTTCACAGGGAATGGCCACAGCAGCTGTACCATCAGCAAGCCCACTGTAGGGAAAATGTAAGTTTTGACCAGAATTCCTGGCCTGGCCTTGATAGTGCCCATTGTATGTACACCTAAGAGCCTGTTTGCACATCAGTGGGGGTATCTGCTGCTGGTCAGTCACGGAATTGCCAATCCGGGGTGAGGGGTGGAGAGGAAGCAGCTATTCTGGCCTCCCGTCCATTCTTGGTACCCAATTGGTCAGGGCCCCGCCCCAAGTCACCAGGGACCCGCCCACAGAGCTCCTCCCAGGTTAAGGGGTGGGGAAAGGTGGGAGCCAGTGGTGGCTGGTGGGAGAGAGCTTGGGAGCCAAGTGGGAGGGGGCAGAGTGCCCAGGGAGGAAGAGAACCGGACAGCTGGGCTTTGGAGCAGAGCACTGTGGGGAAGAGAGACTGAGCCATGAGAACAAACCCTTTCATTTCCAACCCCTCACCCTTGTTTTCCTTTGGTCTCATTGGATTCATACAGTATTTGCCCTGGGCAGGGAACCTCCTTCCTACCAGAACTACACCCATTAGGTCTCATATTATTAAAAATCCAGGCTGACTTATTTAAAAGTAATAATACCCTATTCAGGTACGCATGTTATAGCCTTAATGACATTTTTGCGAGCATGATCTCATCCAATTCTTACAGAAATCCTGGAAGGCAAGAAGGACTGGTACGTCTGTCTTCATTTTGCTGACAAGTTAAAAGAAAATGGTGGGGCCTGGTACAGCACCCAAGCATTCAGCCTCCTGGTCCAATAATCATCTACAACTCATTACCCTGTAACTTTTAATCCTATTACCAAATGGAAAGTCCAGTGCATAAGGACAATTGTCTTCAATTGTCAAGTGTCACTTCAATTCAACAGTGTTAAGAGAAAAAGATGTAGAAGAAAACCTAGCTCTCCACATAGATGGTAACATACACTTGCCTGTACCATTTATACATGTCACCATAGAATGTGGTGACAGGGCCCTATTTATGTTTGGACAACTATTTATTTGGCTTTCCAAAAATTAAGTCAGACGTAAAGTTGATTTGAAAGAAAACTAAGATGTTTGTCATCACATTCTAGATGACTTAGGCAATTGTCATGAAATTTGGTTAGCTGCTATAAAACGAATATGTTTGAACTTCTCCTGTCATCAAAAAAGCTGGGCTTTCCTAAATTATGTATACTGAGAGACTGCATGAGTATAATAAGCAATTCAGGGACTTACTGTTTTTAGCCATCCAAATTAATACTCTTCAGAAAACATTGCTACTTTAACTTTCACACCCTTTTAAAGTTCAAGAATGTGTTATTTCCTTTTCTCTAGAACTGCTGAACACCCAGCTGTGGAGATCTGCTCTGGGAGCATGAATTTACATTGTATGGTGCTCTGGAGATTAGTGGGTTTGGAAAGCTAAGACAGGCAGAATATTGGAGAGACTGAGGTTCTCTGTAAAACAGCGATTCATATCTGGCTGCACTGGGACAAAAGAAAGGCAGGCAGTCTGAGAGACTTCCTAACAGCAAGAGGGCTGCTAAAGGGGCAAGGATTGCACAGAGCTTGCTGCTCATGAGAAAGGACAGGTGGGCAAAACTGTCTGGGTGCACTCTGCACAGCAAGTTGGGAACTTTCAGGAGCTTCAGGCACTCCATCCCCCTGGCTGGCTATGCAGCTCCACGGTCCTGCACCACGACACGCAGCCTGCTGTGCCTTCTCCCAGTCAGCACTGGCTCGCAAACTGGCTGCCCCCACCACTGTGTCATGCCAGCCAGAGGGTGGCTGCACCTACAGCAAATATAAGTGCAAAGTATAGAGGCTTCTATCTGTGCACTCGGCCCACTGGCCCTGGCAGTGCAGACAAGCACTGCAGCTGGGAAGCAGGAAAGACCTCTTTCCCCCTGAGGCACCAGTGCAGCTCCCCTGTGACCCCCACCATGGCTCCAGGGACTGAGCAGCTGCAGAGATTAGAGCTTCTGGGCACTAGAAGGCACCACTTACAAATATGAAATGTCAAAGGAAACTGGTTCAAACCAAAATACCACAAACACCAGAAATAGAGTCAAGTGAAACTGAACTCATCAATATTCCTGAAGGAGATGTCAAAATAAAAATCATAAACATGCTAACAGAGCTGCAGAAAAATATTCAACACCTCAGGAAAAAATTCAGGAATGAGATACAAACATTCAAGAATAGAGTATCTGAAATGAAAATATACAATAGAGGGATTTAAAAGCAGATTAGATGAAGTAGAAGAGACAGTAAATGAAATAGAAGCTAAAGAAGAGGAATAAAAAGAAGCGGAGGCACAGAGGAAAAAAGAGGATCTCAAGGAATGAAAGAATACTGAGAGAGCTGTGTGACAAATCAAAATGGAACAATATTCGCATTACAGGGGTACCAGAAGAGGAAGAGAGAGAAAAAGGGATAGAAAGTGTCTTTGAGGAGGTAATTGCTGAAAACTTCCCCAATATGGGGAAGGAGATAGTCTCTCAGGCCATGAAGGTGCACAGATTTCCCAACACAAGAGACGCAAGGAAGACAACACCATGACATATAATAATTAAAATGGCAAAGATCAAGGATAAAGACAGAGTATTAAAAGCAGCCAGAGAGAGAAAAATGATCACCTACAAAGGAAAACCCATCAGGCTATCACCAGACTTCTCAACAGAAACCTTACAGGCCAGAAGGGAGTGGCATGATATATTTAATGCAATGAGGCACAAGGGCCTCCAACCAAGAATACTCAATCTGACAAGATTATTAAATTTGAAGGAGGAATTAAGCAATTTCAAGATAAGCAAAAGCCGAGAGAATTTACCTCTCACAAACCATCTCTACAATGTATTTTGGAGGGACTGCTACAGATGGACATGTTCCTAAGGCTAAATAGCTGTCACCAGAGGAAATAAAACCACAGCAAAGAAAGTAGACCAATTAATTACTAAACAGATGCAAAATCAAATCAACTACCACCAAAGTCAGTCAAGGGATAGAGAAAGAGTACAGAATATGATACCTAATATATAAAGAATGGAGGAGGAAGGAAAAGGAGGGGGAGAAAAAAGAACCTTTAGATTGTGCTTGTAATAGCATACTAAGTGAGTTATTAGACTGTTAGATAATAAGGAAGTTACCCTTGAACCTTTGGTAACCACAAATCTAAAGCCTGCAATTGCAATTAGTACATACCTATCGATAATCACCCTAAATGTAAATGATTTGAATGCACCAATCAAAATACATAGAGTTACTGAATGGATAAAAAACAAGACCCACCTATATGCTTCCTACCAGAGACTCCCTTCAAACCCAAAGACATACACACACTAAAAGTGAAAGGATAGAAAAGATATTTCATGCAACTAATAGGGAGAAAAAAGCAGGAGTTTCAGTACTTGTATCAGACAAAATAGACTTCAAAACAAAGAAAGTAACAAGAGACAAGGACAGTACATAATGATAAAGGGGTCAGCTGAATAAGAGGATATAACTATTATAAATATCTATGCACCCAACATAGGAGCACCTACATATGTGAAACAAATACTAACAGACTTAAAGGTGAAATAGAATGCCATACATTCACTTTAGGAGACTTCAACACAGCATTGACTCCAAAGAACAGATCAACCAGACAGAAAATAAGTAAGGACACAGAGGCACTGAACAACACATTAGAACAGATGGACCTAACAGACATCTACCGAACACTTCACCCAAAAGCAGCAGGATACACATTCTTCTCAAGCGCACATGGAACATTTTCAAGAATAGAACATATACTATGCCACAGAAAGAGCCTCAGTAAATTCAGAAGGATTGGAAGTGTGTACCAACCAGTATCTCAGACCACAAAGGTATGAAACTAGAAATAAAATACACAAACAAAATGAAAAGGCCCATAAACAAATGGAGGCTAAACAACATGCTCCTAAATAATCAATGGATCAATGACCAAATCAAAACAGAGATCAAGCAACATATGGAGACAAATGACAACAATAACTCAAAACCACAAAATCAGTGTGACACAGCAAAGGCCATGCTAAGAGAGAAGTATATTGCAATACAGGCTTACCGCATGAAAGAAGAACAATCCCATATGAACAGTCTAAACTGATAATTAATGAAACTAGAAAAAGAAAAAATGAGGCCCGAAGTCAGTAGAAGGAGGAATGTAATAAAGTTCAGAGCAGAGATAAATAAAATTGAAAAGAATAAAACAATAGAAAGAATCTATGAAAGCAGGAGATGCTTCTCTGAAAAAAATATAGATAAAACCCTAGCCAGACTTACCAAGAAAAAAAAAAGATAGTCTACACACATAAACTGAACCAGAAATGAGATAAGAAAAATCATGAAGAACACCTCAGATATACAAAGAATTATTAGAGAATACTATAAAAAATTATATGCCAACAAATTGGATAACCTAGAAGAAATGGACAACTTTCTAGAAAAATACAACCTTCCAAGACTGACCCAGAAAGAGACAGAAAATCTGAACAGAACAATTACCAGCAAGGAAATTGAATTAATAATAAAAAAACTACCTAAGAACAAAACTCCTAGATTAGATGGCTTCACCACTGAATTTTATCTAACATTTAGTGAAGACCTAATATCCACCCTACTTAAAGTTTTCCAAAAAGTAGAAGAGGAGGGAATACTTCTAACTCATTCTATGACGCCAGCATCACTCTAATACAAAAACCAAAGACACCACAAAAAAGAAAATTACAAACCAATATCCCTGATGAACACAGATACTAAATACTCAACAGAATATTAGCAAACTGAATTCAAAAATACATCGAAAAGATCATCCATCATGATCAAATAGGATTTATTCCAGGGATGCAAGGATCATACAGTATTCAAAAATCCATCAACATCATTCACTACATCAACAAAAAGAACAAAAACCACAGGGTCATCTCCATAGATGCTGAAAAAGCATTTGACAAAATTCAACATCCATTCATGATAAAAAAAATCTCTCAAGAAAATGGATATAAAGAGCAAGTATCTCAACATAATAAAGGCCATACATGACAAACCCACAGCCAACGTCATACTTAACAGCAAGAAGCTGAAAGCCTTTCCTTTAAGATCAGGAAGAAGACAAGGATGCCCACTCTCCCCACTGGAGGTCCTAGCCAGAGCAATCAGACAACACAATGAAATAAAAGGCATCCAGATTGGTAAGGAAAAAGTTAAACTGTCACTGTTTACAGATGACATGATATTGTACATAAAAAATCCTAAAGAATCCACCCCAAAACTACTAGAACTAATCACTGAATTCAGCGAAGTTGCAGGATACAAAATTAATACACAGAAATCTGTTGCATTCCTATATACTAATGATGAACTAGCAGAAAGAGTAATCAGGAAAACAATTCCATTCACAATTGCATCAAAAAGAATAAAATACCTAGGAAAAAACCTAACCAAGGAAGTGAAAGACCTATACTCTGAAAACTACAAGACACTCATGAGAGAAATTAAAGAAGATAGCAATAAATGGAAACACATCCAGTGCTCATGAATAAGGAGATTTAATATTGTCAAATAGCCATCCTGCCTTGAGCAATCTACAGATTCAATGCAATCCCTATCAAAATACCAACAGCATTCTCTAATGAAACGAACTAGAGCAAATATTTCTAAAAATTATATGGAACCCCAAAAGTTCCCAAATAGCCACAGCAATCCTGAGAATAAAGCTGGGGGATTTTGCTCCATGACTTCAAGCTCTACTACAAGGCCACAGTAATCAAGACAATTTGGTACTGACACAAGAACAGAGACAATTTGGTACTGACATAAGAACAGACCAATGGATCAATGGAAGAGAATAGAGAGCCCTGATATAAACCCAAATATATATGTTCAATTAATATACGATAAAGAAGCCATGGATTTACAATGGGGAAATGACAGCCTCTTCAACAACTGGCATTGGCAAAACTGGACAGCTACATGAAGAAAATGAAACTGGATTATTGTCTAACCCCATACACAAAAGTAAACTCGAAATGGATCAAAGGCTTGAATGTAAGTCATGAAACCATAAAACTCTTAGGAGAAAACATAGGCAAAAGTCTCTTGAATATAAACATGAGCAACTTTTCCCTGAACGCATCTCTTCAGGCGAGGGAAACAAAAGCAAAAATGAACAAATGGGACTACATCAAACAAAAAAGCTTCTTTATAGCAAAGGACACCATCAGTAGAACAAAAAGGCATCCTACATTATGGGGGAATATATTTGTAAATGACACATCCGACAAGGGGTTAACATCCAAAATATATAAATAACTCACATGTCTCAACAACAAAAAAGCAAATAGCCTGATTAAAAAATGGGTGGAGGATATGGACAGACACTTCTCCAAAAAAGAAATTCAGATGGCCAACAGACCATGAAAAGATGCTCCACATCACTAATTTCAGGGAAATGCAAATTAAAACCACATTGAGATATCACCTCACACCAGTTTGGATGGCTAGTATCGAAAAGACTAAGAACAATAAATGCTGGCGAGGATGTGGAGAAAGGGGAACCTTCCTACACTGCTCATGGGAATGTAAGCTAGTTCAACCATTGTGCAAAGCAATATGGAGGGTCCTCAAAAAACTAAAAATATAAATACCATTTGACCTGGAAATCCCACTCCTAGGAATTTACCCAAAAATATAATTTCTCAGATTCAAAAAGATATATGCACCCCTATGTTTATTGCCACACTATTTACAGTGGCCAAAATATGGAAGCCACCTAAATGTCCATCACTAAATGAATGGATAAAGAAGATGTGGTACATATACACCACGGAATACTATTCAGCCATAAAGAGAAAAGAAATCCTACCATTTGCAACAACATGGATGGAGCTAGAGGGTATTATGCTCAGTCAAATAAGTCAGGCGTAGAAAGACAAGTGCCAAATGATTTCCCTCATTTGTGGAGTGTAACAATGAAGCTAAACTGAAGGAACAAAACAGCAGCAAACTCAGAGACTCCAGGCAAGGACTAGCAATTATCAAAGAGGACTGGTGGGAAGGGTGGGTGGGGATGCAGTGAAAGGGGATTGAGGGGTATTATGATCAGTACAAATGGTGTGTGGGGTCACTGGGAATACAGTGTAGCACAGAGAAGACAAGTAGTGACTCTGTGGCATCTTACTACACTGATGGACAGTGACTTCAGTGGGTTTTGGGGGGGACTTGATAATATGGGTGAATGAAGTAACCACAATGTTTTTCATGTGAAACCTTCATAAGAATGTATATCAATGATACCTTAATAAAAAATACTACTAGTAGGTTTCTATAACATTTAAGTGTAATAGTGATTCTTAAAGTGGGATATGCCCACTCTAAGGGTATTCAAATCATTAGGAAGGGTCTTTTCAAATTACTTTCCTTCTCAACGTATATCCCAAACCCATCCTCAAATTAAGATTTCTGGTGGATTAGCAATGTTCAGATGAGTGAGAATATCCTGTGCCTTTCATATGAGAACTGCCAAGTGTACCATGTTACCGTTTCTCATTCTACTATGTGGTTCTGCCAAAATTTAACCAATCTCTCCATAAACAATTTATTGTTTCCAATTTTTCCATATTTTAGAACTACTATAATCAACATCTTAATATTATTGTACAAATTCTTGTGTATACATACCTGATGATTTTAGGTTAAAGTCCTGCATGTAGAATTACTGGACCAAAGGATATGACTATTTTTACGGTTAATGCCTAACCTTTTGGGGAAAGATACAGCACAGACTAAATAAATACAAACATTTAAATATATTGAGAATATTTCTCATAATGAACAAGTTGTTTTCAATCACCGAAAACATTGAAAAACACTGGCTCTTCTTAGTAGAAGAAACCATAGCAGTTTCTTTCTTCCTGAGGTGTCAGAACACTTCACATTTCATGCATGCACACAGCGCCCAAGAAAGTTCTTTCATTTACCTCGAATGTGACTTCAGAAATGCTTCACCTTCGGAAGTCTTAACTACCTGCTTATGCCTTCTCAGGAAGACCCGTTAATTAGCCTTCTTAATTTTCCTAATCACCTCGGCACTCTCTAACTGCCTAACCCGTCTTTTCCAGGGGAAGCTTTCAGCTTCTTTTCCTTCCAAAGTCAGAATAGAAAGGCTAGTTGTGATGATACACATGTCTACACATCCTTTGCCCACACATGTTATTTTTTCAGCCAGGAAGGTTTCCTTGGCAACCATTTTCATCACAGTCCCAACTCCTTCCGCTCAGTAAGTCCCTGATATTAACAAAAAACAAGAGTATTTTGGAACCTGGGGTGTCTCTATTTTACTTCTTTTCCCACAGAGTAGTTCTCCATGCTGGCAGGAATGGTGGCTGTCTTGTTTAGCATCAACTGTGGTTGTGCCCAGCAGTAATTTCTCAAAACATGTTTGTTAAATGAATACATAAGATTTAGCAACCTCCCTTTTGTATGCAAGACTTGTGAAATTCATAAGCACTTTGACTATTTAAACACAAACTTGACAAAATAAAACAGTTTGCAAACAGCCATATGGTGGTTTCCTCACAAGATTTGTTAAGAATGAAAATATCCTAGGTGCTCTGATCTGAACTGAATCAGTAATGCACCCATTAGAAATAATTTGTAAGAACTGAATACAGAGTAGATGAGCTATTTTCTGAAGTAGATTACAAAGTAGGAACTGGTCTTAACATGATTGCTAAGTATGGTTGGGGAGGTTGTACACTGCCCAAAGTCACCCAGCCAAGGAGACAAACAGGTGCTGAAACTTAGCCCATGCTCTGCTCACCCTGGCATGTGCCCTGGCCTGGGCTATATCTTCCCAGAGAAAATGGAAACTCTAATGATCACAAAGACACAGTCGCTGACCAAGTGGTACAGTATTTTGTGACTCACCCAAAAGCACTGTCTTATATTTATTCATATTCCTTAATCACATGTGTCACCAAGTCCAATTAATGTCATTTGCTGCATAACATGTCAGTAAGTAGAGAGATAAGGTATTGGGGGAGGGAAAGCAACTTTATTTAGAAAGCCAGCAGACTGAGAAGATGGTGGACTAGTATCCTAAAGCAAAATACCAATTCAAGATTGATTTCAGGCAGCTTTTATGCTAAGGAAGGGAAATGGGGACAGCAGGAGAGAATTGAGGTCAGGAGACAATGCTCAACTTTTGGACAATCATAGCCTGATACCTGAGAAAACCAAAATAATTCATAATTGAGTCCAGTTTATAAGTTAACAACAAACCCTCACAATCAATCAGAATTAGAGTCTAATAATAAGGTGTGCTACTGAAACATAGTTGTTTTCTCTCTAAAATCATCCATATTTTTTTCAAAGGTAACAATTTGTTTGCTAATTAAGTTCAACATATTTGGCCCAATTATTTATTTTTAACTTTTTTTTATTAAGGTATTATTGATATACACTCTTATGAAGATTTCACATGAAAAAACAATATGGTAACTACATTTACCCATATTATCAAGTCCCCACTCATACCCCAATGCAGTCACTGTCCATCAGTGTAGTAAGATGACACAGATTCACTGTTTGCCTTCTCTGTGCCACACTGTTTTCCCCGTGATTCCCCACACCATGTGTGCTAAACATAATACCCCACTCTCCCCTTCTCCCACCCTCTCCACCCACCCTCCCACACGCCTCCCCTTTGGTAACCACTAGTTCCTTCTTGGAGTCTCTGAGTCTGCTACTACTTTGTTCCTTCAGTTTTGCTTCGTTGTTATACTCCACAAATGAGGGAAATCATTTGGCACTTGTCTTTCTCCACCTGGCTTTTTTCACTGAGCATAATATCCTCCAACTTCATCCATGTTGTTGCAAATGGCAGGATTTGTTTCCTTCTTATGGCTGAATAGTATTCCATTGTGTATATGTACCACCTCTTTTTTTTCTATTCATCTACTGATGGATGCTTAGGTTGCTTCCATATCTTGGCTATTGTAAAAAGTGCTGCAATAAACATAGGGGTGCATATGTCTTTTTGAATCTGAGAAGTTGTTTTCTTTGGGTAAATTCCAAGGAGTGGGATTCCCGGGTCAAATGGTATTTGTATTTTTAGTTTTTGAGGAACCTTCATATTGCTTTCCACAATGGTTGAACTAGCTTACATTCACACCAGCAGTGTAGGAGGGTTCCCCTTTCTCCACATTCTCACCAGCATTTGTTCTTAGTCTTTTGGATGGTGGCCATCCTTACAGGTGTGAGGTGATATCTCAATGTGGTTTTAATTTTGCATTTCCCTGATGATTAGTGATGTGGAGCATCTTTTCATGGTCTGTTGGCCATCTGCATTTCTTCTTTGGAGAACTGTCTCTTCATATCCTCTGCCCATTCTTTAATCGGGTTATTTGCTTTTTGGGTGTAGAGGCGTGTAAGTTCTTTATATATTTTGGATGTTAACCCCTTGTCAGATATGTCATTTACAAATATATTCTCCCATACTGTTGGATGCCTTTTTGTTCTGTTGATGGTGTCCTTTGCTGTACAGAAGCTTTTTAGTTTGATGTAGTCCCATGAGTTCATTTTTGCTTTTGTTTCCCTTGCTCAAGGAGATGCGTTCAGAAAGAAGTCGTTCATGCTTATATACAGGAGATTTTTGCCTATGCTGTCTTCTAAGAGTTTTATGGTTTCATGACTTACATTCAGGTCTTTGGTCCATTTCGAGTTTACTTTTGTGTATGGGGTTAAACAATAATCCAGTTTCATTCTCTTGAATGTAGCTGTCCAGTTTTGCCAACACCAGCTGTTGAAGAGGCTGTCATTTCCCCATTGTATGTCCATGGCTCCTTTATCATATATTAATTGACCATATATGATTGGGTTAATATCTGGGCTCCCTAGTCTGTTCCATTGATCAATGGGTCTGTTCTTGTGCCAGTACCAAATTGTCTTGAGTACTGTGGCTTTGTAGTAAAGCTTGAAGTTGGGGAGCATAATCTCCCCTGCTTTATTCTTCCTTCTCAGGATTGCTTTGGCTAATTGGGGTCTTTTGTGGTTCCATATGAATTTTAGAATGATTTTATCTAGTTGGTTGAAAAATGCTGTTGATATTTTGATAGGAATCGCATTGAATCTGTAGATTGCTTTAGGCAGGATGACCATTTTGACAATATTAATTCTTCCTATCCATGAGCATGGGATGTGTTTCCATTTATTGGTATCTTCTTTAATTTCTCTCATGAGTGTCTTGTAGTTTTCAGAGTATAGGTCTTTCACTTCCTTGGTTATGTTTGTTCCTAGGTATTTTATTCTTTTTGATGCAACTTTGAATGGAATTGTTTTCCTGATTTCTCTCTCTGCTAGGTCATTGTTACTGTATAGGAATGCCATAGATTTCTGCGCATTAATTTTGTATCCCGCAACTTTGCTGAATTCAGGTATTAGATCTAGTAGTTTTGGAGTAGATTCTTTAGGGTTTTTTATGTACAATATCATGGCATCTGCAAACAGGGACAATTTAAGTTCTTCCTGACCAATCTGGATGCCTTTTATTTCTTTGTGTTGTCTAATTGCCATGTCTAGGACCTCCAATACTATGTTGAATAGAAGTGGGGAGAGTGGGCATCCTTGTCTTGTTCCCGATCTTAAAGGAAAAGCTTTCAGCTTCTCGCTGTTAACTATAATGTTGGCTGTGGGTTTGTCATATATAGCCTTTATTATGTTGAGGTACTTGCCCTCTATACACATTTTGTTGAGAGTTTTTATCATGAATGGATGTTGAATTTTGTCAAATGCTTTTTCAGCATCTATGGGGATAATCATGTGGTTTTGTCCTTCTTTTTGTTGATGTGGTGG
The DNA here is from genome assembly GCA_029783875.1 of Phataginus tricuspis. Taxonomy (NCBI): domain Eukaryota; kingdom Metazoa; phylum Chordata; class Mammalia; order Pholidota; family Manidae; genus Phataginus; species Phataginus tricuspis. Next base: position 17,692,030 of record JAQQAC010000477.1, read on the forward strand.
GTGATGTTGATGGATTTTCGAATGTTGAACCATCCTTGCATCCCTTGAATAAATCCTACTTGATCATGATGGGTGATCCTTTTGATGTACTTTTGAATTCGGTTTGCTAATATTTTGTTGAGTATTTTTGCGTCTGTGTTCATCAGGGATATTGGTCTGTAGTTTTTCTTTCTTTGTGGTGTCTGTGCCTGGTTTGGGTATTAGAGTGATGTTGGTCTCATAGAATGAATTTGGAAGTATTCCCTTCTTCTACTCCTTGGAAAACTTTAAGGAGGATGGGTATGAGGTCTTCACTAAATTTTTGATAAAATTCAGCGGTGAAGCCATCTGGTCCAGGCGTTTTGTTCTTAGGTAGGTTTTTTATTACAAATTCAATTTCGTTGCTGGTAATTAGTCTGTTGAGATTTTCTGTTTCTTTCTGGGTCAGCCTTGGAAGGTTGTATTTTTCTAGAGAGTTGTCCGTTTCTTCTAGGTTATTCAGTTTGTTAGCATATAATTTTTCATAGTATTCTCTAATAGTTCTTTGTATTTCTGTGCTGTCCATAGTGATTTTTCCTTTCTCATTTCTGATTCTGTTTATGTGAGTAGACTCTCTTTTTTTCTTGATAAGTCTGGCTAGGGGTTTATCTATTTTGCTTATTTTTTCGAAGAACCATCTTCTGCTTTTGTTGATCCTATCTATTGTTTTATTCTTCTCAATTTTATTTATTTCTGCTCTAATCTTTATTATGTCCCTCCTTCTACTGACTTTGGGTGTCATTTGTTCTTCTTTTTCTAGTTTCATTAATTGTGAATTTAGACTGCTCATATGGGAATGTTCTTTCCTGATGTAGGCCTGTATTGCAATATACTTTCCTCTTAGCTCGGCCTTCGCTGTGTCCCACAGATTTTGTGGTGTTGAATTATTGTCATTTTTCTCAATATATTGCTTGATCTCTGTTTTTATTTGGTCATCGATCCATTGATTATTTAGGAGCATGATATTAAGCCTCCATGTGTTTGTGGGATTTTTCATTTTCTTTGTGTAATTCATTTCTAGTTTCATTCCTTTGTGGTCTGAGAAGCTGGTTGGTACAATTTCTATCTTTTTGAATTTACTGAGGCTCTTTTTGTGGCCTAGTATATGATCTATTCTTTAAAATGTTCCATGTGCACTTGATAAGAATGTGTATTCTGCTGCTTTTGGGTGTAGAGTTCTGTAGATGTCTGTTAGATCCATCTGTTCTAATGTGTTGTTCAGTGCCTCTGTCTCCTTACTTATTTTATGTCTGGATGATCTGTCCTTCAGAGTGAGTGTTGTGTTGAAGTCTCCTAGAATGAATGCATTGCATTCTATTTCCCCTTTTAATTCTGTTAGTATTTGTTTCACATATGTAGGAGCTCCTGTGTTGGGTGCATAGATATTTATAATGGTTATATCTTCTTGTTGGATTGACCCTTTTATCATTATGTAATGTCCCTCTTTGTCTCTTGTGACTTTCTTTGTTTTGAAGTCTATTTTGTCTGATATAAGTGCTGCACTCCTGCTTTTTTCTCCCTATTAGTTGCATGAAATGTATTTCTCCATCCCTTGACTTTTAGTCTGTGTATGTCTTTGGGTTTAAAGTGAATCTCTTGAAAGTAGATGGGTCTTGTTTTTTTATCCATTCAGTGACTCTATGTCTTTTGACTGGTGCATTCAGTCCATTTACATTTAGGGTGATTATGGATAAGTATGTACTTATTTGGCCCAATTATTTTCATAAGTGAAATAAGAATAGTGATATGCTTTTAAATCTGCTTTGTTGGAACTTTTCACAAGAATTTTAGATTGCACTTGAAAAGACGGCTAGAGGCCAGGGAAGCCAAGCTTTCTGTCAGGCTTCATCTGCACTGCCTACAAATTTGGGTGAATTCCTCTCTTCTTAAGGTCCCCAAAATATCCTGAGGTTGCTGTGTTTGTCAGCAAGTGACCTTCCTCACTCCCCTGGTAAGTGTGCTGGGAACCCTGTGGGCAATATACTAGGCTTGTTTCCCTGAGGGCCTTCATTGGCTTCACAAAGTCAATCTTAGTTCTTCAAAGCTGTCTGGTGATATCTGAGTCTATGTCCATCTCTTTCTCAAATATAACATTCCAGTCAAAGCCTTGGTAATATAAACAAAGTTTCCAATTGTGTCCTGTTACAAACATTCTTATTGAATTTATGCAAATAACTATACTGCCATAAAAATATAAAAATACTCAATGAGAGTTCCTGGATTCTGGAGGGATCAGGTAGGGAGAAAAATGTTTCATATTCTGCTCATGAAGATATAATTTCCCAAATTGCTATGAGAAATAGATGGCTTAAGAGAAAAAATTTCCTTAAATCTGGAAAATCAAAGGTTAGAGGATCAGCAATGTTTTAAACAATAGTCATAAAAATTATAATCATCTCCCTCAGTTCATTCAGTCCATGTTATTAATTTTTGTCCTGCCTGAATCCAGTTTTTCCATTAGTTCTGAAAATTCTAAATAAGATCACATAGATCATTATGAAACAATGCTTAGTTATCCATTTTAACCAAAGAGACAATAAAGTATTTTAAAAGAAAAATATGTTACATAGTTGTTAGGTAAACTTAGCTCTTAGTATTAAAAATACTTAGTTTTCTTTAGTAATCAAAGACCTGATTAAGATACCATGAACCACAAAATTATTCTGATAAAAAAATTACTTTAAGACAAAGAAAACCACTCATAATCTGTTTTTTTTATTAAGGCGTTATTGGTATACACTCTTGTGAAGGTTTCACTTGAAAAAACAATGTGATTACTACATTCACCCATATAATCGTGTACCCCCCATACCCCATTGCAGTCACTGCCCATCACTATAGTAAGATACCAGAGAGTCACTATCAGCCTTCTCTGTGCTACACTGTCTCCCACATGATCACCCCCAAACCATGTGTGCCAATCATAATACCCCTATATCCCCTTCTCCCTGCTCCCCACCTGCCCTCCACCATGCCTCCTCTTTGGTAACCGCTAGTCCATTCTTGGAGTCTGTGAGTCTATTGCTGTTTTGTTCCTTCAGTTTTGCTTCACTGTTACACTCCACAGATGAGTGAATTTATTTGGTACTTGCCTTTCTCCGCCTGGCTTATTTCATTGAGCATAATACCCTCTACCTTCATCCATGGTTTTGCAAATGGTAGGATTTGTTTCTTTCTTATGGCTGAATAATATTCCATTGTGTATATGTACTACCTCTTCCTTATACATTCATGTACTGATGGACACTTAGGTTGCTTCCATATCTTGGCTATTGTAAATAATGCTGCAATAAACATAAGGGTGCATATGTCTTTTTGAACCTGAGAAATTATATTCTTTGGGTAAATTCCTAGGAGTGGAATTTCCAGGTCAAATGGTATTTATATTTTTAGTTTTTTGAGGACCCTACATATTGTTTTGCACAATGCTTGAACTGGCTTACATTTCCACCAGTAGTGTAGAAGGGTTCCCCTTTCTCCACATCCTCGCTAGTATTTGTTGTTCTTAGTCTTTTCGATACTGGCAATCCTAACTGGTGTGAGGTGATATCTCATTGTGGTTTTTATTTGCATTTCCCTGATAATTAGTAATGCATAGCATCTTTTCATGTGCTTGTTGGCCATCTGAATTTCTTCTTTGGAGAAGTGTCTGTTCATATCCTCCGCCCATTTTTTAATCAGGTTATTTGCTTTTTGGTTGCTGAGGTGAGTGAGCTCTCTATATATTTTGGATGTTAACCCCTTGTCGGATATGTCATTTACAAATATATTCTCCCATACAGTAGGATGCCTTTTTGTTCTGTTGATGGTATTCTTTGCTGTACAGAAGCTTTTTAGTTTGTAGTCCCCTGTGTTCATTTTTGCTTTTGTTTCCCTTGCTCAAGGAGCTGCATTAAAAAAAAAGTTGTTCATGTTTATATTCAGGAGATTCTTGCCTATGTTGCCATGACTTACATTCAGGTCTTTGATCCATTATAAGTTTGCTTTTGTGTATTGGGTAGACAATAATCCAGTCTCATTCTCTTGCATGTAGCTCTCCAATTTTGCCAACACCAGCTGTTGAAGAAGCTGTCATTTCCCCATTGTATGTCCATGGCCCCTTTAGCATATATTAATTGACCATATATGTTTGGGTTTATATCTGGTCTCTCTAGTCTGTTCCATTGATCTATGGGGCTGTTCTTGTGCCAGTGCCAAATTGTTTTGGCAACTCTGGCTTTGTAGTAGAGCTTATAGTCGAGGGGCATAATTCCCCCCACTTTATTCTTCCTTCTCAGGATTGCTTTAGCTATTCAGGGTCTTTTGTTGCTCCATTTGAATTTTAGAACTATTTGCTCTAGTTTGTTGAAGAATGCTATTGGTATTTTGATAGGGATTGCATTGAATCTGTAGATAGCTTTAAGCAGGATTGCAATTTTGACAATATTAATTCTTCCTATCATTGACATGGGGTATGTTTCCATTTATTGGTATCTTTGTTAATTTCTCTCATGAGTGTCTTGTAGTTTTCAGAGTATAGGTCTTTCACTTCCTTGGTTAGGTTTATTCCTAGGTATTTTATTCTTTTTGATGCAATTGTGAATGGAATTGTTTTCCTGACTTCTTTTTCTGCTAGTTCATCATTAGTGTATAGGAATGCAACAGATTTCTGTGCGTTAATTTTGTATCCTGCAGCTTTGCTGAATTCTGATATTAGATCTAGTAGTTTTGGACTGGGTTCTTTAGATTTTTTTATGTACAATATCATGTCATCTGCAAATAGTGACAGTTTAACTTCTCCTTTACCAATCTGGATGCCTTTTATTTCTTTGTGTTTTCTGATTGCTGTGATGAGGACCTCCAGAACTATGTTGAATAAAAGTGGAGAGAGTGGATATCCTTGCCTTGTTCTCGATCTTTAAGGAAAGGCCTTCAGCTTCTTGCTGTTAAGTATGATGTTGGCTGTGGGTTTGTCATATATAGCCTTTATTATGTTGACATACTTGCCCTCTATACACATTTTGTTGAGAGTTTTTATCATGAATGGATGTTGAATTTTGTCAAATGCTTTTACAGCATCTATGGAGATGGCCATGTGGTTTTTGTTCTTTTTGTTGATGTAGTGGATGATGTTGATGGATTTTGAATATTGTAACAACCTTGCATCCCTGGAATAAATTCTACTGGATCATGATGGATGATCTTTTTGATGTATTTTTTAATTCACTCTGCTAATATTTTATTGAATATTTTGCATCTATGTTTATCAGGGATATTGGTCTGTCATTTTCTTTTGTTGTGGTGTCTTTGTCTGGTTTTAGTATAAGGGTGATGCTGCCCTCACAGAATGAGTTTGGAAATATTCCTTCCTCTTCTACTTTTTGGAAAACTTTAAAGAGAATGGGTATTTGGTTTTCACTAAATGTTTGATAAAACTCAGCAATGAAGCCATCTTGTCCAGGGGTTTTGTTCTTAGGTAGTTTTTTGATTACCAATTCAATTTCCTTGCTAGTAATTGGTCTGTTCAGATTTTCGGTTTCTTTTTGGGTCAGCCATGGGTTGTATTTTTCTAGAATGTTGTCCATATCTTCTAGGTTATCCAGTTTGTTAGCATATAATTTTTCATAGTATGCTTTCATAATTCTTTGTATTTATGTGGTGTCCGTAGTGATTTTTCCTTTCTAATTTTTATTCTGTTTATGTGTGTAGACTCTCTTTTTTTCTTGGTAAGTCTGGCTAGGGGTTTATCTATTTTGTTTATTTTCTCAAAGTACCAGCTCCTGCTTTCATTGCTTCTTTCTATTGTTTTATTCTTCTCGATTTCATTTATTTCTGCTCTAATCTTTATTATGTCCCTCCTTCTACTGACTTTGGCCTTATTTGTTCTTCTTTTTCTAGTTTCGTTAATTATGAGTTTAGACTGTTCATATGGGATTGCTCTTCTTCCCTGAGGTAGGCCTGTATTGCAGTATACTTCCCTCTTAGCATGGCCTTCACTGTGTCTGACAGATTTTGCAGTGTTGAATTATTGTTGCCATTTGTCTCCATATATTACTTGATCTCTGTTTGTATTTGATCACTGACCCATTGATTATTTAGGAGGATGTTGTTAAGTCCATGTGTTGTAGGCTTTTCCATTTTGTTTGTGTAGTTCATTTCTAGTTTCATACCTTTGTGATCTGAGAAGCTGGTTGCTACAATTTCAATCTTTTAAAATTTAGTGAGGCTTTTTTTGTGGCTTAGTATATTATCTATTCTTGAAAATGTTCCATGTGCACTTGAGAAGAATGTGTATCCTGCTGCTTTTGGGTGAAGTGTTCTGTAGATGTCTGTTAGGTCCATTGGTTCTAATGTGTTGTTCAATGCCTCTGTCTCCTTATTTTCTGTCTGTTTGATCTGTCCTTTGGTGTGAGTGGAGTGTTTAAGTCTCGTAGAATGAATCCATTGCATTCTATTTCCCCTTTTGATTCTGTTAGTATTTGTTTCACATATGTAGGTGTTCCTCTGTTGGGTTCATAGACATTTATAATGGTTATATCCTCTTGTTGGATTGACCCCTTTATCATTATGTAATGTCCTTCTTTTTTCTTGTGACTTTCTTTGTTTTAAAGTCTATTTTGTTTCATACAAGTACTGCAACACCTTTTTTCTCCCTATTAGTTGCATGAAATATTTTTTTCGATTCCTTCACTTTTAGTCTGTGTATGTCTTTGGGTTTGAAGTGAGTCTCTTGTAGTAAGCATATAGACGGGTCTTGTTTTTTATCCATTCAGTGACTCTACATCTTTTGATTGGTGCCTTCAGAGCATTTACATGTAGGGTGATTATCGATAGGTATGTACTTATTGCCATTACAGGCTTTAGATTTGTGGTTACCAAAGGTTCAAGGGTAACTTCCTTACTATCTAAGAGTCTAACTTAACTCATTTAGCATGCTATTACAAACACAATATAAAGGTTCTTTTTTTCCCCTCCTTTTCTTCCTCCTCCATTCATTACATATTAGGTATCGTATTCTGTACTCTTTGTCTTTCCCTTTACTGACTTTGGGGGTAGTTGATATAGTTTTGCATTTGCTTAGTAATTAATTGGTCTACTTTCTTTACTGTGGTTTTATTACCTGTGAAAGCTACTTAACCTTAAGAATACTTCCTTCTGCAGCAGTCCCTACAAAATACACTGTAGAGATGGTTTGTGGCTGGTAAATTCCCTCAACTTTTGCTTATCTGGAAATTGTTTAATTCCTCCTTCAAATTTAAATGACAATCTTTCTGAGTAGAGTATTTGTGGATCAAGACCCTTCTGTTTAATTGCATTAAATATATCATGTCACTTCCTTCTGGCCTGTAACATATCTGTTGAAAAGTCTGATGATATTCTGATGGGTTTCCTTTGTACATGATCATTTTTCTGTCTCTGGCTGCTTTTAGTACTCTGTCTTTATCCTTAATCTTTTCCACTTTAATTATTATATGTCATGTTGTGTCCCTTGTGTTGGGAGATCTGTGAACCTCCATGACCTGAGAGACTATCTCCCTCAGCAATTCCCTTCTCAGAGACACTTTCTGTCCTTTTTTCTCTTCTTTTTCTGGTACCCCTATAATGAGAATATTGTTCCGTTTGGATTGGTCACACAGTTCTCTCAATATTCTTTCATTCCTACAGATCCTTTTTTCTCTCTGTTTCTCAGCTTCTTTGCATTTCTCTTCTCTAATTTATATTTCATTTACTGTCTCCTCCACTTTGTCTAATCTGCTTCTAAATCCCTCCATTGTATGTTTCATTTCAGATACTCTATGCTTCAATATTTGTATCTTTCCTAAATTCCTCCCTGTGGTCTTGAATATTTTTCTGTAGCTCCATGAGCATGTTTATGCTCTTTATTTTGAAATCTTTCAGGAAGATTGGTGATTTCAGCTTCACTTGGCCCTCTTTCTGGTGTTTGTGGGATTTTGAACCATGTTCCTTTGGCATTTCATATTTGTAGGTGGCGCCCTTTAGTGCCCAGGAGCTCGACACTGTGGAACTGTTCAGCCCCTGAGTGATGGCAGGGGTTGCAGGTAAGTAGCACTGGTACCTTTCAGGAGGAAAGAGGTCTTTCCTGCTTCCCAGCTGTAGTACTTATCTCCACTGCCACAGCCACTGGGCTGAGCACACTGGGAGGAGCCTCTGTGCTGTGCACTTGTAGCTGCCTTAGGCAGGACGACCCTCTGGCTGGCCTGGCACAATGGCAAGGGCAGCCAATTTGCAAGCCGGTGCCAGCTGGGAGGAAGGAGCGACAGGCTGTGTGTCATGGTGTGGGTCCTCGTAGTTGTGTTGCCAGCCAGGGGGATAGAGTGTATGAAGCTCCTGAAAGTTCCCAACTTTCTGGGCAGTGTGTGCCCAGACAATTTTGTCCAGCTGCCCTTTCTTCTGAGTAGCAAGCTCTGTGCAATCCTTTCCCCTTTAGCAGCCCTCTCACTGTTAGGAAGTCTCTTAGAGTGCCTGCTTTCTTTTGTCCCAGAGCAGCCAGTGTGGGTGCCTGTTTTCCACAAGTGGCTGGAATCTCAGTCTGTCCAAGTATTCTTCCTGTCTTAGCTTTCCAAGGCCACTAATCTCCAAAGCACCATGTAATGTAGGTTCGTGCTCCCAGGGCAGATCTCCAGGGCTGGGTGTTCAGCAGTCATAGGCCTTCACCCACTTCCCAGTGGAGGAAGGGCTTGGGTCCTGCCAGATCTGGGATTTGGTACTTTACCCTTTTCCATGAGGTCTGCTCCATTCCCCAGGAGTAGGCAGTCTGCCACAACTTTCTTTCCTGTTGCTCTTTCAGGATTAGTTGTGTTTGCTATATTTTCATATTACATGTGGTTTTGGGAGGAGTTTTCTGTCTCACCTCTAATGCCACCATCTTTAAGCCATTCTCTCAGCTTTGTCTTTTTAATAGAAAATAAAATTCTAATTTTATACTAAACTTTTGAGATTAAAAATATCCTTTCTCTTTTTTAACTTACATAAATCCATTCCAGTATCAACATGGCTAGAAATAAAATTCCTTTCTTAAGATTCCCTTTTCACAAATCTTCTGAAACTTACTGTATCTATTTAGGTTTTGTCCAGTCTTTCTCCTTTCTTACTCTAGAACAATCATTTTACTTTAGGAGAAAATTTCTTTTTTTTTCCTTAAAAAAATGTATCTCTAGTCCTCATACATCCTTTTACCAACAATTCACATCTGATTTATTTAACCCTTGAAATTGTTAATCCATTTTTTTTCAATCATCATAATATCGTCCTCTTCATTCTTAGGAGCTGTGAGCTAGATTTTTGGGCAAGGGTGCTTCTATAGCTATTTGTATTATTAAAAGCCTTTTTTTCAATTTTTTTTCTTCAGCCTCAGAGGATGGTGAAGCTGTGTTTATTTCAAGGACATGATAAGATTCATGACATCAAAACATAGAGGAAGAATGCAACTTTTTCCTTCTGTGTTAGCCTTTTGTAACAAAACTTTTAATGAAGCCAATTTTTGCATTTTAAAGTCTTTGCTTTTGCGACATAATGAGTTATAAGAAATACATATTTGGTCATTCATATGACCAAATACATATTTCCCAGGTATATTGGTTTTCATCCACAGTTCCTGAAAACACTGCAGAATCTTAAAGGTGGAACAAGTATTTTGTCATGTTAATGAGAAACTTTGGACATCCCCCCCACCCATCCACCCAAAGGCAGGAGCTGGAGACTGAATCAGGCACTGGCCAATAATTTAGTCAATCATGACTATGCAGTGAAGCCTCACAAAAAGCCCTGAGAAGAGCTTTTTGCTTTCTCTGCTTTGGTCGTTGCATCCTGCCTCTCTGTCAGAGACAGCTTCTATGCTTTGGGAACCAGAACACCTCCACATGCCACTGAGCCAGGCCCCTAGCCCCACAAGGATAGAAACTCCTTTATTTGAGACCTTGTCTTATGTCTCTCCTTATCTGGCTGTTAAAACTTGTATCATTTACAGAAATATCCTTTATTAAACTGGTAAATGTAAGTGTTTTCCTGATTTCTGTGAGCTCCTCTAGCAAATTAATCAAACCTAAGGGGGAGGTCTTAGGACCCTACAGTTTGTAGTTGGTGGGTTAGAAGCACAGAGAACTGCCTGGAGCTTGTGATCGGCCTTTGGAATACGGGTGGAAGGCAGTCTTCTAGGACAGAGCCCTTACCTGAGGAATCTGGTGTTATTTCCAGGCAAATAGCATCAGAATTGAGTTCTCCAACAGCCTGCTGGTGTTCAAGAATTGCTTGGTGTTAGTATGTGTGGGAAGACCCCCTCCCACATACTCAAACACATTGGAATCGGGTCCAGGAACCCGAATGCAGTTACACTACTATTACTGCTGTGTGTAATACTGTTGTTACACATATATGCAGGAAAAAAATACACCATTGCATTTGGTGTCAGACAAGTGAGAATCACAGCTTTTAAGAAAGCTTTACCATTTTAGAAGCCTTATCCGTTCAGGTGGGCTATGCATCTACCCATCCTGAGAAGATGTGTGCTAAAAAGTGAACCAGTTTTTGTTCCCCACTGTCAGTTTTACCCAGGGCTCTGTGGGGAAACTTGAATTGGGTGTGTTAAGTCCAAGGGAGACTCTGGGCCCTTTCATTCACTATCTGAATATCACTCCTTTTTACCACCTGGGAGGCTTCTGCCTTTTTTGAGGACACTTGCTTCTCCCAGTCATGAAAGTGGCTCAGTGGCTGGTGGCGCTGGCAGCCCTGGCGGTGGTACTGAACAGGAGGAGGCGGACGAGGGGGCTACCAAGGCTAGGGTGCCTCTGGCAACGCTTGGGGTGGTTTCGTTTGGACTAATATTCCCTCCTCTTCATCCCGTTTCTCCCTCCTGCAAAAGAGGTTTTTTGTTTTTTTTTTCCTGTTGCTTCTCAGATCTTTGTCGCACGAGGTGGCAGCCATCCTGTTTCTTTTCATGTAGGTACAGCAGCATAAACACCCACACATGGCATCTCATCATCTTTTGTTCTTCTCACAGAACAATTCCAATTGTGAAATAGTATAGTATGTAGTGAGCTATTTAAAGGCCATCGTTTTTCTGAGCCCAGTATGTATTGGGGCCCTACAGTGTTACAGTAAAATACCATCTCCTATTTTGTCATAGGTTCATAGCTGTAATCTGACCTTTGCTCAAAATATGTCCTAATGGACTTTCCTTAGGGATAGAAGGAGCATTCTACATTCTTGAAAGTGAAAGTACAGAAAGGAATGCAGAGAACACAAAAATCAGAAACAAATACAAACAAACCAGAAACAAATGCAAACAAACTGGTTCACAAATCAAGTAGAAGGCCAACAACTAATCCCCTCTCCAACAGGTACCCCAATCAGATGCAAAGAAAGCTGACTTTTTACCAAGAAAAAAAAGCCCAGCCTGAGGGAAAAAGAGTTTCTGGTTGTACCCTCCAGAGTGACTTACCCCACTTCAAAGGCTGGGCCTGTCAGCTAATGTTTGTTGATTCCTGGTCCAATAGTCAGGTGCCGGGACAGTGGCACCCTTAGGGGGGTCAGAGTGGAAGTCCCTGAACAAATTATCTTGGCAGCTGCTAAGGGCATCCTCTAGGAATCCCCAAGTGGGGCTGACTGACCACCAGCAGCAGCTCCTGGTTGGCTCGCCGTATTTCTTTACTGAGTCCAAGCTTGTGCCACTCACTCCAACACATCAATAAGTCAAAAGATAAGGTGCTGAGGCAAAGAAAGCAACTTTACTGAGAAAACCAGCAGATTTTGAAGATGATGGACTAATATCCAAAAGCACCATCCTAATTCAAGATTGATTTCAGGTTTCTTTTATGCTAAGGAAGGTGGGGAGTAGGAGAGGGCTGTGGCCAGGAAGTGATGGTCAACTTCAGACATTTGGACATCAGTGAGGGTCTGAGAGGGGTTGTGAGACTTCTTGTCTGTGGTTGGTTGACTCCAGTCATGTCATTGCATGGGTCTGGCCATGATGTTCCTGTAAGTGCTTGGCGATCCGATTGTCATTTTTGTACATACTTCCTTAGCTCCTTGGGGGAGGCGAGTTTTGGGTAAAGGGCTGTTTGCATCAGTCTTAAGCTGTGAGAAAAATTCCTTTTGGTGATTAACAAGCCTACATGCAGGGCTGCAGGCTGAGCAGAGGCTTTTTGACCCACAGATGAAGGCAGCAGAGGAGACCGATACAGTATGAAGGCAGAGATGCCAAGTGTTTTCACTCTGTTACACATGTAGCAAAATCATTAAATATGGTCGATGCCTCATCAATATACATCAACTAGATTGAGTGAGCACATGGTTAATTGATAATTGATATTCTATTAAGACTACTCTGAAGGGGAAAAATCTCAACAGCTATGGTTCACTCATTTGTGATCAAATACCATTTTAGCAATTTAAGAAAACTCAGAAAACATGTCCTTCTCTTTTCATAGGATAAAAGAGGCTCAGAGAGGTCATCCAGATTATTGGACTTTTAGACTAGCACTCTTAGGCCAAGTCAGATAGAAATTAAATATTCTCCATTAATCTAAGCCCTACATAGTCTCTTACACCTGGCAGGACCAACCTTCAATCCCCCAGCTAAGCAAGTCTAATGATAAATAAGCAGCTTTGCAATTTGATTGGACTTTGAATTCCAGTTGGATCATTATATTGCACAAATAATATTTCATATCACTTAATAGCAAGATATTCTCCAAACTTTCAAATTGAACTTTAATAGAAAATAAACTTTCATAAGATCTAAGTGCTCTTTCTCTGGCAGGATTTTTTATTTTATTTTTAAAGATTAATTATCAATGCAAATTCATGTAAAATTGAAATTCTTGCTTATATTAAATTTATACTACTTGCCACTCCCATCAGTTCTGAAGGGATAATTTTCTATATTGAATAATTTATATCATCTTGTAATCAGATACCTGATAAACTTTTAAACATTTATACATCTACCTAATTCTAAGGTGGTAAGTGAAATATATTGAAAATGAAAGTCTGCCTGTCAGAACCCAGGACACTACAGAATTCATGTGTTTGTTCATCAGCCTACTTACCTCCATCCCTACGCATACACCTGTATGATCATTGTGCATAGCAGGCACCTGATCATTGTTAAGTGAATGATGGAAAAATGTAATAAATGTAATGAATTAATATGGCAAGTCAGATAATGTCCAAAATAGTATAGGAAGTATGAGATTACAAAATTATTTCGGTGCTCTGAGCTGTAATGTAACCTGCCTTGTTTGTTATTGTTGTTGTTAAAGAGAAGCCTTGCCCATGCTGGAGTTCTCCTCTAATACTGAAACTCTTACAAGACAAGCATATTTTAATTTGGTATCAGCCATAAGGATTCCTAATCAAGAGACAAGCTATTAAAAAAGAAAATTAAATTTGCTCCTTTGAAGTGTCAAAAGAAAATAATATATGTATTGCCTAACTGTTCTGCCTTTCTGTATTGGTTTCCTACGGCTGCTATAAATTAACACACTTAGCAGCTTAAAACAACACAAAATTATTACTTTATATTTCTGAAGGTCAGAAGTCTGAAAGAGGCATCACTGTGCTAAGTTCAGGGTGTGAGCAGGGCTGCATTTCTTCTGGCGACTCTGGTGGAGAATCCGTTTCCTTGCCTTTCTGGCTTCTAGAGACGACCCACCTCCCTCCACCTTCAAAGCCAGCAGCACAGTGTCTTTATATCTCTGACCTGATGCCTAACTGTCCTGCTTCCCTATTTGCACTGTAAGGACCCTTGTGATTACACCAGGGCCACCCAGATAATCCAGGATAACCTTCCCATCACAGGATCCTTAATTTAATCAATATGTAGGGTCTCTCTTGTGGAAGGTGACATATTTACAGGTTTGGGGATTAGGACATGGACATCTTTTTTTTTGTGGGGAAGGGGGCATTATTCTGTCTACCACCCCTTCTAAAATTGTGGTTGGCATTTAGCATTGAGCAGTATCCTGGGGAGGCAGCATCGAAGTAGCAGATGGAACACATTTGGGGAGTGAAGGAGAGCAGAGTTTGAATGCTGGCTTTGGCAACTTAGGAGCCAATATACTCAAACCCTCTGAGCCTCAGTGTTTTCACTTATAAAATGGGGCCACAGTACCTACTTCAGTTTGTTGTTGGAAGGATTAAGGAGCAAACAAACATTAAGCATTTGGCTCCCAACCCACAGTAGGTATTAAATAAATGTGAGTCCTTTAGCTTACACATTAAAAGGGCACAACAGCATTAAAACCATCTACATACTCATTTTTATTATCCTGACTGGGAATAATTATTATTAAATTCAGTGTAGAGGGAATTTCTCTGGCCCAGGAATTTAAGGATGGACAGTAGTTTACGGACTTTCTTCGTTAGCCAGCACTGTTAAACATTAGCAGGGCTGCTTGAAAACCTGCTCGACTCAGTAGCTTAAATGACAAACTGATTTAAGACAATGGAAAGAATCTCTGTTTATCTCTGATTCTCAATTACTTCCTAGGTGAGATAATTACAGCTCCAGATTACCAAATCACATTTGAAATTCATAGAAAATGACACAATATGGTGTAATTCATATTAAAGGACAATTGAGCAATGCCAAATTTTTACTTCGAAATAACTTTTTTTAACTTAGAAGTTACATATGCATAATATGTGTTGAGTTGACAAGATTGGCTAAGGAAAACAATGTAATAATTATTCAAATGTCATAAATCGGGATGTCATGGATATAGCTTTAGATTTGGAGTTAGATGATCGTGATTATCAGGAGACCCATATTCAATTCCTGTCTGCCACTCTCCTGCTGTGACCTCAGGTGGTTCATATTACCTCTCCAAGCATCATCTATACAGGGATTAATTCATCTACTACAGGATTAACTAAGATTATGAATGTGAAACCACTATATGAGTATAAGAATTATTCTTTATTCATTCAATAAACATTTATTCTATCTTCACTTTGCTGTAGATACTGAAATAAAAAGAGAAATTGTAAGAGAAAAATGGAGAAATGGGAACAAGGAGCTCTGAACCAGAGGAAGGGTAAATACAGAGCAGCATTCATAAGCTCAGAAGCAGCTCTGTGGAGTCTGGTTTTTGCTCCATGGGTCCCAAAGCAAGGAAGGTCCTGTGGCTACTTGCCAAGACATATATGGACTCTGAGTCCTTTAAGCTTGATCCTGTGTACTCCAGGCACAGAGCAAAACTAAACAAGGGTATTCTTTTAATTATTTTTAAATTTTAAATATAATTGTATGGTTGCCTTAACAGGAGAGATCTATTACTTTGGAGGAGTTAGATGTAGAAACAAGATGGTTCAGTTAATGTATTTAGATAGGAATGTAAAGGCCAATGAGACCATGGAGAGAGAGGAGGGGGAGGAAGGGGAAGCCACGAGACCTTCCTGTAGAGCTTTTTTGTTTGTTTGTTTCCCAGTGCAGTACTAAGGAGAGCCAAGAACACAAAATGTGATCAGGTAGAACAAAATCCTAAAGAAAGGTTGACTAACTAAATTAACGTCTCCAAGTTGCCCTGGCAATAAGGCAGCACTTCATAATGACATTTTCATGAGAAGAAAATATGAAAATGAAAAAAACAGTGTTTAGGGATAGAGGCAACATTTAGCCTTAGCAATTAAAAAGTAAATACATTTCATAATTCAGAATAAGTCACATCTTCCCCTTATAACCTTATATTTGTCCATACTCAAAAATTTTGTAAATCCTTCCCAGACCTCCCCTCAAGGAGGAACTGATAAGCCCAGTGGCTCTTAGCCCTGGCTGCAAGCTGGAATCACCACAGGAGCTCTTAAAACACAAGACCAGGCCTTCCCTTCAGCAATTCTTATTTAATTTGGCCAGACTAGGACCCAGACCCCTGTCTACAACCGATATTATAAATAGCTGCAGTAGTATCTTGATTATACAGAAACAATATTATTCAAATAGTGAAGACTTACTTCATGTTTACTATTACTTAATATGCAGATAGCAGGCCAGGTATGTAGTGCAAGGAGCTACCAGGGTATATGGACAGATTAGAGAGAAATGAGCAGCATGGTGCATTGTGTACTGTTAGCATACCTGCTGTACACATTAAACCAGAAAGATAAAGTCTGCTGCTCCCAGCCCACAGCGCAGGGTAGGGAATGATTGTGGTATTGTTAGACAGCAAAATAGATATAAGTGGGATGGAAAGAGAATAAGGCCAGTAAAACCCACTAGGAGGGACTCAAAGAGTTAAACAGTTAAAAATAAAAAGCTCAAAGGCCAACATCCTGTCTAAAGCAATCTACAGACTCAATACAATTCCTATCAAAATACCAACAGCATTCTTCAATGAACTAGAGTAAATCGTTCTAAAACTCATATGGAACCGCAATAGACCCCGAATAGCCAAAGCAATCCTGAGAAGGAATAATAAAGCTGGGGGGATAATGCCCCCCAACTTCAAGCTCTACTACAAAGCCACAGTAATCAGCACAATTTGGTATTGGCACAAGAACAGAACAATAGACCAATAAAACAGACTAGAGAGCCTAGATATAAACCCAAGCATATATGGTCAATTAATATATGATAAAGGAGCTATGGACATACAATGGGGAAATGACAGTCAATTCAACAACTGTGTTGGCAAAACCGGATGGTTACATGCAAGAGAATGAAACTAGATTATTGTCTAACCCCACACACAAAAGTAAACTCAAAATGGATCAAAGACCTGAATGTAAGTCATGAAACCACAAAACTCTTAAAAGACAACATAGGCGGGAGTGGATTAAAGATGGTGGTGGGAGAGGTGAGACAGAGGCTTCCTCCTAAAACCACATATAATACGAAAATACAATGAATGCAACTAATCCTGAAAGAGCAATAGGAAAGAGGACTGCACAACTGCATACACCTAGAGGAAAGAATAAACCTCCCAGAACAGGGTAATGTGCCAAAGCCATGGCCCAGTGGGACCCAGGCCCTTCCCCCACCCCAGCTCACAACCGGGAGGAAGAGAAACAGAGTGGGGAGAGAGTGGATGCCTGGGACTGCTGAATACCTAACTCCAGAGATCTTATCTGGGAGCACAAACCTACATTTCATGGTGTTTTCATGGTACTCTCATGATTAGGGGTTTGGAAAGCTAAGACAGGCAGAATTCCTGGAGAGATTGAGATTCCAGCCACTTGTGGAAAGTAGGGATCCATATTCAGCTGGTCTGGGACAAAAGAAAGGTGGGCAGTCTAAGAGATTTCCAAACAGCAAGAGGGCTGCTAAAGGGGCAAGGATTAAACAGAGCTTATTGCTCAGGAGAAAGGACAGGTAGACAAAATTGTCCAGGTGCACTCTGCCCAGCACGTTGGGACTGTTCATGATCATCAGGAGCTCCAGCATCCTGGCTGGCTACAGAGCTCCAAGAACCCCCTCCGTGATACGCAGCCTACTGAGAATTTCTCCCAGCCAGCCCCACACGGCTTGCAAACCGGCAAACCCTACCCCGACATTAGGGCAGCCAGAGGGAAGCCCCATCTACAGCAACTACAAACGCAAAGCACAGAGGCTTATACCTGTGTGCTCGGCTCACTGGTTCTGGCAGTGGAGACAGGCATAGCAGCAGGGAAGCAGGAAACAGCTCTTTCCTCCCCCCAGGCATAAATACTGCTCCCCTGCGATCTCTGACATTGCTTCAGGGGCTGAGCAGCTCCAGAGAGTAGAACTTCTGGGCACTAGAGGGCGCCTTATACAAATATGAAATGCCAAAGGAACCTAGTTCAAAGTAAACTTATGAATACAACCACTGAGAAAAATTCAAATGAAATCGACTTCATGAATCTGCCTGAAAGGGATTTCAAAATAAAAATGATTAACATGATCATGAAGGTATAGAAAAATATTCAAGAACTCAGGAATGAATTCTAGTCAGATATCCAATCTTTACACAACAGAGTATCAGAAATGAAACATACAATGGAAAATTTTAAAGCAGATTAAATATGGTGGAGGAGACGATAAATGAAATAGAAACTAGAGAAGAGGAATACAAAGAAGCTGAGGCACAGAGAGAAAAAAGGATCTCTAAGAATGAAAGGATATTGAGAGAAATGTATGACCAATCCAAACGGAATTGCATTATAGGGGTACCAGAAGAAGAAGAGAGAGAAAAAGGGATAGAAAGTGTCTTTGAGGAGGTAATTGCTGAAAACTTCCCCAATCAGGCTCTCATCAGACTTCTCAGAAGAAACCTTACAGGCCAGAAGGGAGTGGCATGATGTATTTAATGCAATGAAGCAGACAGGCCTCGAACCAAGAATACTTTACCTGGCAAAGTTATCATTTAAATTTGGAGGAGGGATTAAGCAATTTCCACATAAGCAAAAGCTGAGAGAATTTACCTCCCACAAATCATCTGCACAGTGTTATTTTGGAGGAACTGCTATAGATGGAAGTGTTCCTAAGGTTTAATAGCTGTCACCAGAGGTAATAAAACCAAGGTAAAGAAAGTAGAACAGTTAATTACTAAGCTAATGCAAAATTAAATGAACTATCCCCAAAGTCAATCAAGGGATAGACAAAGAGTACAGAATATGATACCTAATATATAAAGAATGGAGGAGGAAGAAAAAGGAGGAGAGAAAAAGAACCTTTAGACTGTGTTTGTAACTGCATATTAAGTGAGTTAACTTAGACTCTTAGATAGTAAGGAAGTAAACCTTGAACCTTTGATAACCATAAATCTAAAGCCTGCAATGACAATAAGTACATGCGTATCAATAATCACCCTAAATGTAAATGGTCTGAATGCACCAATCAAAAGACATAGAGTCACTAAATGGATAAAAAAACAAGACCCATCTATATACTGCCTACAAGAGACTCACTTTAAACCCAAAGACATACACAGACTAAAAGTGAAGGGATGGAAAAAGATATTTCATGCAACTAATAGGGAGAAAAAAGCAGGTGTTGCAGTACTTGTATCAGACAAAATAGACTTCAAAACAAAGAAAGTAACAAGAGACAAAGAAAGATATTACATAATGATAAAGGGGTCAATCCAACAAGAAGATATAACCATTATAAATATCTATGCACCCAACACAGGAGCATCTACATATGTGAAACAAATACTAACAGAATTAAAAGGGGAAATAGAATGCAGTGCATTCATTCTAGGAGACTGGAACACTCCACTCACTCCAAAGGACAGATCAAACAGACAGAAAATAAGTAAGGAGACAGAGGCACTGAACAACACATTAGAGCAGATGGACCTAACAGACATCTACAGAGCTCTATCCCCAAAAGCAGCAGAACGCACATTCTTCTCAAGTGCACATGGAACATTTTCAAGTAGATCATATACTAGGCCACAAAAAGAGTCTCAGTATATTTAAAAAGATTGAAATTGTACCAACCAGCTTCTCAGACCACAATGGTATGAAACTAGAAATAAATTACACAAACAAAACAAAAAAGTCAACAAACATATGGAGGCTTCACAATATGCTCCTAAATAACCAATGGACCAAAGACTAAATAAAAACAGAGATCAAGCGATATATGGAGACAAATGACAACAATTATTCCACACTGCAAAATCTATGGGACACAGTGAAGGCTGTGCTAAGAGGGAAGTATATTGCAATTCAGGCCTACCTCAGGAAAGAAAAACAATCCCATATGAACACTCTAAACTCACAATTAATGAAACTAGAAAAGTAAGAACAAATGAAGCCTGAAGTCAGTAGGAGGGACATAATAAAGATTAGAGCAGAAATAAATAAAATCGAGAAGAATAAAACAATAGAAAGAATCAATTAAAGCAGGAGCTGGTTCTTTAAGAAAATAAACAAAATAGATAACCCCCTAGCCAGACTTATCAAGACAAAAAGAGAGTCTACTCACATAAACAGAATCAGAAATGAGAAAGAAAAAATCGCTATGGACACCACAGAAATACAAAGAATTATTAGAAAATACTATGAAAAATTATATGCTAACAAACTGGATAATCTAGAAGA
This sequence comes from Phataginus tricuspis, assembly GCA_029783875.1. Classification (NCBI taxonomy): domain Eukaryota; kingdom Metazoa; phylum Chordata; class Mammalia; order Pholidota; family Manidae; genus Phataginus; species Phataginus tricuspis. The sequence continues at coordinate 17,712,055 of JAQQAC010000477.1, forward strand.
AGTGGACAGCCTTCTAGAAAAATACAACCTTCCAAGGCCGACCCAGAAACAGAAAATCTGAACAGACCAATTACCAGCAACGAAATTGAATTTGTAATAAAAAACCTACCTAAGAACAAAACCCCTGGACCAGATGGCTTCAATGCTGAATTTTATCAAACATTAGGTGAAGACCTAATATCCACCCTCCTTAAAGTTTTCCAAAGAGTAGAGGAAGAGGGAATACTTCCAAACTCATTGAATGAGGCCGGCATCACTCTAATACCAAACCCAGGCAAAGACACCACAAAAAAGAAAACTACAGACCAATATGCCTGATGAACATAGATGCAAAAATACTCAACAAAATATTAGCAGAGCGAATTCAAAAATACATCAAAAAGATCATCCATCATGATCAAGTAGGATTTATTCCAGGGAAGCTAGGATGGTACAACATTCAAAAATCCGTCAACGTTATCCACCACATCAACAAAAAGAAGGACAAAAACTACATAATCATCTCCATAGATGCTGAAAAAGCATTTGACAAAATTCAACACCCATTCATGATAAAAACTCTCAACAAAATGGGTATAGAGAGCAAGTACCTCAACATAATAAAGGCCATATATGACAAGCCCACAGCCAACATTATACTTAACAGTGAGAAGTTGAAAGCTTTTCCTTTAAGATCTGGAGCAAGACAAGAATGCCCACTCTCCCCACTTCTATTCAACATAATACTGAAGGTCCTAGAAACAGGAATCAGACAACACAATGAAATAAAAGGCATCCAGATTGGCAAGGAAGAAGTTAAACTGTCCCTGTTTGCAGATGACATGATATTGTACAAAAGGAAACCTGAAAGAATTTACTCCAAAACTACTATATCTAATATCTGAATTCAACAAAGTTGCAGGATACAAAATTAATACGTAGAAATCTGTAGAATTCCTATATACTAACAATGAACTAGCAGAAAGAGAAATCAGGAAAACAATTCCATTCACAATTGCATCAAAAAGAATAAAATACCTAGGAATAAACCTAACCAAGGAAGTGAAAGACCTATACTCTGAAAATTGCAAGACACTCCTAAGAGAAATTAAAGAGAACACTTACAAATGGAAATTCATCCCATGCTCGTGGCTAGGAAGAATAAATATTGTCAAAATGGATATACTACCTAAAGCAATCTACAGATTCAATGCAACCCCTCTCAAAATACCGACAGCATTCTTCAACAAACTGGAACAAATAGTTCTAAAATTCATATGGAACCACAAAAGACCCTGAATAGCCTAAGCAATCCTGAGAAGGAAGAATAAAGCTGGGAGGATCTTGCTTCCCAACTTCAAGCTCTACTACAAAGCCACAGTAATTAAGACAATTTGGTACTGGCACAAGAACAGACCCACAAACCAGTGTAACAGAATAGAGAGTCCAGATGTTAACTCAAACATATATCAATTATCAATTAATATATGATAAAGGCGCCATGGATATACAATGCAGCTTCTTCAACAGCTGGTGTTGGCAAAACTGGACAGCTACATGTAAGATAATGAAACTGGATTATTGTATAACCCCATACACAAAAGTAAACTTGAAATGGATCAAAGACCTGCATGTAAGTCATGAAATCATAAAACTCTTAGAAGACAATATAGGCAAAAATCTCCTGAATATAAGCATGAACAACTTCTTCCTGAACGCATCTCCTCAAGCATGGGAAACAAAAGCAAAAATGAACTCATGGGACTACATCAAACTAAAAAGTTTCTGTACAGCAAAGGACACCATCAACAGAACAAAAAGGTATCCTACAGTATGGGAGAACATATTTGTAAATGACATATCCGACAAGGGGTTAACATCCAAAATATATAAAGAACTTACACGCCTCAACACCTAAAAGCAAATAACCCTATTAAAGAATGGGCAGAGGATATGAAGAGACAGTTCTCCAAAGAAGAAATTCAGATGGCCAACAGGCACATGAAAAGATGCTCCATGTCACTAATCATCAGGGAAATGCAAATTAAAACCACATTGAGATATCACCTCACACCATTAAGGATGGCCAGTATCCAAAAGACTAAGAACAACAAATTCTGGCGAGGATGTGGTGAAAGGGGAACCCTCCTATACTGCTGGTGGGAATGTAAGCTAGTTCAACCATTGTGGAAAGCAATATGGAGGTTCCTCAAAAAAACTAAAAATAAAAATACCATTTAACCCAGGAATCCCACTCCTTGGAATTTACCCAAAGAAAACAACTTCTCAGATTCAAAAAGACATATGCACCCCTATGTTTATATCACCACTTTTTATAGTAGCCAAGAAATGGAAGCAACCTAAGTATCCATCAGTAGATGAATGGATAAAGAAGTGGTACATATACACAATGGAATACTATTCAGCCATAAGAAAGAAACAAATCCTACCATTTGCAACAACATGGATGGAGCTGGAGGATATTATGCTCAGTGAAATAAGCCAGGTGGAGAAAAACAAGTGCCAAATGATTTCCCTCATTTGTGGTGTATAACAATGAATCAAAACTGAAGGAACAAAATAGCAGCAGACTCAGAGACTCCAAGAAGGAACCAGTGGTTACCAAAGGGGAGGGGTGTGGGAGGTTTGGTGGGGAGGGTGGATGAAGGGGACTGAGGGGTATTATGTTTAGTACACATGGTGTGGGGGTGATCACAGGGAAAACAGTGTAGCACATAGAAGGCAAATAGTGACTCTGTGGCACCTTACTACACCCAAGGACAGGGACTGCATTGGGGTATGGGTGGGGACCTGATAATATGGGTAAATGTAGTAACCACATTGTTTTTTCATCTGAAACCTTCATAAGAGTGTATATAAATAATACCTTAATAAAAAAATAATTAAAAAAACGAGGCTACTGCAGTCACTGCCCTTCCCTGGCATCCAGTATCCTCGTGTATAAAATGAGGGATGTATTAGGACACTAGTTATAAGCCACAGAAACGTAACTTCAGCTAGCTTTTTTCAAACCAGTTTTTTCTCTCTGTCTTTTTCTTAGGGTTAGAAGGGACCACGGGTGGTGATAAAGATGCTCCATCTCTCAGTAACAGCCATTACAGTAGAAATCTTTACAGAATTATTTTACGACAAGAGAATTTTGTTTGTATTAATGGTTATTGGGGGAAGCAAAAAGAGTGAAGAGATCAAGCTAGCTTTTTTAAAAGATAATTTTTGGGCTCACATTTCAGAACTGTCCAGGGATAAATTGATTCCAGGCATCACTCCAAAGATTTGATCATAGTTCCCTTCGTCCAGCTCTCTGAATGAGGTGTCTATACATGTAAGCCAATGGCCACCAGCCCATGCTGTGCAATCTGTAGTCCCCCCAATGGACTGTACAGCCCCAAAAGTGATGCCCCAGGGAGGGCCCTGGCTGCTCTGGCTCAGGTCACTTGTCCAGCCCTGAGCTGACGACTGTGATTTGGGAAATGGAGCTCTTGGCCAGCCCTGAGTCAATACCCTCTCCTGTTAAATGGGCTTAGGGGCCTGTCCCACTCGAGCCACGTGGCATGAGTCCCCCATAAGAAATGGGCTTTTGCTCCCAGATGAAAAGAGAAGGATGCTGAATGGGCAAAAACAACAGATGATCCACTGGAAGAGATCGGCCATCTTTTCACCGTAACTTCATTCCACTTCCTTGATGAGGCCAGGCTTCCAGAGCCCTAGCCCCGGCGTAGGAGGGGAGTTTACACATCTCCTACTGATCATAGCTAAAGGTGGGTCTTTTGAGAGAAGACAGCACACACACAACACAGACACCTGCTGATGGGGAGTAATGAACAAACCCCACAGCTTCTTTTATTCTCATACAATTCATCTTGACACTAAAAGAAAGGGCAGAAATTTGTCAGGGCCAATGCCCTTTGAAATTTAGTGGACTCTGTCAACTGCAGGGCAAGCCCTTGGGAGGCCTCTGCCTGCCCGATCCAAGAAAAGCAAGTGCAGGGACTGTGTGACCTCTTGCTGCCTGGGAAGCATTGTCAAAGGAATGATGCTAACCTTTAAGTTATTGAATGTAATCTGTTACAAAACTATCCAAATATCCTTTTGGCAACTGTCTTATAGTAAGTTCTCATCAGACCTTTAACCATTGTCATTTCCAAGTCTTTTGTCATTTATAGTTACTGTTTTACTCCTAGACTACTAAAGAACTAGATTCAAGCAGAGCAAGAATTAGTCAACATAAAATTGAGTAAACTAAGGAAAATAATTTTTATTTTTATGACCTTTTGTTTCAAATGTTACTAATAAAAAGTGTTTTAAACTTTTACTCCTAAGCTAGCTTACAATAGTTTAGTAAATAATGTTACCATCATAAGCAGAATTGAAACATTTATCTTTCTCTCCACCTGATCTCTCCAGAATTCAAAACTCTTAGTATTTCTGTATTTTTATGGCAGTATGTTTATTTGCATAAGTTCAGTAAGAATCTGTTCTCCTTGTGACAGGCCCAATTAAACACACTGGTTATATTACCAAGGCTTTGACTGGAATGTCATATTTGAAAGAAACATGTATAAACTCAGATATGACCAGCAGCTTTAAGGAACTGAGATTGACTTCATGGAGCCAACAGAGCCCCTTGGAGGAACTGGCCTGGCACCTTGCTTACAGGGTTCCCAGCAGCCTTACCAGGGGGAGTAAGGAAGGTCCCTTCCTGGCAGGTGCAGGAACCTCAGAATGTCTCAGGGACCTCGAGAAGGGAGGAAATCACCCAAATCTACAGGTACTGCAGGCAAAACCTGATGGCAAGTCTGGCTTGGCTTTCCTGGCCTCGAGAGGCCTTTAAAAGCTCAATCTGAAATTCCTTATGAAAAGTTCCAGCAAAGCGCATTTGAAAGGTCCTGTGTAATCAATTACTCTTCTTGCTGCACTTATGTAAATAATCAAGCCAAGTGTTCTAAAGCTAAACTTATTTTCTTAATATGGTTACCTGTAATAAAATGAGGGTGTCTTTAGAGAGAAAAGTATTGTTTCAATAATGCAGCCTTATCTATGCTAAATTCTAAAACTAGTCATTGGGACATAGACTAGATCCAGAATTCTAGTTTCCTCAAGTATCTGTCTGTGACTCTTCAAATGTTTCCAATTTTCTCCCATCTCAATTAAGAGTCTTACTATTCCTAATGCTCATATTTAGTCATGCATTCTTAATCTCCTTGTCAAGTGTGCTCCTTCCAGAATGGAAAATCCAACTCCAGATGTTGCTGCCTAACCTAATAACAGAATTTGTTCTGTCTCACCTAGCAGCCATAAAACTGCAAATGGTGGTGGACATGGAACCCAAGACAGAAGTGCCCATCTTCTGAGGCCTCTTGACCAACCACTGATGGAGACCTAACTGCACCCCTTACTGTGCCCCCTCTCAGCATGAAGCAGCCGGAGTGGTCATTACCCCCTTTCCCTAGCAGCAGCTAGGGTCTCCATCTGTAGAGGGGGGAATGAGACAGGGACTGTGGGTTTAGACAGAGTAGGGCGAGGGTCCGTGGAAAAAAAGCAAAGCAGGTTAATCACAGTCAGAAAAATGTAACAATGTACAAAGAAACCCCTACCAAAACTCCATGTTAAACATTAAACAAAGTCAGAGTCACATTAACTCTCTAGAGTAAAAATACCCAACTAGAAATATAGGCATTCTTCAATGAGATTAGTTAAAACTAAAAATCCAGGAGCAACTTGGCCTAGAAGTTTGAATACTCCCCAGATAAAGAAAAGTACCACAGCGTAGCCCATGCTTTCACTGTGTCAGTCAGCACATACCACTATAAGACTGACTTTAGCACCTGCTAAAAGGCCCAGCTTATTCAGGGAGAATTCTGTCTTAAGAGCTAAGACTGCATTTTAATCAAACTGATGGTAGCTCAACCCACCTTGGAGGCAGGGCAGTCTTAATTAATATGCTCCCAGACCAAGAAATTGCTATCCTGGGAAGGAATCAGAGCAATAAATTTATTCTGTTACGTAAAGAACTGATAAGGGATAAAAGACTTGGTGTCTGACTGAAAATAAACATTCTGAGACCATTTGGCAGGTCTGTATCCCTAGCCCTTCATCACATTCATCCTCAACGACCCATAAGTGCCCTAGACAACGCACCACCCCAGACTCTCCTGTCCCCTCCTGGCCTGAGCCAGGAGCTCGATCCTCTCACTTTACCTCTGAATAAAAGCCTCTCCCTTGCTTTCCTACCTTGAGAGTTTACAAAGTTCAGTCTTCGGCTCCGCGAACAAGAACCCTGGCATCACTGTGGGCTAGGGAGGGTGCATGGAGGAGGAGAACCCTAAGGGGGACCTGGAAGGTGAGTAAGAGCACAGAAGAGGGAACGGCAGGCTGAGAATCCGAGTGAGTTTCAGATCTGGAAAGCACAGAGTATGTTTGATCAAGTGAGAGCCAGCAGAGTATTTATTTCTCTGGGGGAGCAGCAGTGTCAGGCTGAGTACATATTTGGGAATAAACCTGGCCTTGAATTCTTCAGGGTTAAGAAGTTTCTTAAGAGAATTCCAAAATCAGCATTTTAGGAGCACTGGTCTGATCCCAACTTATTTATTTTTACATACTGCTTATTATGTGGCAGATACAGTTCTAAGTACTTTATAAATATCAATGTAATCAATTCTCAAAACAGCCAGTGAGGTAGATACTAGGAAGCTAAAGCACAGAGGTCACGGTAACTTGCCTGTGAGAACACGACTAGTAAGGGCTGGAGCCGGTATTCGCAGCCAGCAGTCAGGCTGGGAAAGAACATGCCTCCTGGAAGCACATCAGGAAGCCGCTGCCTGCAGGCTGTGTGCTGAATCACGGTTACAGTGAAAGAGAGAGGGATAAGCAGCACAGCGGAGAATAATGAGTCGGACAAAATATCGAATGGTTGAATATGGGCAGTGTGGAGGGTGAGGGGTGGGGCTAAAGGTGGTAAGAAAGGAAAAGTCAAAGAGAAGTTGGAATTTTTAATTTTATGCTTCCCCTGGACGGAGCAAGTATGGCCAATGAAGAGGAGTCCAAAGGTAGACACAGAAAGTATGAGCTCCTTACAGGCAAACAAACCCAGGCTTGAATCCAGCTCTGTAACTTTGGGCAAGGCACACAACCTCTCTATGCATCTCTTTCTTCATTTGAAACGGGAACAATTCCATGGAGACCATGTAAATCAGCAGTTTTACATAGCGGCTGATATGGGGAAAACCTTCCATTAGAGGCCCCCAGGCCTCTGGAGGTGTGGAACCCAGAGCTCGGACGAGGCAAGGCTGGAGAATGCGGGCACGGATACGGAGACGGAGGGGAGGACGAGCTTAACATAAGCCGATGACCAGCAGTGTGGCTGCCACAGTTGTGGGCTCTTCAGATGCCTTCCTGTATCAGGTCTCACAACCCCAAGAGGCCATTTACAGATGAGGGAACTGGCTTAGGAAGGCTGAGCCGGAGGAAGCTTTTCCAGTATGGGCTTGCCTACCTCCTCGGCCCTCAAGCCCCCCAGCTTTTTTGTTGCCTGCCGCCACTGGAACTACAGAGAGATGGGATCACCAGGGCTGAGAATATCTGAGATGAGGAAGACGGATAAGGACGGGATACTGCGGGAGAAGACGAGGAGAAGCCACGGGGGTATCTGTCCTGCCCCAGTGTGTTCTTGTCATGTTGCCACCTGCAAACCATAGGTATAAGCTGGCAAGCAGGGTTGCTCTTTAAAACATCCAAAGGTCAAAAGAGGAGGAGACCCTGGAGCAGTGGACTCGTCTACACAGCCTACCTGTGAAATAATAAAAGAAAATCTACATATCAGTCTCTGCCACTGGTTCCTAGCACAGCTCCTAAAACCTTGTAATTTCCTCAATCATCAGAGCACTAGGAGTATCTTTTGTTCTAATATTTGGTCTTTGACCTTGGTTCCTGACACAGAGCTCTTAAATCCCTTGGAGTTTCCTGGGTGATAGGAGTGTCTTGTTCTGATGAGGTGACACTTGGTGAGCTCCTGGATAGCTTTAGGATGGAGGCTGGTCACCACAAAGTCCAAGCTGAGACCCTACAACTTTCAGCCCCACTCCCCATCCTCCGGGTAAGTTAATGCTAGATCATGCCCACATGATACCTCCATAAAATTCCCAAAAGCATGAGTCTGGAGAGCTTCCAGGTTTGTGAATATACCTACATGCCAGGAGGGTGGCACACCCCAGCTCCACAGGACAGAAGCTGCTGCACTTTGGCACCCTTCCAGACCTTGCCCTATATATCATCTGGCAGTTTATCTGTGTGTGTCCTTTGTTATAATAAGACAGTAAATGCAAGTAAGTGCTTTCCTGAGTTCTATGAGCTGTTCTACTGTGGGTAAAATTGTAATATTTCCATAATATCTCATCTGGCTTTAGTGCATCTACATATCAACAGGCATTCCTCAGGGGTGGAGAAGGTAGTTCATCTCCTTAACAATGGGTAATTACCTGGGTGACTGAGGGCATATCTGAACCTGAGAGGTTGGGGTGAGGTCTTGCTTGCTTCTGCTGGAGCAGGAAAGAGAAACTGCCCGGACTGCAGTTTGTAAACAATAAATGGGTTTTAAACTTTATTTTACCTTTTGACTGATTTCAGTTTTAGAGGTATTTTGCCCAGGATTTCCTTTCCCTGGAGTTACATCTAGCAAATGATTTAATCCAAGGAGGAAGTCATGGGAACCTCGGTTTTGTAACCCAGTTGGACAGAAATTGTGGGTAACCCAGTTGAACCTAGTACTTTCAATTGGTGTCTTAGGTCAGGGGGTTAGGGGTGGCAGTCCTGTAGCACTGAGCCCCTAACCTGTGGAGTCCATGCTAACTCTGGGCAGTTAGACTGGAATTGCTTGGTGTGGAAAACCACACATCTGGCCTGAGAAGTGCTGTGAGTATGGTAGTAGTGTGAGAATAAAGGAGAAATGGAGTTTTTTCAAGTCACTACCCCACATAAGTCCTCTCCAGTGAACTCTGCAGGGGCTTGTCCTATGTCTGGTACTCAGGAAAAACCAAGTGCCAAACCCCAGAGAGCCAGCTCTTTTTTCTGCAAATCCTGTCTCCCAAGGCTAGGCTCATTTCCCGATGGTCCTCTCTTCACTTCCAAAGACTTGACTGAACACCCCCTCACTTTGCATCTAAAACCCAACATCTGCATACCCTCTCAGAAACATACTCCAATCCTGCCCCCTGAAATACTGACATGGGCCCAGAATTGGACTGGAATTTTCCATTGTCTATTGGCCTGGGTGTCCTAACCTGTGAGCCATTGGCCTTCTCCTGTGAAGACCCACTTCAGCCCCAGGGTTTTCCTTCCCCTTTTAAGCCCAGTAGGCCCCCAGTTCAAATTCCCTGTGTGTCTTGCAAACTGTTAACCCCTCTGGAAGGCATTTCTGGCAAAGAGGTTAGTAGGGATCCTAGCCAAGGAGGGCAGAGTTTCAAAGAAAGAGTGGTCAGTAGTGTGAAGCCTACCAGAAGGCCGAGGAACAGAAGGCAGCCCTGTGGCTTAGCTAATGAAGGCTGATGGTGGCTCTCCAAGATGTCAGACAGTGGAGACAGAGGCCATGTTGTAGGGGTCAAGAGTGGAGGATCTGTAAACTGCTTTTTCCCAAAAGCTTATCAATGACAAGAAGAAAAAATTAAGGTGATGGCCAAAGGGGACCACATGACCAGCTGAAAGTTTTTCTCAAGCTAGAAAAAAATCTAGTTTTATTTTCTAGCAGTGGTTAAAGAAATAGAATATGGAACCAAAGTCTAAGGAGCAATAATATTCCCTCTCGATGAAATATTAATATGTGTTTGTCATCAGGAATTAACATCACCTTCCAAAAGCCCTAATGAGTAAGTAAAGTATATATAAATATGAGCACTCTTTCACTAGATTTTGAAAAGGATGCACATAAAGGCTAACATATGCAAATCCTTTTAAAATTAGAAACCTTGTAGTACTCTTTGACCCCTTTTGATTAAATTCAACTGGCATAAGAACAAGTAATTGAAGTACTCAGAATCAATTAGCAGTGATCTGGCTGGTTGTCATTACAGCTTTAATTAGCAGAACTGGCTTCAGTATCACAGTGCAATAGTTAGGTGGCTATAAATGAATTGATTGTCCAGCCACCAGCTGACATTTTGAGAACCTTGATACATCATCACTTTTTCCTGCTACTAATTAAGATTTATATCTGCCCTGTATTAATATTGCAAAGGCCTTTGCGTGGAGTCAGGGTTTTCCACTGCCTTTGTGTCTGTGGGTCTCATCAGTTACAGCGAACACTCTGGCCTCGCAACTTGCACACTCCATCCCGGGGACTCAGTTCAAACTGGGTCCTCAACATGTTGATTCATTCAACAAACATAAAATGATGACCACATGCAAATCACTGGGCTAAATGCTGAGGTAAGGGAAGAGAAAGAAGAATACCAAGATGAGTAAGGCACTGGCCGGAGTTTAGGAAGCTCGTCATTTCCAGCGGAGACACATATGCCCTTACTGTGATAGAGCAGGTGCAAATTATGACAGGATAGAAGCAATGTGGATGGGGGCATAGATGATGGAACAATGAATTCTGATTTCCAACAGGTGTCTATTTTAATGCTTATTGTCCAGAAGATTCAAGGGCTTGCCCTGAGGCAAGATAAGCAGAGAAAGAACTTGTAATGGGTAATTCCATGGCTAGTCTAGACAGTCCTGAAAGAGGAAGCTCAGCCATGCCCAGCTGTAGTTCCCAGTCTGCAGGATGCAGCCTGCATCTGGCTCTAGCTTGGTTTCACAGGGCATAAAACCTCTCCGCCAGAGCAGTTCATTGCCAACTGTTACTCATTTAATTACACAGGTGCTGCTACACTTAAACATGCTTGAGAATCACACTGGCTGCATTTGTTAAAGCCCCTTTGCAGGCCCCGGTCGGAGAGATTTTAGATTTTATTTAAACCGATGCTAGAAGTTTCCAGGACACATTTTGAGAAATACAGCATAACCCAGTCCTCTAGCTTTACAACCGCAGAGGTAACTGCGCTACGACCAGGTTAGTGCCTAATCTCAACAAACACTGACACAGCTCAATGCACGTGGGTACGGTTCCTAATGCTGCCCAGGCAGCGGTAATTCCACACAGCAGCTCCACACGGTGGATGTGGGTATCATCTCTTCTTCTAGATAAGGAAACCGAGGCACAGACAGGTTTACTAAGTCACTGAAATCACACAAGAATCCTTTGAACGTAGACTGCCTGTCTCCAGAGCCCACCATAAGCACTGCCCCACAGGGCAGAGGAGGATTGGAACCAAGCTCATCTGAGCACCAGGCAGGGCCCCCCAACCTCACTGCCTTCAAGGCTGTGATTCCAGAGGAGCTGGAGGCTCTTCCGCTGGCCACTGACTCCAGTGGTTCGTCCTCCTGGGGAAAGCTGGCTCGTTTCGGAGACTTCCCCACGCCACTTCTTTCCCTCCACAACATCCTAAACTTCCCTTTGCTTAGTCTTCAGAACTAGAGGAGCTCAACTTCAGAGCTACTGGTAAACTTCACTTTGACACATTCTGGTCATTTCATTAGCAATCCAGCAGGGTTGAGAAAGAAAAATATCCATTGTTGAGTGTGTGCTGAATATTAGAACCCCCAAAATTATACTTTGTTGAATTTTTCATGTTTTTCCTGCAAGAACTGACTGAATGACTAAACTTCTCATGGAAGAGTTTGGGAAAGTTAGAAATTTCAGGTCATTAAGAAGAAAGTTTCGGGAATCTGGCTGACAGAAATAAGCTCAAAGGCAGAAGGGCCTCACTGTGGATTCAAGTGCACCTATCTGCACCAGAGAATAACCTTCCTGAGACATTTCTCTTTATGACTCTGCTGTTTGGAATCTTTGGCAAGCTGTAACATTAATTAAGCAAAGCTTTTTATTTCTGAGTCCCTTCATTTAAAAAGAAGTTCTCCCTATTCTCCTTAGTGAGCCTTTTCTTACTGCTTTGTTACCTGGTGCTAATAGCTAAAGGTTCTTGTTCTAGCTCATTCTGCAGCTCTGACTCAACTGCCGGCTACTTCCTAACTTTCAGAAATTTCATTTCCAGGTCCCTACTGTTTTTCTGCATGAAACTGGTAGCTGGCTCTGTTTTCCAGGAGGTGCCCAGCCTGAAGTGGACTGCCAAGGCCTTATTCTGAGAGCCTCTGTCCTTGTTCAGCACACTGCTTCTTTACCAGTTTGAAGTTGTTTCACCAAGCCACTGCTGCATGGTCGTAATGGCCAGGCATCCAGTGTGCAGTCCCGATGCCAGTGCCACATAATACAAGGAGTAGGGTTCCCTCTTGTGCATTTATGCTCAAACAAACTGCTGGTCTCTGGGTTGTCAGAACTCATCAGCACAATTTTGGCAATGATATTGCCTGGGGTTTTACTGCTGGACCATGCTAGAACAAGGAAAGCAATTATCATGCAGTGTTGTCTGGGATCTAAGTAGTCCTCATTGGTCTGCCACATTCACACAAAAATATTTGCTACTTTTGTAGGTACCCTTTATCAGATGGAGGAATTCCCCCTCTATTCCTAGTTTGCTGAAACTTTTTGATCATGAATCAATGTTGAGTTTTGTTTCCAAATGCTTTTTCTACTTTAATACAATCATGTACTTTTTCTTCTTTAGATGGTTAATAGGGTGGATTATATAGATTGATTTTCAAGCATTGAACCAGCCTTGCATTCCCAGGACAAGCTCCACTTTGTCATGGTGTATTCTTTTTTTATATATGCAGGGTTTGATGTGCTAATATTTTGCTGGGGATTTTTGTGTCCATGGGGATATTAGCTTGGTGTAACTTCTTGTACAGCCTTAGTCTAGTTTTGTCATCAGGGTAGTACTGGCCTCATAAAATGAGTTGGGAAGGGTTTCTTCTCTTCTATTTTCTGAAAGAGATTATTCAAGACTGATTTTATTGTTTAAATGTTTAGTGGACTCAACTAGTGATACTGTCTGGTTTTGGAAAAGTTTTTGACTGTGGATTCAATTACTTTTGATAGACTATTCAGTTTATCTGCTTAATCATGGGTTAATTTTGGTAGTGTGTTTTTTTTTTTTTTGAAAAACAGATCCATTTCATCTAAGTTGAAAATTTTATGTGCATAAGAAACTGAAGTCTCAGTCCTACAGCCTCAAGAAACTGAATTCTGCCAAACATCCTGAGGAAGCTTTTCCCTAGTTGAGCCCCTAATGAGGCCACAGACCCAGCTGCAGCCTGGTGAGACCCTGAAGAGAACCCAGCTAAATCATGCCCAGGCTTCTGACCTTTAGAAGCTGTGAAACAATGAGTGTGGGTAAAAGTCACTAAGTTTGTAGTAATCTATTACACAGCATTGAAAACTACTATGATCTTTTCCAATCCTTTACCTGTATCATTATATTTGAAATGAGTTTCTTCTGAATATAGCTGGTGTGTTTGAACCATTTACATTTAATGAAGTTGCTGATAAGTTTGGATTGAGGCCTACTATTTTACTGTTTTCTGTTTATTCTTTTGTTTCTCTGTTGTTCCTGTGGGTTTTTTTAAATTCATTTTGACAATTAATCTCTGCATTTAATTAGTATTAGCTGGAGTTAGTTTCCCCTTCTTTGCTTTCTTTTGGGTTATTTGAATGTTTTTTAGTATTCCATTTAAATTTATTTATGTGTTTTCTTACTATATGTATCTTTGTATAGTTTTTTCAGTGGTTGTCAAGTGACTACAGCTTAATCAACATTCTGCTTAAAGTGATGAAACACAAATAGACTGTGAAATATGTGTTATGAAATGAGAAAGGCTGGAGTGGAGTAGAATGGAATGGAAGGGAGTAAAAAGGAGCCTGTGACCCATTGTTCTGACTCAATCCAGAATAACAGAGCATCAAAACGCTCGAAAATAAATTTTCTTTTACTCTACCAGATTGACAAATATTGATCTTTCCTAGATCATTTATCTTAAGTAATTAGATGGGTTTTATGTTCTTTGGTCAGATTTGATATAATCCAAAAACTGTTTTTTTAATGTTTATTTTCCCTTCCTCTGTAGAACCCATTACCTTGCTTAGAGGCGGGGCTGGTGGGCATGTGGAACTATTTAAACAAGTAATCACAGTTCACAGCTGGGAGCCCCAGTCAAAACATCTTTCATCATGGCTCAGTCCTCACTGTGTCTCGCAATCATACACTGCTACCACTGAAAGCCAATACTAAAAGGAAAGCTCAGGCTCAGAGGGTAGTTCAGACCTTCAGTCTGGCAGGTACACTGGGGCAGGCCTGAAGCAGCCGTGTAGCTCCACAAGGCCCCAAACCAGATACCAGCCATTCCCCCATCATTTTAAGTTGCACCGGGAGACCTCTCTGTTCATCCTCTCCCCTCATCTGAGTGACACAGAGCAGTAGCCATTATTTCCAGCCTTCTCTCCCCTCTCTGCATTAATCGTGTTCAGCACTGGGCCAAGGATCTCTGTCTTAGTCTTTGGGCCCTTAGCACTGCCCTCAATGTTGACAATGCCAGGGTTTCTTGAGATTTCAACACAGAACAAGCCCACAGAGTCACCAAAACAGCAAAGGTAGTGAGAGGTGACTGAGCAGAGAACTGCCATATGCACAGCCAGAGAGAGAACTGCTCAGAGGCCTGTCCTTGACCAGATGCAGACAGTGCGTGGGGAGTGCCATCTGGATTATCTCAAAGTCCTGTGATGAAGGTGGCCTAGTAAAGTCAATTTAACTATACTTTAAAGATGAGAGGGGGAACACAGAGGCACACTATCTCACTGTTCTGTGAACCTCTGATGACTCGGACTCAACTCTTAGGGACATTGTGTTCCAGATGCTCTTAATATTGTTTCTTCCTCATTCCTTCCCACCAACTTTCTCTTAAGTGACAAGATGAATTATTTACTTAAGTAAAATGAGTAATGTTTAACTCTCTTCCCCCAGGTCTATAAAAGTCAAAGAGGACATGTGCACAGTTGTGGTATACCATTTACAGAATCCCAGAGACACAAATAATCGCTTCGTGCTGGAAGGATTAAACCATGATGCCGAATGAGGAAGCACAGTCCTTTACAGACCGTCCTTCTGTCTGTAAACGGGCAGGCGTGCACATGGACAGGAGTCTCCCTCCCTTCCTTCCTTCCAAGTATTTGCCAAATACTCACTCCATTCCTGGTACTCTGTTAGGCACTGGGATATTTGTGATCTAAGAATCATTCTATAAGAATTAAAGAACACTACTGTCCATCAAAAGCCATTCTTTCTTTGTTTAGTAATGTGATTGTAGCTGCATGCATCGTTAGACTGATTTCCCAGCTTCTGTTGCAGTTTTGTGTGGCCATGAGTCTACATTATCCCCAATGAAAAGTGAGAAATAATATATGCTATTTATGACCAAAGCTTTCAAGAGGTAGGTGTGTTTCCTCCATTCTCTCTCTTCATTTATTCATTAGGTAAAGGCCAGAATGAAAGGATGGCAAGGCCCCAAAAATAAAAGAAAGTAGATTCACATCCTGAATCTCTTGGTGAAGGACAGCCCCTCGCTGACCAGGAATGCCACCTTAACTGCTACATATGTACTTTTCTATTATGTTTGTGATGTTACACATCTTGGGATCTTTTTTTATTTTTTGTTTTTTTTCCTGACAGGCACAGAAATTGGTATCTTGAAATGGAAATCTGCTGTTTGAAAAATGTATATGTGAGAATTGGCTTAATGGTTTAGTACCAAATAGCAAAGGAACATATGACAGGCAGGAAGGTTAGAAATTCCTCTTATCCCATGGGCAAAATATTTCATAAAACTGTCCTCTCTGTTAACTTACAAGGTTAACCCAGTACCTATCAGGTCTGTAGCTCTAAGACAGGTGTTAGCAAACTATGACTCACAGGCCAAATTCAGCCTGCTGTCTGTTTTTATAAAGTTTTATCAGAACACTGTCATGCCCATTCTTTCACATAGTCTATGGCTGCTTTCGCACTACAAGGAGAGTATTGAGACTTTGCAAGAGAGACCACATGGCTACCCAACCCAACATATTTACTACCCAACTCTTGAGGAATAAGTTTGTCAGCCCCTGAAATCCTGGTATGTACAGTGACAATGATGAAACCTAGGTGATGATGAAACTAGGGAGTGAATGTGCCTGGGCCCCTGAATCTCTATGTGAGCAGAGCTACCCCGAGCCAGGATTTGAACTGTTGAACGAATGAGAAATGAACTTGAGCCATGATATGGTTTGGAAATCTGTTTCAGCAGTTACCTTACCCTGACTGTGGCAGATTGATGCAAAAATGGCTCCAAATCCTCGCTCCTCTCTGGATTTCTTTTCACTGTGGATGGGGTTCTCTGTCCCAACGCTTGACTCCAGGTCCAGCCATGGGACTTACTGTGGCCAATGGGATGTTAACAAATATAACACACGCAAAGTTTTGAAAAAGCATCTGCACATTTTCACTTTCTCTCTCTTGTTCCTCTGACTTTGCCATGAGAACAAACCCGGGCTAGCCTGCTGGAGGATGAGCAGAGCTCATGGGGCTGAGTGGAGCAGAGCTGAGTGGGCACAGCTGTCTGAGCCAAGAGCCCCAGACCCATGAGAGAGCCCAGCCAAGATCGGCAAAAGGGACTATTCGCATTGTCAGAAAGCTGTCAAGGAAGGGCAGAGATTGACAGAATGGGAGTCTATGTGGTCTTTCTAGAGGGGCCACCACAGTTCAACTCAGACCAATCGTCTACATATAGAAACAGGACCCAGGTTACCACATGGCTTGGTTTTTTCAAGAGAAACCAGAAACCCAAAATGTTATGTAAATCATTCTATTTTTAAATGTTAGCTCTATTTTTAAAAATACAGTATAGTTCACAAAAATATGTGTGCAGTATTTGGCCCAGGAGCCAGCATATGGCCACTGACTTATACTTGCACAATACTTTACATCTCAGCAATTAGTTTTACATCCATTATGTCATTTCTGCCTTATAAAGTCTCTATAACGACAGGAAAAATAGTTATTATTATTATTGATGCTTTTAGAGATGTGGAAAACTGAGGCTTGGAGAAAATAAATAACCCTCACAAGCTCACATAACCAATTAATAACAGTCAAGACTAGCATCTGAGAGCCTTCAGCTTTCTGTATCTCATTCCTCTCCCATCAGACACGCATGACAGTTGGAAACTTCCTGTGTCTGAGGCAGAAGGGAAAGTGTGGTGGGGGATGTCACTACCTCAGGAAGCCACTGTCCCATCGAGTGTCCAAAGCTCATGATACGGGCCGATCTTTGTTTAAATCAGGAAACTGATTATAGTCAGTCCCCCAGATAGTTTACTTCCTCTGATTATCTTATTTTCGTCTGTAAGTGAACCATATCTACTTCTTTAGTTCAGAAAGCACTGCCGCTCAGCCAATAGCTTTAGGCTTGAAAACAAAGAAAATTCAAAATTAAAGTATCACTAGAGCTTTAAAAGCTAGCAGAAATGATGATAGGAGCATAGGCATTACATCTATAAAGTAAGCATAAAATTACATTAAGAAATCATTTCCTCCCAGTGTCCAATCAAGGTGGCTCAGCAGACTGCAAAGATAGTGTGACAAATGGCCCTCATCACACAAGCATGTAACTTTTGCACAGGAGACAGTAAGTTTTTACTTACTTACTCTTTAGCCACTTTCGCAGATGAATATTTGAATGAGGAGACACAGGGAGAGGGTGGGTGAAAGGGAAGATGAATGGATGTCTTATCACAGTTCTCAGCTGGCCGGGGGTGACCACAAAGGCCAGAATATCAGGGCGTTCCTATCCTCTGTATCTATTCTGAGAGCTCTGGTTTTCCACGTGGGCTTGCGAGGCTGAAGTGAAGCATGTGGTAGGCACACAGGACGGCAGCAGGCATGCACAAGGACACCCATCCGTCCCAGGCAGGTATCTATCTCTAAGATAAAGAACATTCACGAACAGTAATATTTCCATGAGTGCCAATGAGATCTTAGACACAGCAGCTTATAGACACAAACTGCCCAGATAAAAGGAAATACAACTTGGGTGATGCAGAGCATAAAATGTACTTGAGAAATCTCCCTGGTGAAATCTCAGTCTTTTTTCTTATTATTTGGACACATACAAAAAAGATTTGCTTTGGCATCACTGTGAAAAAAAAAAGAAAAAATTCTCAAGGTCTTTTTATAGGATCAAAATAAATAAAGATTACTCAATCACAAGATTGTTTTCATCCTGCCAAGTAAATAAAGTGACCACTTGATAAGCAGAAATTTTCCCCAAGTCCTTAAACAGTCATCACCGGTACAAGCTCTACTGGCCATTACCCATTACTTCTTTTTTTTTTCTAAGCAACCCACGCAAAAACAATATTCTAAAAACATCCGTGCAATTGAACTGACTCCTGAGGAGTCATGACAACTAGGTAAGCAGTTCAGGGAGAAGGACTCTGGGTGTAGAGTTCTCTGCCATTAGAGTCCCAGAGCGCTCTGCTTTAGAATTGGGGTTTCTGGAAAGAGTCCTCTGGCTGAGCTTTAACTTCTCCCATAGAAGCTATAGTCAGGGTGAATCCTCCATTTGAACCAGGCTAGCATTTCCTAACTCACTGAACTTCTATAGTCTTAACAAGCAGTTGCTTCCAGGGAATTTGGAAGCTGCCTACAAGGGCACTTTGCTGAGCTAGGCAGACATCTCAAGCCCCAGCTGGCTGAACACCAGCTTATATGGGGTGAATATAAGGTCAGGTTCCTCCCTCCACAAGCAGGCTTTGCACCAGATAAATTCATTAATATTTCCTCTTGAAAGAAACAGGCTTGTCAAATGCAGAGAGGATGCAGCTTCTCCCACGTCCCACAATTGCTATTATAGATATTTTCAGTGAATGACAAAATACCAGTATTTAGGATTCTCATGAAGGACTCAGTTAAAAAATATATGTCAGATTTGTTTTTCCATAGAGAAAAACTTCTGGACCCCTGTCTTTAATAATATTCTTTTAAATAAAAAACTACTAGGGCTTAAAATCAGAGTTTTATTGGATCCTTCCTGAGTTATAACCAATTAGAGCATTTTTGTTCCAACCCATTGTCCTTTTTACTTCATGTCAAATAGACCGAATCTTTGGTAGCGTCATTTGAACACTGAGCAGTTAGTTGTCTCCTCCAAAATCACCTTCTTTTCACCATAGATCCTTCAATGATTAGTGATCCCACGAACATGTGTCAAAGCCCACTCTGTGGAGACCACTATGCCGGCCTCGGGGTGTGTCAGGGAGCCCGGCACTGGGCTCACCCCCGGCAGGTGTCACAGTCAAGGGCAGAGGGTCTTGGGCAAACTGCTTTTTCACACTCTAAGGAAAGTTGCCTTTTACCTTCATCTTGTGTGAGACTATCTCTCAGTATCCTACTTCTTGGTTTTATCAATTTCTGGTGATAAAAGATATACATAGTGACTGAAAAATATTGACATGTATGAAGGAAAAAGTAAAATCACACAAACTCCTCTCACTCAGAGATAAATGTTGAAATGTCAGGAGGGCATATATTTCCAGACCTTTTTCAATAAGGGTGTGTGTGTGTGTATGCAATTATATATACTATTTTGTAAAGTGTATCAATAGTAGAGAAAGTATAAGAGAAAAACAAAGAAACAGAAAGAAACAGCAGCAGAGTGACTGAAGCAAACAGACAGAGGCTGGGTGGGGATGATGGGGGGAGATGGGGAGAGAGAGACGGACAGACAGAAGCGGAGGGAGAGAGCAAGGTGACAGTTCCCTTAAATCAGCGACAGTCTGGTCTCCTTCCTTTTCTGGAAACGTCAACCAGTCTCAGGATCCTGGGCCAGCCAATGAATGAACCAAAAGCCTTTATCCCCTCCCCTTTCCCAGCGCACTCTCTCTACGAACCTACCCAGTCCTGGAGTGACCTCCTGCCCACAGCCTAAGGCCACTGAAAATCCACACGGGCCCATCATAGTGAGATGCGCTGCTGTTTTCTGACTACTGGTTCAAAAACATTTATTTTAAAAATTTTTAAAGAATTGTGAGTTTAGCAGTGTGTAGAAGATTGGGAAAATATTAATGATTTCTACCATAAATTTTGACACTTTTTTTTGCTTTTCTTTATGCTTATATCTCAATATCTGATTGTCACATCACTTCCTGTTTTGACATTAAAAGGGTTATTTGGCAAAAAAGCAAAAAAATAATGCCTAGTCATGATCCAGCCAGAGATTCTGGCTGAGCCCAATGTCATCACTGAAGAAAAGCAGACCGAAAGTATTCAAATGTACTAGAGCAAATATTTTTGGTTAGAAATACACCTAAGCCACGTGTTAGAGGCAAGACAGCACAACACATGGGCTTGTCCAGGTGAAACTGCCTCATGATAACCAAATTCACTTCTAACTCTTTGTGTGGGGGCTTGGATGTCACATGGAGAACAACTATATTTTCATTCTGTTTTGAGAAAGAGAACAAAGTCTCCTGCCTGCCCAGGTAAGCGCCCCAAAAGCGTTCTTCATGTTTCCTGCCGAGGCCTTGACAGCAGCAGGCAGTTACTCCCAAAGCAGAAGCACCGCTTCTGAGGGTCTGGGGATCATCTGGGGCAGTGGGGACCTGGCGACAAGAGCACCCCGCTCCTCTGCTGGCGAAGGAGCTTCTCGGCCCGGAGCGCCAGGCCTCCCCATGGAGCCAGCACTGCTCACAAAGCCCGCTGCCCCCAAGGAAGGTGTGCTCACTCACTGCGCCTCGTCCTCAGGAGGGGAGCCCGGCCCCACTACCAGCTTCTCTGTTAAGCGTTTCCGAAGATGAACACACTGAGCCCTGGATGCACCTGTGATCGTGCGCCATGCTCTGTCGTCACTTACAAATTATAATACAACTCTCCAAAGAGGCAAACAGTGTCTGTCGTTGGGCCTTAAAACATTACACTGGGAAGGCAAGCAATTTTCTTTAAATGTTTCCTGATTACCTGAGATCAGATCTCCCTTATCTCTTCCTGCATGAAGACAGAGGGCCAGCAAAGGTGCTGCCTGCCCAGCCTCGCAGCCACCCTACTGGCATAAATCAATTTTAGAGCAGTGATTATAAGGATGGGAAGCAAAGCGACATGCCTCTGGTCTGCCTCCTTGTAATCTTATCATCTCCCGATAACTATGGCAGGGTCTTCCATCAGCTGTCCGTCTCTGCCCTGAGGAGGCCAGCTTTAGGAGATGGGGAGGGAGGGGAGGGAGCACTCAGACTCTCTTGGGCAGAAAAGGAGCTAATAACCCCTTCCTTCCACCACCTACCCACACTCAGAACTGTGCAGCTTTCCCAAACGTCAAGAAACTGATTGCATGCTAAAATTTTTGGACAAAGGGGGGGAAAACAGGGAGATTATTTCCTCTAAACCTTGATTGAGAAAGAGAGGAGAAAGGTCTGAGCAATTCAGCAGGCCACCTGCTCCCAAAGTTCCCGGTAAGCAGGGACTAGTCCGTGGCCTCCACCTGCAGCTTGGCTCCTTGTGCACTGGACCACCCGGGGCTGTCTCCAGAGGGGAGGGTCTCGCACGGCCAGGGGCAAAGGAGGCAGGAACAAGGACTCCCCGAGGGAGGCTGGAGGCGCACAGAGAGAGCAAGGCAGTTACAGTTTACCAAAGGAACTGACTGGAAGACCAAAGTTTCATGTTCACCACACACACGTAATTGCACTAAACTTCACAGCTGTTGCCAGACATTTAAAACAAAGGAACAGGTGTTGGCGGGGGAAGTGCATAGCACATAGCTCCTCTGTTATTCAAATTTACGTAAACCTCACTAATTTTAACTTTTCTTATGCTGCAACTGACATAATCATGATCACTTGATTAGTAGAGACCGTTAGGGAAATTATTCTTTGAAATGCAAACAACACACGCCAGAAAGATTAAGCCCAACTTCTGCACATCAGCCAGGCCTACAGTCCAGTTGTGCAAAATGGAAAGACATGGCTTTGGGAAGTCTTCCTCTTACCCTGTTCTGTTTCCTTCACTGCTTTCGCCGCCCGCCTCTGATGCCGCTGCAGAGCAAGCAGAGGAGCAGAGATGTGAGGGCCGCCTGACAACCCGGCTGTGCTGCCTGCTGTGGCCGCCGAGATGCAGGGGCCAGGCGGGGGCTTTCACGCCCTCAGGTCCCGGCCCGGGGAGGAAGGGCCTTACCTGCCATTGTTCGGTCCACCCAAAGGCACAACTAATCCTGAGGGAGTCCTGCTCCCAAGACAAAGGAAAAGAAGCGTTGAATAATTAATAACTCACTGGAACTTGAAGCGGATGGTAAGTGTGAGGCCAGAGTAAATAAACAAAAGACCAAGTTTTAGTCATAAGGAAGCTCAGGCAGTGGGTGATCATATTCAACTGCTAGGAACAGAACTTCCTCTTCCAAATGTTAGTTTTGGACGGAGAGAACCAGGCCTTGGCTCCAAAAAATTCTAAGGGGCTGCTTGCTGTGAAGGGAAATGCCCTCTTGGAGCCTGTCATGGTTTCTGCGCCTGGCCCCACATGCAGGTCGGAGCGCAGCCATGTTCCTCCAGGTCATATCAATTCCCATTCCTAGAAAACTTCCTTTTCATTCTCAAAACAGTCAATTGTTGCAAGCACAGCAACTCAAGTAAGCCATTCGCTGATCCTTTTATCCATATGTCCTTCATTCGCCAAATCCTTATGAAGTCTCTTTCTGTGCAAAGATCTCTGCTTAAGACAATGCGATCTAAATGAAGCACGATATCCCGAGTGTCTCTAGACAGGCGTGCAGCCTCGTGGCCCTGGGGGCCCCTCTGTGCCGCGGCCTCCGCATCGCTCCCCGCACCCGGAACTCAGAACTCACCGGGCCAGCAGCGCGCTGGGCGCCCCTCCCGGATGTCTCCTGCGGACTAGTAGCACCTGCGCGATACTTAACCAAGCCCAGACTCCAAGCCTGCCCCTCCCACAGCTTTTCTATCTCAATTAAGGTGACTCCATTTTTCCTCTTGCTCCCCGGAGTCATCATGCTTTGGGCATCAGAGTGTTTGGGAACTAGAAACTACAACAGTCACTTTAACAGAGAGAGTTTAATATAAAACCTTGCTAACCAGATACTAGAGAAATGAAAGGCAAAGGGAAAACACTGCGGCGGTCAATGCGGGAAGCAGCCACGGCCCTGAGAGCCAGGCGGCTGGAAGGAAGGGTGGGGTCCCAGAGCTAGACCCCCGGGGAGGGAGCCGCAGGCAGCAGGGCCTGCAGCCGCGGAGGGCGCCCCGGAGGCTGGCTCTGGGGGGGTGAGGAGGCAGCGCCGGTCACAGCGTCACGGGCGGGCGGGGCCGGAAGTCAGCGCCTGGCGCGGGCACCTGCTCCCTCTCCAGGCGTGTACCCCCTCCAGCGCCTCCTTCCGGCAGAGCCTAGCATGGAGGGAGCTGGCCGAGCCGAAGGGTGGTCTGCGGGGAAACCGAGAGCTTAGAAACATGAACTTACGAACCAGCACAGCCCACCTCTTTGGCTACTTAGCCTCCACACACCTTCTGACCAGATTTCTTTCTCTCATACCCCACCCCCAAACTGCCAACACATTCTCCCAGGTCTTCCTTTAAAATATCCCCAGGACGGTACTGCTCCTCACCGCTGCATCACCGCCATCTGGCCCGAGCGCCACCCGCCTCACTGGGGCCATCACAACAGCCCCCTCAGAGGCTTCCTGTAGTCTCCCTAGAATCAGTTCTCCATGTGGAAGGCAACAAGACTGCATTGGCCAGGGTTGCTCTAACAAGTGCCCACGAACTGGGTGGATTGCAACAGTACAAATGTTTTCTCTCACAGTTCTGGAGGCCAGAAGTCCAAAATCACGGGTTACTTCTGCAGGCTCTTTAAATCTAGACGTTCTACACCTCTCTTCTGTTGGTTGCTGGCAAGCTTTGATATCCCTTCGTCTTACAGATTCATCACGCCAATATCTGCCTTCTCCGCGCCTCTGGGTTTTCTGTGTCCAACCCTCTCCTTACAAGGGCACCAGTCAATGGATTTAGGGCCCATCCTAAGTCAGTATCATATTATCTTGAGATCCTTAACTTTATTACATCTACAAAGACTGTATTTCCAAATAAAATCTCATTCACAGATACTGGGGATCAAGAACTGAAAAATCTTTTGGGGGTCCCCATTCAACCCACTACAGTGATCATGTTAAAACACAAGATCATGTCACCCCTCTGCTCAAAATTCTCCAATGGTTCCCATCTTACCCTGAGTAAGAACTGCCCTCCTATACAATCTGGACCCTTCACCTCTCTGATTTCCTCTTCCCCTCCTCTCACCTTCCTCATTCCACGAAAGCTGCTCTGCTCAGCACCCCACACACACCCGCCTCAGGTCCCTGCCTGTGCTGTCCCTCTATGTGGGACGTCCCTGTAGACATTCCCCTGGCTCTCTCTGTTAGCCTTCAGATCTTTTCTCTCAAGTAACCTTCTCAGCAAGGCTGTCCCTAACCACATTGCATGAAACTGAAACCCCATTCTCATTTTCTGCTTTATTTTTTGCCATAGAGCTTAGCAAAATTAAATACTATACATTTTGAGTTTTATTACTTTATGTCTCCTACCATTAAAATGTCTCCACAAGGAAATTGGATTTTTTTTGCCAATTTCATTCACAGCTTTATCAAAAGCACCTAGAATAGTGCCTGGTACCTATAAGCTCTCAGTAATTATACTTTAGAATGTAGCATATACAATTGGAATTGCACAAGAAAAAATATATCAAAATTCCTGTGTTGAAAGTGTTAGGCAGAAAAACAGACATGAGTGGGTGGAGGGAGAATAGGCCAGTAAAGCCCATTAAAAGGGACTCAAAGAGTTAACCAGATAAAACTAGAGAGCCAGAAAGAACTCACAAAGTTAATGAGTTAGTTAGTTGAAGTTCCAAAGGCCAGGAATAACCTCGAGTGTCTCATATTCCACAGATAAAGTATCCAAGCACAGCCTATGTCTTCATGTATCAATTAGGTGATGCCATTGTAAAAGCTACTTAGCCTGCAGAAAGGCCCAGCTTGTTCTTTAACAACCTACGTGCTGTTTTTTCCTCTTCCTTCAGCCCCTAATCAAGTAACTTTGTAACCAGGGCAGAAGACAGACCTCCTAAATAGGTCCACAAACTGTAAACATGTGGACAAAGAATGCTGAGGTTCCAAACCAACATAGTCCCCTAAATAACCCTATTCGTAAGACAAAACTCCAAAGGAATTATGAATCACCTGTGTACATCCATGCCTTATGCCCCCTATCCAAAGGCCCTAAACCCTTAAGTGCCTTCTCTCTGAGGTTGCCCACACTCGCCTTTCTTCAAGTGTGTCACTTTCTCTGTTATACTTAAGACAAGTAGGGAGGGGGCTGCTGGGAGCTCTGATTTGGGCTTGCAAGTTTCCGTCACCTGGGTGATCCAGACAGGACTGCAGCTGTACAATCTTGCTCTTCAGGAGACTGCCTGAAAGTCTCCTTTCTTTGCCGTTGGGAAGTTCTCAGAACATAATCTCACTCCATCCAGTGCTCTGCAGCTCCCCCAAGTCCTGGGGTGGTAGGGACTCAGCTCCCATGCTGTGCAGACCCAAGAGGACACTGGACGCCCGATGACCCTGGCTTTAGGAGTTGGCAAGGGATTTGCCCTATGCTGAGCAGGAGTTCAATTAGCTTCCTTTTCCTCCATTTTTCCTTCCTCTCTGCTTTATTCAAGTAAACCTCCCTTTATCAACCTTGACTCGAGCCTGCTCCTCTCTTAAAGTGTATTCAATACAACTTTTGTTCCACATCACTACTGCGTCTTTGTCCTTCAGTTCTTTGTTGTGGTGGCAACAAGAGCCACGGAGAATAAACTCACCCAACAAAAGGTTCCAATCATAGAAGGGCACTAAAAATAGCAAATAAGTCTGTAGATGAAAACATGATTTTGCATACCAGCAAATGTCATTTTAATGTGTATCTGATTCCTTGTCTTGATGACATCTGGTAATAGCAAAACAGAATGCATAATTGTCACCAATGAAGTAAAATATTTGCAACTTTTCTCAAATATAAATAATAGTAAACCAATTTTGATTAACAATGATAAAGACTGAAATCTTTCTATCCCTGCTGTAGAAAATAATGTTACAAAACTTTTGTCAAAAAGAAAGGTAATTAAAGAATACTCAGCAAAAATTTTTAGGAAAAAAGTACTTTAGAAATGTGTCAGAAGGTTAACTAATAAAATGTTATTTTTCTGGGTTATCTAACTTTTACAGCATCTGTCAGCTTTAAGTGGCTTTTCATTAAGTAATTTATTGAGATATAATTGACATAGAATAAACTGTACATATTTAGAGTGTACAATTTGATAAATTTTGATATTTCAATACTTCCATGAAATCATCGCCCTCAATCATATCACAGTTAAGGTAGTTAATACATCCACCACCTTACAAACTTTCCTTGGGACCTTTTATAACCCTTAGTAAGCTGCCCTTACCTGCTGTTTGATAGCTTGTGGTTTTATTTTCATTCAGTTTAAAATACTTTCTACTTTTCCTTTTGATTTCTTCTTTGACCCACTTAGAAGTATGTTCTTTAGTTTCTAAAATTTTGAAAAATTTCCAGAGATTATTGTTGACTTCTTCTTTAATTCCATTGTGATTGTAGAACATGTTTTGAGTGACCTTAACCCTGTTTTTAGGCTGCAGAGTATGGCTTATCTTGGTAAATTGACTGTGAAAAGGATTTAAAAAATGTGCATTCTGCTAGTTAGGTGACGGGCTCGCTCAGTGTCATTTGGGTCTCGTTGGTTGATGGTGCTGATCTTGTCTTCTATATCTTTATTGATTTTATTTTCTCGACTTATTCTATTGATTGTTAAAGGAGGGGTATTAAAATCTATAGCTATAATCGAATATTTGTCTATTTCTCTTTGTATTTGTATTAGACTCGCCTATGATTTGCTGTAGTTTGCTTGTTCTAAATGGCGATTTTCTGCTATTCCTGAATAAGCCCGTTATGCTAGTAAAATAGCTGGCTATTTGTTTTTAAAATCAACAACACTCATGTACATGTTTTTGTGTAGACATGTTTTCATTTCACTTGAATATATATATACCTAGGTCATGTGGTAACTCTTCATTTAACTGTTTGTGGAACTGCCAGAATGTTCTCCAGAGCAGCTGCACCATTTTACCTCCCCATCAGCAGTGCACGAGGGCTCCAATTTCTCTACATCCTCATCAACATGTGATGATTGGCCTTTTTGATCAAAGCCATCCTAGTGGTATTTTATTGTGATTTTGACTTGCATTTCCCTGATGGCTAATGACCAATTCTTGTTATGATAATTATGATAATAAGATCTATTATCTTTATAGACATAGAATTAAATATGAGATAAAAATCTTGTTTATTTACCCATATAGTTATCACTTCTTACTCTTTGGTTCTTTTCAGATATCTGTATTTCCAGCTAGAATCATTTTCTTCTGCCTGATGAACTTGCTTTCATATTTCTTGTACTGTGAGTCTGTTGGTAATAAATTCATTCAGCATTTGAATGTCAGTAAAGTATTTTGCCTTCCTTTTTGAAAAATTTGTGCATGTTTAATATCTCATGTTGATCTTTTTTTTTTCTTTTAGTTCTTTAAATGTGTTGTTTGTGTTTTGCTTGTGTTTTTTTCCAATGAGAAACCTGCTGCCATCATTATCCTTGTTCCTCCAGGCATAACCTGTCATTTTCCACTAAGCTGCTTTTAGGATTTTTCTCAGTATTTGATTATCATGTACCTCAGTGTAGTTTTCTTCATTTTATTTGTGCTTGGGGTTAAGATTCATGTAGTTTTAATGAGATTTGGAAATTTGGGGACTATTATTCTTTAAATTTTTCTTTTCCCATTTCCTTTTCAGGAACTCCAATTGCTTATATATTAGGCCACTGAAGATGTCTGTCAGTATATGGATAGTCTGTTCATTTTTTTCAAATTATTGTTCTCTTTTTAAAAATTTTTTATTTTAAATATTGAGGTACATACAATAAAATGCACAAATCTTAGCATTCAGCTCAATGAATTTTGATATTTGTATACACTCATGTAACCATCACCCAGATTAAGATATCAAACATTTTCACTAATTTTAATTTTTTTCCTCCTTCACCTGTTTCACCCATCCCCCCACCTCCTCCTTTATGGTAACCACCAGTCTCTTCTGTGCCTATGAGTCTATTTCAGTTTTGTTTATTTGCTCATTTCTGTTGCTTTTTAGATTCCACATGTAAGTGAAATTATACAGTGTTTGTTTTTGTAAGTCTGACTTATTTCACTTAACACAATACCCTCTAGGTCCATCCATGCTATTGCAAATAGCAAGTTTCTTTATTTCTATTTTTTATGGCCAAATAATATTCCATTGCATATATGTACCACATTTTTTATCCGTGGACATTTTGGTTGCTTCCATATTTTGGAAATTGGAAATAATGCTATGATAAACATAAGGATGCATATATCTTTTCATATTTGTGATTTTTTTTCCTCTCTTCATTTCATTTAGAATTGCTAATATCTCTATTTCTTCAAGATCACTCCTCTTCTGCAATGCATAATTCTAATGTTTTTTCCACTTCAGACATTATAGTCTTCATCTCTAGCAATTTAAGTGGGATTTTTTATAATTTTTATATCTCTACTGGCCTTTTAAAACAGATTTTATGCAGTTATACTAACTGTTCTCCTGTCCCTGCCTATCAATTCTAACATCTGTGTGAGTTTGCGGTCAATTTTGATTGATTTTTCTCCTTATGGGTGATATTTTCCTGCTTCTTTGCATTCCTGGTAATTTTTTATTGGATGCCAGTCACTATGAATTTTTCTTTTTGGCTGCTTGGTAGTTTTGTATTACTATAAATATTCTTTACCTTATTCTGTGATGCAGTTAATATTACTGGGAAACAGTTTGATTGTTTTCATCTTATTTTTAAGACTTTTTCAGGTGAGAACAGACCAATCTTTAGTCTAGAGCTAATTATTTACCACTACTCAGGCAATATGCTTCTGAGGAATCTACCTAATGTTTTGAGAATTATGAAATTTTCCAGTGTGGCTGGTGGGAAGACAAACTATTCTTGGTCTTGTACAAACTAGAAAGTCTACCAGGTCTGCATGGATTTTCCTTCTTTGCAATGCAGCCTGGAAACTCTCAGTGAAGTAAGTTAGGGCAATTGTAAGGTTTATTTCATTTATTTCCCTTTCCTTGTTGTTTTTGCTTGATATCCAGTAACTTGAAAAAATCATTCTCATGTGTTTTATCCACTTCCTTTTATTGGTGGTGGTGGTTGTAAATGTGGGAAGTAAATGTGGCTCTGCTACTCCATCTTAGCCAAAAGTGGAAGTCTCTGTCAGCTCTTTAAATTTTTCAATTTGTTATGATTTCTTTTCTCAATCTAAATAAATGCTCATTTTTCTACTTAATTTTTATTTGTAATTTTGTATTCTTTTTCTTAAAAAGGGCCTTAATTGTTATATAATCTCCAGCCCCACACTCAGGCTCTTGAGCTGAACCACATCCATCAGTATTATGACCTTGAGCAGCCTCTGTACCTCTGTTTCTTCATCTATAAAACCCGGATGATAATAAGCCCCGCTTCAGAGTGCTGAGCATTAAATGAGTTATTATATGTAAACCACTTAGAAAAGAACTTGGAACGTGGTAACTTCTCGATAAATCTCAGCAATTATACAGGTTGCGTTTTAAATTATGGAGCCACCCATAAAGAGTGTGAAGGTTCAGGATGGAAGACCCCACATACCAGATGAGAGCAGAGGAAGAACAGGCCAGAAAGGAAATACAATGGCCAGAGAATGGAATGACCAAAAAATACAGTGTCCTAGGAAATGGAGTAGGTGATCTTCAAAGAAGGCAGAGATTGCTCTGTTCTATACCACTAAAGATCAAAATGCTCAGTTAAAATGACCCCTGGATTTGGCAATACAGAAATCATGATTGATGTTTTTAAATGAGGATACGAATAGACCCTACAATATATGTTAACTATGCGTATGTTAAATGAGAAATTCATGCTAATTCCTTAGCACATATTAAGCATTTAAAATGTACGTTATTTTTATTACTATTATTATCAAAATTATGTTTACCTTTGGCATCACTTGATCTAGTGCATTTCTCACCCTAGTAATACATGTCAGGGCAGATCCAGAGTCTCTCTCCGGCACTACTGTCTCCTTTCCCCTGGTTCATCGCCACCCATATCCCAGAGTATTACACTAGGGGTCCTTCTGTCACACACACACACACACACACACAATCACAGATAAACAATCCTACAAGCTACCTTGCTTTTTTCCAAGGATAGTTATCTCCCCTGACACCCCTCCCTGTCTCATTTAAGTAGTGTAGACTTTACCGATCATTAGCACTCCCTGTGGATTCAAAAAGCAAAGCCAATCCTGGCTCAATCCTGTGACCATGTTCATGCTCTTTGGGACCTAGGAGTGATGGTTGGTCTCCTCTGGCTTCTAAATGAAAGGTAGACCCAGCTTTCCACCAGGATTCCCTCCACTTAAGAAAGGGAATGGACTCTTAGCAGCCAAAGACCACAGTTAGGGTGCCCTACACTGAGCCAGTTCCAAGGTCCAGGACACAACCAACCAAACCAAAAAGAATCATGGTTCTAGTAGATCAAACATCTTGAATTGTATTTCTTTTTTTTTATTAAGGTATCACTGATATACACTCTTATGAAGGTTTCACATGAAAAACATTGTGGTTACTACATTCACTCATATTATCAAGTCTTCCCAACACCCCACTGCAGTCACTGTCCATCAGTGTAGTAAGATGCCACAGTCACTACTTGTCTTTTCTGTGCTACACTGTCTTCCCCGTGACCCCCCACACCATGTGTACTAAACATAATACCCCTCAATCCCCTTCTCCCTCCCTCCCCACCCGCCCTCGCCCACCCCTCCCCATTGGTAACCACTAGTCCCTTCTTGGGTTCTGTGGGTCTGCTGCTGCTTTGTTCCTTCAGTTTTGCTTTGTTGTTATGCTCAACAAATGAGTGAAATCATTTAGTACTTGTCCTTCTCCACCTGGCTTATTTCACTGAGCAAAATACCCTCTAGCTCCATCCATGTTGTTGCAAATAGTAAGATTTGTTTTCTTCTTATGGCTAAATAATATTCCATTGCATATATGTACTTCTTTATCCATTCATCTACTGATG
Organism: Phataginus tricuspis; assembly: GCA_029783875.1. Lineage (NCBI taxonomy): Eukaryota > Metazoa > Chordata > Mammalia > Pholidota > Manidae > Phataginus > Phataginus tricuspis. Next base: position 17,743,290 of record JAQQAC010000477.1, read on the forward strand.
GACACTTAGGGTGCTTCCATATCTTGGCCATTGTAAATAGTGCTGTGATAAACATAGGGGTGCATATGTCTTTTTTGAATCAGGGATCTTGTTTTCTTTGGGTAAATTCCTAGAAGTGGAATTCCTGAATCAAATGGTATTTCTATTTTTAGTTTTTTGAGGAACCTCCATATTACTTTCCACAGTAGTTGAACTAATTTACTTGAATTACATTTCTAAATTTTCTTTTTAATTTGGGGAGGCAGCAAATCCATTTGTAAGACATATGACTTCTAAGTGAAATTTGGAAATCCAAATGTATTTCCTAGGTGAAAAATTGGTCCTGTGGTTCTGATTTCATTGCTTTGTGAGTCATATTAATATTATTTGCAAAGGTCTATGTGAAGTTTCAAATTACACATTTCAAGATGAGAAGTCTAATTTGTACCGAGTCAACTGATTTAAACACCAAACAACACCTGTGTTCAAGCTGAAAATTTGCTACCTGGGCTTCTCTGAACCTAATTCCATGAGTCATTCTAGATGACTCCCAGTACTTGAAAATTAAATCATTTAAACAGAAAGCTTTAGAATTTTAGTGATGTGAGACAAAAATCTTCCTAAACAAATATATTCCAACTTCCTAAACAAGGTGAACATAATTTATCTTTTCTTAGAGATTCAGGGTCATCCATAAAAATGTTGATAAATGGTCCTGTATTGATAGATTTAAGACTCCAAAAAGTTTTAACCCTATACCAAATGGTTTTGAGTACTTGGCACTATTACCATGGTTTTTGTCTCCCCTCTTGTTGGTTCCTGTCATTCCCTGCTTATCACTTTACCTCTCTGTAGTAGCTTCTTCCACATTTAATTACTTGTTGTTTTTTATATCTGACAACTTAGACAACTTGTGAGAATTACATATAAAATTAGTGTAAATGGATTCTGAATGGGTCCCAGAGAGATTTCACAAGTGAATTATCTAACGTCACTCTGATGCTTTTTATGAAAATAGGTAGGGTATAAATAAATAAAAGTAATGGAACCTCCTGTGACATCAGTCCTGGCTTCTCAGGTGTTTTGTTGTTTACTTTGTCTCTCTTGCTCTGTGGTTCTTGGCCATGTCCTGTGTCGGTAAGGGTGATGAATGACAGGTTTCTCACAACAGAGACTAACTAGGCTTAGGGTGCATTTCCTCCTCTTGATATCATCGTGGGCATCAGTTTGGTTAGAAATACAACCAGTCACTTGGACCAGCAAATAATTGAAGTACCTCAGGGAAAGGCCTGTCAATGGTTGTGGCCAGGGCAGTCCGAAGGAGGTGCCCTTGCAATGACTTCCTCATTCCTTACAAAGAATTACTAAAAGTAATTGCCCCACCATGGGGTCTGAATGAAAGAAGAAACTTTGTTCTGTAGGTTTGGTTTTGCGTAGGCCGGTTCCCTACCAGGGGACATCAGGCTATCAGAAATTCCCATCCCACGGAAATGGCTCCAAAGCAGGGCTTTCTCCCTGGAGCCTCTCTGTACACGGCACCATCTGGCCCCAGAATTTCTCTGTACCAGGACCCTGATGTGAGCATCCATCATGGAGTTGCTTCTGTCTGGCTTGCTTGTTTCACGCCGACTGCCTCTGTAAGGCCTGCCGGTGAGCACCCAAACCAGATAACTCCATATGTCAGGGGTGCCAGTGAATGCCTGCGCTGGGTAACACCACATGTGGACTGTCCCTCTTGTCTCCGACCCCTGAATGGATAGACTGGACCATATGAAGGACTGGACACAGAGCCCCTGTGGCAAGCTCGTCCTAGAGGTCCCTGACGCCGGACCACAGACATGTGCTCCGAGGCTCGCTCCTGCTCGTCTGCCCACGCACCTGCTCCGTCATGGATGGACCACTCCGCTGGAACTGTCTCCGCTGCATCGTTTCCCTTGGGACAGACGAGAGGCTGACTGGGACAGCCTGGACCTGAACCATCCGTCATGACTGGTATGAGATGCATTGATCTGTGATATGTGTGATTTTTAGATATGCTTAATCCCCCCTTTGAGTGTTGTGTGAAAGGAAATTGCAGAATAAACCATGTGATTCATGCAACCATAAGGATGTTAAGTTCATTACTCCATCACCCTGCGGATCCATACTTCCTGACCCAGTCATGTCAGCAACACCCATGCCCAACATCTCAGTATAATCCTGGGGAAGCACTGTCAGTGGATGAGTGAGCTTCCAGCTATTTAATTCCTTAAACAGCAGAAACCTTAACTATCCCGGAGTCTGTGCATTGGCTCAAGAAAAGCCCTGTGGCTTCCATTCCCCAAATCCCCTGGCACACAGAAAGGCACCAAGTCATCCCTTAGGCTGAGGGGCGGGGAGGGCCCAGGAGAGGAAGGGGTTCTTGTCCTGGAGCCTGTGTCTGTGTCCCCCCACACTCTGCTCCCGAGGCAGGCTGGCCTATGAGGGTCTTTCTTCTCTCTGGGCAGCTTCTGGCTTACTTGACCTATTTTGTACAAGCTCAAGACAGAGAATATAGAAAAATGCTGAATCACTCTAAGGTCTGTGTTATGTCTAGTTATAAAGTACAATGTCAAAGTAAAATACCACCTTTCAGCAGTCCCATACCTCACAGACTTAATGATCAATTCTAACTAATGATCAGCTTATGCTCTTTGTTTTCTTTCCCTAGAGTAAGAGAAAAAAAGTTATTTTCTTTTAGTAGATTCTAGATTCTGTATTTTTAAATATCATTAGAGGTTATATGTTTTCTTAATGATAGGAAAAGTAAAGATTTCCTCTATTCACCCATTCAGGACAGAACTATATCTACGTTTATTATTGGGGAGTTTTCTCCCCTTTCCATCTCCAGCTCAGTGTCCTGGGTCTCCAGGTACATAGTAGTTACTCAAGAAATATTCGCTGGCTGAAAGGATGAATGGCTGGATAGGAAAACATCTGCACTGCCACCTTCCAGGACATCCTCCCAAGTTGGTAGAGAACCCTCGCAGCCCTTCTGGGCAGCTCTTCTTCACGGACTATAGAACCAAACTAAAATGGAGTCCCTGACATCAGGGACATAACAGAAATGGTCAACACAGGTGCATAAAGGCAACTTAATCTAACCTAACAGGAATTTATATTCTCAGAAATCAGCAGAGGATACCAGACAATCCCCAAATGTCAAATCTGTTCATGCCATCTGTGGACTCCCTTGTGACCCTGAATCACCTACCCTGATCCAAATAAGAAAGAGGACCACTAGGCAATTAATAAATTGAAAAAGCCAAATAACTTCTGCATTTACCCCATAAAAAAATCCCTTAGTCTGCAAGCAAGTAGGAAGTCCTTGTTCCCATGGCCTTGAGTTTCCTGGCTTGCAGGTCAAAAGCCTTGCAAAACACTTATCGTTCTGCTTCACCTTATTCCATATGCAGAGTTTGATCTTCGACACAACCCACCAGTCAAAGGGGCCTCTCTTAAGCTTATTTGGGGCCCATACAATAGAGTTTAATAATGAAGACACCTTTATTTGCTGCTTTGCTTTGTTTGCATAAAAGCTGGATGAAGCCCTGGCTTCCTGGGTCCTGAGTAGAGTTTCTCAGTGACTAATTGGACAGTTTTGGGCTTCCAGCATAGCTCAGCTCTAGCAGGCACATTGGCATCCACTTAGCCCTGGAATGGCTGCGCATAGCTAGAGGTCTGGACAGGAGTTCAGATGGCTCCTCCAGGGCTCTGAAGCAATTAAAGTTGGGACTTCTTCTTTGTCATAAGGCTGTTGGATTTTTTGTTCTCTTTAGAAGCTGTCCCCACTCTAGAGGGTATCCTTCTTCCTCAGATGTTCTGGGATGCCACTGAAAAGACGAGGCCCCAGGCTACTGACCCCACAGAGCCGGAGGCCAGACACTCATTTCACATATTCAGGCCCGCACTTCACTAGTGTGGTGCAGTGGCTGTGCATCGCCTGGTCCCCCAGCCCCTCCAGCCTGTTTTTCCCTTTCTCGGAGCTGAGCATGGCTTCTGGAGGCAGCTTCCCCCCACTCAGCAGAACGCTCTAATGAACATTTCTCCTTTCCTCTTCTTCTCTGCTCCAGTTCCGTCTGCCGCTTCCTAGTCACAGTATTTACTGTGGGTGTGAGCCCACTCCTGACACAGCATACCCGAGGGAAGGCTTTGAGCCAAGAGAAGCTGGGCATGTAGTCATGAGAAATGGAAGGAGCTTCCCTAGCATGAAAAGAGGCTTGCGATAGTGCTCTTACAGCATGTCTGCGGATACTCATCACACCGTCTTAAAGTGACTCCCCACATATTGCTTATTAGTGTCACGGGGAAAAAAATAAACAGCAGACAATGGAGAGATTGCACACCATATTGACCAGGTGGCCCACATTATCATCTGTGTGAGACATTTGGCATTGTGTGGCTCCAAAGTGAGGCCCTGGAGAGGACACAAGTCCCCTGGCAATATCCAGCTGAGACTGCCTAGCTGCAGCCTCGGCATGGGGACACGGGACAAGCAGACACGCCACGAGAAGAGTGCCCTTACACAAAACGGTGTGTGCTGCTCACTCTGGCAGCAGGTGTACTAAAATTGAATAAAATTGGGAAGATTAACATTGCCTCTGCATAAAGATGACACACAGGTTTGTGAAGGGGAAGAAAAAGATGTGTGGGGGAGATGGGACATCAGTGTCTTAAAAGCCAGATTACAAGAGGCTGAAAAGACATGAAAAAATAAATGCAGTACCTGGTCCCAGAGGAGCTCCTGTGCTGGGGCGGAGAGATGCCACAAAGGACATGGCAAGCCAGCTGATGAAACTGATACATAGAAGCTAGATTCCAGCACTTTGTCAAGCATTATGTAATAGAATATTCCTATTAATAGGAAATACACACTGAAATATTCAGGAGTAAAGGACGGGAGCATGTTGCTTACTCTCAGATTGTTCAGAAAAAAATTACATTTAACATACATATGCAGATTGATTAGATAGATATAGGTGTATATAAATTATATACATAAATTTTTTCTGAACCATTTTATATATATGTAGATATATATGTCTAGGGAACATGTAAATAATAAAGCGAGTGGAGAGATGATTCAAGATGATGGTATGAGAGGTGAGACAGAGAACTCCTCCCAAAACCACATATAGTATGAAAATATAGTTAATACAACTAATCCTAAAGCAGCAACAGGAAAGAAGGCTGCACCAGACTGCATACAGACCACACAAACAGAGCAGACCTCATGAAAAAGGGTAATGTAGCAAAGCCTTGATCTGGCAGGACCCAAGCCCTTCCCCCCACCCCAGATCACTGGCAGGGAGGGTGTGGAAGCCTAGGACTGCTGAACACACAGCCCTGGAGATCTGCTTTGGAGCACAAACCTACATTGTGTGGCGCTCTGGAGGTTGGTGGGGTTGGGGAGCTGGGACAGGTGGAGTGCTTGAAGGACTGAGATTCTGGCTGTTTGTGGAGGATGGGATACATATCCAGCCGCTCTGGGACAAAGGAAAGGCAGGTGATCTGAAAGGCTTCTGAGCAGCGAGAGGGCTGCTGAAGCGGCAGGGTTTGCACGGAGCTTGCTGAACGGGAGAAGGGATAGGTGGACAACGTTGTCTGGGCATGCTCTGCCCAGCAGATTTGGAACTTTTGGGACCTTCGGGTGTTGCATCCCCCTGGCTGCCTCCTCAGCTCCGAGGTACCCCAGCATGACATGCAGCATGCTGCACCTTCCTCCTGGCCTGCTGGCACAGGCTCACAAACCAGCAGTCACTGCAATGGCATCAGGAGAGCCAGAAGGCCCCACCTACAACAGCTTGAGATGCAAAGCACAGAGGCTCACACCTGTAATGCTTGGCCCACTGGCTCTGCCACTGGAGAAAGGCACTGCATCCAGAAAGCAGGGAACAGCTCTTTCCTCCCACCAAGTACCAGCACCACTCCCCTGCAACCCCCAAACTCACTCCAGGGGCTGAGCAGGTCCAGAGACTAGAGCTTCTTGGCACTAGATGGTGCCACATAGAAATATGAAATGTCAAAGGAACCTGGTTCAGAACAAAATCTCACAAACCCCAGAAAAAGGGCCAAATGAAACTGAACTCACCAATCTTCCTGAAAGAGAGTTCAAAATAAAAACAATAAACATGCTCATGGAGGTACAGAAAAATATTTAAAAACTCAGAAACTGATTTAAGACAGAGATTTAATCATTAAGAAATTCCATATCTGAAATGAAACATACAATGGAGGGAATTAAAAGCAGATTAGATGTATTAGAAGAGACGGTAAGTGGAAGGGAAATTAGAGAAAAGGAATACAAAGAGGCTGAGGCACAGAGAGTAAAAAGGATCTCTAAGAATGAAAGAATATTGAGAGAACTGTGTGACCAATCGAAACAGAACAATATTCGCATTATAGGGGTACCAGAAGAAGAGATAGAAAAATGGATAGAAACTGTCATTGAAGAGGTAATTGCTGAAAACTTCCCCAATCTTGGGAAGGAGATAGTTTCTCAGGCCATGGAGGTGCACAGATCTCCCAACACAAGGGACCCAAGGAAGACAACAACAAGTCATATAGTAATTAAAATGGCAAAGATCAAGGCTAAAGAAAGACTCTTAAAAGCAACTAGAGGGAGAAAAGATCACATACAAAGGAAAACCCATCAGGCTGTCATCAGACTTCTCAACAGAAACGTTACAGGCCAGATGGGAGCGACATGATATATTTAATGCAATGAAGCAGAAGGGTCTCAAACCAAGAATACTCTACCCAGAAAGGTTATCATTTAAATTTGAAGGAGGGAATAGATAATTTTCAGATAAGTAAAAGCTGAGAGAATTTGCCTCCCACAAACCACCTCCACAGGGCATTTTGGAGGGGCTGCTATAGATGGAAATATTCCTAAGGCTAAATCGCTGTCACCAGAGGAAATAAAACCACAGCAAAGTGGAACAAATAATTACTAAGCATATGCAAAATCAAACCAACTCCCACAAAGTCAATCAAGGGATAGACAAAGAGTACAGAATACGATACCTAATATATAAAGAATGGAGGAGGAAGAAAAAGGAGAAAATAAAAGAACCTTTAGGTTGTGTTTGGAACAGCATATGAAGTGAGTTAAATTAGACTGTTAGATAGTAAGAGAATTACCCTTGAAACTTTGATAACCACAAATCTAAAGCCTGCAATGGCAATAAGTACATACTGATTGATAATCACCCAAAACGTAAATGGGCTGAATGTACCAATCAAAATACATAGAGTCACTGAATAGATAAACAAGACCCGTCTATATGCTGCCTACAAGAGACTCACTTCAAACCCAAAGACATGCACAGACTGAAAGTAAAGGGATGGAAAAAGATATTTCATGCAACTAAAAGGGAAAAAAAAGCAGGAGTTGCAGTACTTGCATCACACAAAATAGACTTCAAAACAAAGAAAATAACAAGAGATAAAGAAGGACATTACATAATGATAAAGGGGTCAGTCCAACAAGAGGATATAACTATTATAAATATCTATGTACCCAACACAGGATCACCTACTATGTGAAACAAATACTAACAGAATTAAAGGGGGAAATAGAATGCAATGCATTTAATTTAGGAGACTTCAACACACCACTCACTCCAAAGTACAGATCAACCAGACAGAAAATAAATAAAGAGACAGAGGCAGAGAACAATGTATTAGAACAGATGGACATAACAGACACATCCAGAACACTCCATCCAAAAGCAATAGGATACACATTCTTCTCAAGTGCACATGGATAATTTTTAAGAATAGATCATATACTAGGCCACAAAAAGAGCCTCAGTAAATTTAAAAAGATTGAAATTGTTCCAACCAGCTTCTCAGATCACAAAGGTATGAAATTAGAAATAAATTACTCAAAGAAAATGAAATAGCCCACAAACACATGGAGGCTTAGTAACATGCTCCTAAATAATCAATGTATCAATAACCAAATAAAAACAGAGATCAAGAAATATACTGAGACAAATGACAACAATAATTCAACACTGCAAAATCTGTGGGATACAGCAAAGGCTGTGCTAAGCAGGAAGTATATTGCAATATAGGCTTACCTCAGGAAAGAAGAACAATCCCAAATGAACAGTCTAAACTCACAATTAATGAAACTAGAAAAGGAAGAACTAATGAGGCCCAAAGTCAGTAGAGGGAGGGGCATAATAAAGATTTGAGCAGAAATAAATAAAATTGAGAAGAATAAAACAATGGAAAGAATCAATGAAAGCAAGAGCTGGTTCTCGAGAAAATTAACAAAATAGATAAACCCCTAGCCAGACTTATCAGAAAAAAAAAACAGTCTACACACATAAACAGAATCAGAAATGAGAAAAAAAATCACTACGGACACCACAGAAAAACAGAGAATTATGAGAGAATACTATGAAAAACTATATGCTAACAAACTGGATAACCTAAAAGAAATGGACAACTTTCTTGAAAAATACAACCTTCCAAGGCTGACCCAGGAAGAAACAGAAAATCTGAATAGACCAAATACCAGCAAGGAAATTGAACTGGTAATCAAAAAACTACCTTAGAACAAAACACCTGGACCAGATGGTTTCACTGATGAATTTTATCAAACATTTAGTGAAGACCTAATACCAATCCTCATTAAAGTTTTCCACAAAGTAGAAGACAAGGGAATACTCTCAAACTCATTCCATGAGGCTAACATCACTCTAATACCAAAACCAAGCAAAGACACCACAAAAAAAGAAAATTGCAGACCAATATCCCTGATGAACAAAGGTGCAAAAATACTCAACACAATATTAGCAAACCGAATTCAAAAATACATCAAAAAGATCATCCATCATGATCAAGTAGGATTTATCCCAGGGATGCAAGGATGGTACAACATTCGAAAATCCATCAACATCATCCACTACATCAACAAAAAGAAGGACAAAAACCATATGATCATCTCTGTAGATGCTGAAAAAGCATTTGACAAAATTCAATATCCATTCGTGATTACAACTCTCAACAACATGGGTATAGAGGGCCATAATAAAGGCCATATATGACAAACTCACAGCCAACATTATACTTAACAGCAAGAAGCTAAAAGCATTTCTTTAATATTGGGAACAAGACAATAGTTATGGAGGTCTTCGCCTCAGCAATCAGACAATATAAAGAAATAAAAGGCATCCATATTGGCAAGGAAGAAGTTAAACTGTCCCTGTTTGCAGATGACATGATATTGTACAAAAAAAAAAACCCAAAAGAATCCACTCCAAAACTACTAAATCTCATACTGAATTCAGCAAAGTTGTAGGATACAAAATTAACAAAGAGAAATCTGTTGCATTCCTATACACAAACGATGAACTACCAGAAAGAGAAATCAGAAAAACAATTCCATTCACAATTGCATCAAAATGAATAAAATACCTAGGAATAAATCTAAGCAAGGAAGTGAAAGACCTATACTCTGAAAACTAAAAGACACTCATGAGAGAAATTAAGGAAGATACCAATAAATGGAAACACATCCCATGCTCATTTATACAAAGAATTAATATTGTCACAATGGTCATCCTGCCTAAAGCAATCTATAGATTCAATGCAATCCCTATCAAAATGCCAACAGCATTTTTCAATGAGCTAGAGCAAATAGTTCTAAAATTCATACAGACCACAAAAGACTCCGAATAGCCAAAGCAATCCTGAGAAGGAAGAATAAAGTGGGGGGAATTACACTCCCTGACTTCAAGCTCTTCTACAAAGCCACAGTAATCAAGACAATTTGGTACTGGCACAAAAACAGACCCATAGACAAGTGGAACAGATTAGAGAGTCCAGATAGTAACCCAAGCATATATGGTCAATTAATATATGATAAAGGAGCCATGGATATACAATGGGGAAATGACAGCCTCTTCAACAGCTGGTGTTGGCAAAACTGGACAGCTACATGTCAGAGAATGAAACTGGATTATTGTTTAACCCCATACACAAAACTCAACTCAAAATGGATCAAAGATCTGAATGTAAGTCATGAAACGATAAAACTCTTAGAAGAAAACATAGGCAAAAATCTCTTGAATATAAATATGAGCAACTTTTTCCTGTATGCATTTCCTTGGGCAAGGGAAACAAAATGATAAATGAACAAATGGGATTCTATCATGCTAAAAAGCTTCTGTACAGCAAAGGACACTCTCAGCAGAACAAAAAGGCAACCTACAGTATGGGAGAATATATTTGTAAATGGCATATCTGACAAGGGGCTAACATACAAAGTATGTAAAGAACTCATATGCCTCAACACCCAAAAAGCAAATAACACTATTAAAAAATGGGTGGAGGATATGAACAGACAATTCTCTAAAGAAGAAATTCAGACGGCCAACAGCACATGAAAAAATGCTCCACTTCGCTAATTTTCAGGGAAATGCAAATTAAAACCACAATGAGATATCACCTCACATCAGTTAGGATGGCCATCATAGAAAATAATAGGAACAACAAATGCTGGCGAGGATGCAGAGAAAGGGGAACCCTCCTACAGTGCTGGTGGGAATGTTAACTAGTTCAACCATTGTGGAAAATAGTATGGAGGTTCTTCAAAAAACTCAAAATAGAAATACCATTTGACCCAGGAATTCCACTCCTAGGAATTTACCCTAAGAATGCAGCAACCCAATTTGAAAAAGACATATGGACCCCTATGTTTATCACAGCACTATTTACAATAGCCAAGAAAGGGAAACAACCTAAGTGTCCATCAGTAGATGAATGGATAAAGAAGAGGTGGTACATATACACAATGGAATATTATTCAGCCATAAGAAGAAAACAAATCCTACCATTTGCAACAACATGGATGAAGCTAGAGGGTATTATGCTCAGTGAAATAAGCTAGGCGGAGAAAGACAAGTATCAAATGATTTCACTCATCTGTGGAACATAAGAACAAAGCAAAAACTGAAGGAACAAAATATCAGCAGATTCACAGAACCCAAGAATGGACTAACAGTTACCAAAGTGAAAGCGACTGGGGGTGGGGGTGGGTGGAAGGGAGGTAGAAGGGGAATAAGGGGCATTAGGATTAGCACACATAATGTGGGGGGGCACAGGGAAGGCAGCACAGCATAAAGAAGACAAGTAGTGACTCTGTAGCATCTTACTATGCTGATGGACAGTGACTGTAATGGGGTATGTGGTGGGGACTTGATAATGGAGGGAATCTAGTAATCACAATGTTGCTCATGTAATTATATATTAATAATACCAAAATAAGAAATAAAGTAAATAAAAATAAAATAAAGCGAGTGGAGTAGAATTAAGATAATATAGGTGTTCCTGTACTATTTTTATTTTTGCAACTTTTTTGTAAGTTTAACATTATTCCTGAATAAAAAGATCAAAAAGATAGTTGCAGTTATTCCGATTCTCACATATTCTTAGAGTCTGAACCTTTTGGACCTGGGCAAAGAGGATATGAGACCACATCTCTGTGAAGCTATTCAGGCTCAGCAATTGTCATGAGCTGGGCTGTATCCTGTCATCTCTGATACTGAAGCAAATGGTCTTTGATGGCAACCACTTGGGGGACACTGGGCCTCCATGGAGGAAAGGCATCATGGTGGACTAAGGAAAGCACAACCTCACGCCAAGTCCTGTGCAGAAAGCCAGTTAATACCCTGCTACCATTACTGACTGATTAACAAAAACCCAGACGATTCTAAATGCCATTTTTGGGGCAATAAAGAAAAAGAGAGATGCAGCATAGCACAGCGACTGAGTGTGACTTGGAGTCTCAATCTCGGCTTTGCCACTCCCGTCCACGACACGAGAAGTTGTTTTTCCCCAGGGCCTGTTTCCTTCTCTGTGGAGGAACAGTCCTTAGGTTGTTAGGTGGGTTGGGCGGGGCAGCACACACCAAGTGCTCCGCACCTGTGAAGTTCCCACACAGTAAGAGCTCTGCAACCACTGGGGGTTATGATTATAAAGACAGCGGCTCCTCCCCTGACTGTGTGATGCTGCCAGGTGCGGTTTTACAGAGGTATAAAGACTCTGGCGAAGCAAAGGGCGAGGCCATCTGGGGGACTGGTCCTGAAGCCATGGCTCCAGCCGGGGAGGAAGGCTTCTGGTGGGAGAAAGCCTTATCAAAGAGCCACCTAAACCAGCCAGTGTTGGCTCAAGGAGCTTCCCTGGACTAAAGGCGCAGTCTGCACAGGCTTTTGCGCGTGTGTGGTAAGGCCAGGACACACAGGCATGGGTGCTTTATTTGCTCTGAGGGGTGTGCATGTGGGGCACTTTTACTACGAAATCCTCATCTCCAAGCTAAGAAATTGCCAATTCTTCCACTTAGGTCAAACTTTTTGGCCTCCAGCAAATACTTTAAAAAGTTAAAGTTGCCTTTAAATAATTAACTTTCCTTTAAAAAATCTAGAAGGCATAGAGAAACCAGAGTCTCTCTGGGGAAGAGGGGCCAACACCCCTCCTTTTGGTCATTACCCAGCCTGGCTCTGTCAACCACCTTTTTGGAGTTGCCAGATGGCCTATCATAATTCCAGAGACACTCACCTGTGGATTCTGATTTAGGCCCTAAATGCTCGTTGCATAGATATTGTTTGCTTACTTGGATCTGGTTCCTTCTTTTCCTGTTGCCCTCTGTCCATTTTCTACTCTGTCCAAATTCTACTCTCTGCATGTGGGAACCAGGGTAGCCTGCTGTCAACACAGTGCACCAAGAACAGTATGTTTTCAGCCAGTTCTTTAACTTTGCAAAGAAAAGTAACAGAGTACATCCACTCACACACGCTCCAGATGTTTGCTGATGCCCCACTGGATGCTAGACACTGGGCTAGACACTAAGGAATGGAGATGAATAAGCCATCATCCCCGCCCATCAGGAGCTCAGCATCCCACCAGACAGATGAGCACAGATAGCCAACACAGGGTAGGGTTGCTGTTCAAACACCACTGTTTTTCAATCCACCTTCTGTGCCAGAATCCCCAAGTAGCTTATTGAGAATGCAGCATTTGAGCACCAAACACCAGTCACAGCTTCTGGGAGTTAGGCCTTGAAATCAGCATTCTAGGACTTCTGGGAAGATGGCGATGTGAACCGACCAGCAGAAAATTCCTCCCAACATTATATTTATTCATGAAAACAGCAAATACAACTATTCCTAAAAGAGAGACCAGAATACACAGGAAAGCACACAGCGTGCAGCTTCACCTGAGAGGACTCGGCACCCAGCGAGGTGGGTAAGATACGGAGCCCCAACCCGGCGGGACCCGAGCGCTCCCCCACCCCAGTGCACCGGCGGAGGAGAGGATTCAGAGCGGGGAGGGAGTGGAAGTCTGTGCCGGGAGCACCGACACACAGCGCGCGGTGTAGCGGAGATTGGAGAGACAGAGGGCGCAGGGTCTCAGCGGGGAACGCACTAGTTGCTTGCGGCAGGCTCCGGGAAGGAAAGAAAAAGGAAAAAAAAAAAAGAAAAGCACGCGCTTTTTCAGTGGTCTTAAAGAGACAGGAGCCCAGCAGAGGACTGCATCATCCCGGAACACTCAGCCCAGCAGGCTGGGAGTACTGGGGAGCTTTGGACCCCTTAGCTGGCGACTGGGAAAGCGTGGCAGCATTTAGGACTCCCACAGAGATCAACAGCCTCCCGTTCGTTCCCACCCTGGCCAGAGCTATAAAGGGCCTTGCAGAGTGGCGTGGCCCGCCTCTGGAATAGTGGAGCAACAGCGCCACCTTCAGCATTCACACAGAACCCACTCCGGGTGGGTGTTTTTTTTTTGTTGTTGTTGTTTTTAGTTGCTGTTGTTTTTTTTTCTCTTTCTTTTCTTTTTTTCTTTCCCTTTTTCTAATTATTATTTTTCTTTTCTTTTTTTTTTCCCTTTTAAAGTTATAAAGAGCCCAGCTGACATACGTGGCAGTACGAGCAACCAATTCTATAGCCATGAAAAGACAGAGGAATATGGTACAGACAAAGCTTCAGACCCAGACAACCCCAGAGAAGGAACATGAAGGGATGGACATGCACAGTCTTCCTGAAAAAGAATTCAGAATAAAAGTCATAGCCATGCTGACGGATCTACAGAGAAATGTGCAAGAGCTGATGGAGGAAGTGAGGGAAGTGAGGAAAGAATATGCAGAAATCAGACAAGCCATCGACGGGCTTAACAGCAGACTGCATGAGGTGCAAGAGACAGTTAATGGATTAGAAAATAGAGAACAGGAATACAGAGAAGCTGAGGCAGAGAGAGATAAAAGGATCTCTAGGAGTGAAAGAATGTTAAGAGAACTGTGTGACCAATCCAAACGGAACAATATTCGCATTATAGGAGTACCAGAGGAAGAAGAGAGAGAAAAAGGGATAGAAAGTGTCTTTGAAGAAATAATTGCTGAAAACTTTCCTGCACTGGGGAAGGAAATAGTCTCGCAGTCCACAGAAGCCCACAGATCTCCCAACACAAGGGATGCAAGGAAGACAATACCAAGACACATAATAATTAAGATGGCAAAGGTCAAAGATAAAGACAGAGTATTAAAGGCAGCTAGAGAGAGAAAAAAGATCACCTACAAAGGAAAACCCATCAGACTATCATCAGACTTCTCAATAGAAACCTTACAGGACAGAAGAGAATGGCATGATATATTTAACATAATGAAACAGAAGGGCCTTGAACCAAAAATATTGTATCCAGCACGATTATCAGTTAAATATGACAGACGAATTAAACAATTTCCAGACAAACGAAAGTTGAGAGAGTTTGCCTCCCATAAACAACCACTACAGGATATCTTAAATGGACTGCTCTAGAGGGAAGCACCCCTAAGGCTAAAAAGATGTCACCAGAGAAAATAAAATCATAGCAAAGAAATCAGACCATCCAAATACTAACTAAAGGCAAAGAATAAAACACCTAATATATAAAGAAAGGAGGAGGAAGAATAGGAAAGGAGAGATAAAGAAACATCAGATGGCGTTCACAATAACTTAACGAGAAAGTTAAGTCAGATTGT
This sequence comes from Phataginus tricuspis, assembly GCA_029783875.1. Classification (NCBI taxonomy): domain Eukaryota; kingdom Metazoa; phylum Chordata; class Mammalia; order Pholidota; family Manidae; genus Phataginus; species Phataginus tricuspis. The sequence goes on from JAQQAC010000477.1 coordinate 17,758,312, forward strand.
TAGATAGTAAAGAAGCAACCCTTGAACCTTTGGTAACCACAAATCTAAAGCCAGCAATGGCAATAAGTACATATCTAGCAATAATCATCCTAAATGTAAATGGACTGAATGCACCAATCAAAAGACACAGAGTAACAGAGTGGATAAAAAAGCAAGACCCATCTATATGCTGCTTACAAGAGACTCACCTCAAACCCAAAGATATACACAGATTAAAAGTGAAGGGATGGAAAAAGATATTTCATGCAAGCAACAAAGAGACAAAAGCAGGTGTTGCAGTACTTGTATCAGACAAAAATAGACTTCAAAATGAAGAAAGTAGCAAGAGATAAAGAAGGTCATTACATAATGATAAAGGGGTCAGTCCAACAAGAAGATATAACCATTATAAATATATATGCACCCAATACAGGAGCGTCAGCATACGTGAAACAAATACTAACACAATTGAAGGAGGAAATAGACAGCAATGCATTCATTTTAGGTGACTTCGACACACCACTCACTCCAAAGGACAGATCAACCAGATAGAGAATAAGTAAAGACACAGAGGCACTGAACAACACACTAGAACAGATGGACCTAACAGATATCTACAGAACTCTGCACCCAAAAGCAACAGGATACACATTCTTCTCAAGTGCACATGGAACATTTTCCAGAATAGACCACATACTAGGCCACAAAAGGAACATCAGTAAATTCAAAAATATTGAAATCCTACCAACCAACTTCTCAGATCACAAAGGTATAAAACTAGAAATAAATTTTAGAAAGAAATCAAAAAGGCTCACAAATACATGGAGACTTAACAACATTCTCCTAATGAATCAATGGGTTAACGACCAAATCAAAACAGAAATCAAAGAATATATGGAGACTAATGACAACAACAACACAAAGCCACAACTTCTGTCGGACGCAGCAAAGGCAGTTATAAGAGGAAAGTACATTGCAATCCAGGCCTATTAAAGAATGAAGAGCATTCCCAAATGAACAGTCTAAACACACAATTATTGAAATTGGAAAAAGAAGAACAAAGGAGGCCCAAAGTCACCAGAAGGACGGACATAATGAAGATCAGAGAAGAAATAAATAAACTTGAGAAGAATAAAACAATAGAAAAAATCAATGAAACCAAGAGCTGGTTCTTTGAAAAACTAAACAAAATAGATAAACCCCTAGCCAGACTCATTAAGAGAAAAAGAGAATCTACACACATAAACAGAATCAGAAATGAGAAAGGAAAAATAATGATGGACCCCACAGAAATACAAAGAGTTATAAGAGAATATTATGAGAATCTATATGCTAACAAGCTGGAACACCTAGAAGAAATGGACAACTTCTTAGAAAAATACAACCTTCCAAAACTGACCAAACAAGAAACAGAAAAACTAAACAGACCAATCACCAGCAATGAAATTGAATCCGTAATCAAAAAACTACCCAAGAAGAAAACCCCCGGACCTGATGGATTCACCTCTGAATTCTACCAAACAGATAGAGAAGAAATAACACCCATTCTCCTTAAAGTTTTCCGAAAAATAGAAGAGGAGGGAATACTTCCAAACTCTTTCTATGAAGCCAGCATCACTCCAATACCAAAACTGGGCAAAGACCGCACCAAAAAATAAAATTACAGACCAATACCCTGAGGAACGTAGATGCAAAAATACTCAACAAAATATTAGGAAACCGAATTCAAAAATACATCAAGAGGATCATACACCATGATCAAGTGGGTTTCATCCCAGGGATGCAAGCATGGTACAAATTCGAAAATCCATCAACATCATCCACCACATCAACAAAAAGAAGAATAAAAACCACATGATCATCTCCATACATGCTGAAAAAGCATTTGACAAAATTCAACATCCATTCATGATTAAAACTCTCAACAAAATGGGTATAGATGGCAAGTACCTCAACATCATAAAGGCTATATATGACAAACCCACAGCTAACATCATACTTAACAGCGAGAAGCTGAAAGCTTTTCATCTAAGATCGGGAACAAGACAGGGGTGCCCACTCTCTCCACTGTTATTCAACATAGTACTGGAGGTCCTAGCCACGGCAATCAGACAAAACAAAGATATACAAGGCATCCAGATTGGTAAAGAAGAAGTCAAATTGTCACTATTTGCAGATGACATGATACTGTATATAAAAAAGCCTAAAGACTCCACTCCAAACCTACTGGAACTAATATTTGAATTCAGCAAAGTTGCAGGATACAAAATTAACACACAGAAATCTGTTGCTTTCCTATACACTAATGATGAACTAACAGAAAGAGAAATCACAAAAACAATTCCATTCACAATTGCATCAAAAAGAATAAAATACCTAGGAATAAACCTAACGAAGGAAGTGAAAGACCTGTACTCTTAGAACTACAAGACACTCCTAGGAGAAATTAAAGAGGACACTAACAAATGGAAATGTATCCCATGCTCTTGGCTAGGAAGAATAAATATTGTCAAAATGGCTATACTACCTGAAGCAATCTACAGATTCAACGCAATCCCTATCAAACTACCAACAGCTTTCTTCAGTGAACTGGAACAAATAATTCTAAAATTCATATGGAACCACAAAAGACCCCGAATAGCCAAAGCAATCCTGAGAAGGAGGAATAAAACAGGGAGAATTATGCTCCCTGACTTCAAGCTCTACTACAAAACCAAAGTAATCAAGACAATTTGGTACTGGCACAAAAACAGACCCAGAGACCAGTGGAACAGAATAGAAAATCCAAACATTAACCCAAACACCTACAGTCAATTAATATTTGATAAAGGAGCCTTGGATATACAATGAGGAGATGACAGCCTCTTCAGCAGCTGGTGTTTGAAAAACTGGACAGCTACATGTAAGAGAATGAAACTGGACTACTGTCTAGCACCATACACAAAGGTAAACTCAAGGTGGATCAAAGACCTGAATGTAAGTCATGAAACCATAAAACTCTTAGAAAAAAACATAGGCAAAAATCTCTTGGACATAAACATGAGCAACTTCTTCATGAACATATCCCCCCGGGGAAGGGAACCAAAAGCAAAAATGAACAAGTGGTACTATATCAAGTTGAAAAGCTTTTGTACAGCAAAGGACACCATCAGTAGAACAAAAAGACATCCTACAGTATGGGAAAATATATTCATAAATGATGTATCTGATAAGGGGTTGACATCCAAAATATACAAAGAACTTACGCACCTTAACAAACAAAAAGCAAATAATCCAATTAAGAAATGGGCACAGGACATGAATAGACACTTCTCTAAAGAAGAAATTCAGATGGCCAACAGGCACATGAAAAGATGCTCCACATAGCTAAACATTAGAGAAATGCAGATTAAAACCAGAATGAGGTATCACCTCACACCAGTGAGGATGGCCAACATCCAAAACACAAACAACAACAAATGTTGGCGAGGATGTGGAGAAAAGGGAACCCTCCTACACTGCTGGTGGGAATGCAAATTAGTTCAACCATTGTGGAAAGCAGTATGGAGGTTCCTCAAAAAACTCAAAATAGAAATACCATTTGACCCAGGAATCCCACTCCTAGGAATTTACCCTAAGAATGCAGCAGCCCAGTTTCAAAAAGACAGATGCAACCCTATGTTTATTGCAGCACTATTCACAATAGCCAAGAAATGGAAGCAACCTAATTGTCCATCAGTAGATGAATGGATTAAGAAGATGTGGTACATGTACACAATGGAATATTATTCAGCCATAAGAAGAAAACAAATCCTACCATTTGCAACAACATGGATGGAGCTAGAGGGTATTATGCTCAGTGAAATGAGCCAAGCCGAAAAAGACAAGTATCAAATGATTTCACTCATACGTGGAGTATAAGAACAAAGAAAAAACTGAAGGAACAAAACAGCAGCAGACTCACAGAACCCAAGAACGGACTAATAGTTACCAAAGGGAAAGGGACTGGGGAAGATGGGTGGGAAGGGAGGGATAAGAGAGTAAAAGGGGCATTACGATTAGCAGACGTAAGGTAGGGGGGGCACTGGGAGGGCTGTACAACTCAGAGAAGACAAGTAGTGGTTCTATAGCACCTAACTATGCTGATGGACAATGACTGTAATGGTGTTGGTGGGGGGGACCTGATGAATGGGGTAGTTTAATCACCATAATATTGCACATGTAATTGTAGGTTAACGATACCAAAATAAATTGTAAAAAAAAAAAAAAAGGAATCAGCATTTTAACAATGGCGTCTTAGATATTCCAAAGTTTAAAATTCACCCCACTATACCCCTATACCCCACTGCAAATTCAGACACATCTGGATGTTTCTGAAGGGCCATGAGGACAGATCCATTGGGGAATCTATTTCTATGGGGTTCCTAGGAATCTATTTCTATGGGGTTCAATAAAAATAGCACAACCTATAAAAACTCTAAGAAATGAGGGGCCCGGAGCTTTGAGAACACAAGAGAGGGCGAAGGGGATTCAGTCCACCCCAGCACTGGGACTGCGGGGTGACCATGGGGTATGGCATGGGAGGGAGCAGCAGAGGCCATTCTGCACTGGACGAGAGGGGCAGGAGCCATAGTCAAGCAGGCAGCTGGGACACCAGCCACCCTCTGGTGCCAGGGAAGGAGGAAGCAGGCTTTGTGTAACACAGCTGTGTAACCTGGAGACTTGTTGAATGCATGAAGAATTTTCAGGGTTGGGAGGTGAGTAAGCTGTCTACCCTGAAACTGCCAGTGTCACAGTAAGAAAGTTGTCTACTCAGTGAGAATGCCTTCTGGGCATTTCCAAAGTGCTGGGCACCTGGGCTGCTGTAGACTTCATGCACACAGACTTCGGCTGCATCCCCAAATCTCCCCAAGCACTCTGTTGTAGGGCCACATGCTTAGTAGTTCTGTCCATATGTCCCAGATGGGCCACTCGTGCAATAAGTCCAAATTCTCAGGTGAACGCATGTTAGACCTAAGTCGGGTTGTCTACACTGGCTTCAGCACTGCCTCCTTGCACGCACTTGGTTAATGGGTTCTGTCCCTGAAAGATCATGCAGTTGCAACTAGACCATCCTGCTAATCTTCTGCTAGGCAACCCGCCAACCTTCAACACCCCTAACTCATCTCTCCACTGGGTTTCTTCCCCTAATCTCTCCACTGGGCTGTGGAAACCACATTCACTTTGACCATTAAAATCCCAGCGATGCCACCAACTCACTGTGTGACTTTGTGAAAGTTATTTACCTTCTTGAGCTTTGGTTGCCTCTTCTGTTTAACTGGGATAATATGTATCTCACAGTGTTGCTTAGTAGATATCAGTCCCTTTTCACTTCTCTATAGTTGAGCGTCATAAGTAATAGGCCCATGACTTGCCATTTAAAAAAAGACATTTATAATCAGCCATTTTGTTCATATTTTCATATATTGATCTCAGTTTGAACATTTAGTTAATAGACAAGACTTTAGACACAGCAGGCAATTCTCCAAAGATACTATTCAACAGGTGGTAGGTTTCAAAGTGTCCCTAGGCCTTCTGGAATGGAAGACAATTAGCCTGCCTCTTGCCCAAGAAATCAGACGAATTACTGGTGAGGCTTGGCTGATGGGGTCTTTTGTGGACTCCTCCCATTTGTGGTCTTTCATGAAACTCCATCTCATCTGTACTGCTGATTCCTAATATTTCTAACTATATGTTTGGCCTCTGGACTTCTATAGTCAAATAACCCAAATCAAACCAAACTGCTCTGCCAAAGGAAATGTTTATTCTGCATGAATCTACAGAAGAAACTTTTAGAATCAGTTTGTAATCACCATAGGCAAAGACTTGCTACAGGCCCCTCTGGGACAAGTTTTGTGGACCTGGGCTGAGAGGCAAATTTGCCTCATGTGGTCTGAAGTGGCTTGTTGAGATGCTCAAACAGTACACATGGACATGTTTCAGAGCTCACAGTCCTCAAGAAGCAGGCTAGTCCTCTGACCCCAAGTCAACTGCCGCACACAGACAGTGAGCCTTCTGTGTCTAAGGCAAAGGAGGCAAAGCCCAGCAGAGCCAGTTACTACCCTGCCCCGACCTAGAAACGAGGCAAGAGAGGAGGAGTTGGAGACATGTGGCACCTTAAGAAGGACAGGGTCATCCACCAGCAGGTCATTTGAAGAGAGGCAAACTTGAAACAGAGATCCAGTGAACGCTGATGGGAGGAGAGGGATGGGCAGCCCAGAGCTGAGGGCTGACCTACAGAGCTGGCTGGGGGGACCCACTCCCACAGAATGTCCAGTGGCCTTGCAGAGAACATCTGGACTTTTCTGCCTTAGAGTCCCTCCTTTCTAGTTCTTCCTCACTAGGGATTTTCACAGCTCTTGAAATACAGGGTCAACATGGACCTTGGGAATGCGGGCTGCTTTTGAATCCCTTTTATAAAATTAAATGGCATTGCATTGCCCCCTAGGTGACTCTGAGTTCCTCCTCTGTTGTATTTTCACCAGCTCCATTGGTTCTTTCCAGAAACTTTGAGAAGGGATGACTATCTTCCCCATAGAAGACTATCCCTGCTTGGGATATTCTGTGTCCCCAACCTATCTTAACTATAGGATGGGGGAAAAAAATCCTTTTTGGCTTAAGAAACATGCCATTCAATTTTTTCTAAAAACAATGTGGCTGGAAAATTTCAAGAAGATGAAACAAAGAGGGACCAAAATGGCTTTGGGCACAGTGTTTTATTGTAATGAGAGTGTTTGGTGAAAGTCAGGACCCAGCAAACCCCAGTTTCTTTCCCTCCTCCACCCAGCTAGAATATCCTGCCCCAAATCCTCTCTTAATCCTCCATTCCCCAGTTCGAGTCTCAGCACATGGACCTCGTCTCCAGGAAATAAGCTTAGGCAGGGGCCTCAGTCACCACATATGAGGCAATATAGGTCATTAAAGAGCCATTCCTTCTCAGAGCAAGAAAGTCTCTTATTTCTCCAATGACTGTTTTTCAAACTGTAGAACACATGCAGACCACTTGGGGAACCTGTTAAAATGCCTATCTAGGGGCCCTTCCAGATTCAGTAGGTCTGGGTGGGTCTCAGGAATTTGCTCTTTTTTTTAACAGTCATCTTGGTGATTCTGATTCAGGTATAAAGAAGACACTTTTGAAGGCCTGTTTTAGGCCACACCAACATAATGACAGTCTTAGACAACTAGTACCAACTCCTAAGAGGAGTAAAGGGTCATTTCCCTCTACCTCTCTAGACCAAAAGGAGTCGTCCCCAGGATCTGGGCCCACAAGGTCCTGCCCAGTTCAGTCCTCTCACCCCAGGATGGCACTCCAGGGGTCCGTGCTGCCCACGAGAGCTGCTGCTTCCTTTTAAAGATCAGGAAGCAACAAAATTCCATAGCCTCCCATGCACAGCCACTGCAGTGTTTAACTACCCTTCAGTTAAGAAGGTCTTCCTTACATTTAATCTGTTCTCTCACTGCAAGACTCATCAACTCTTGCTCTATTCTCTGTGGAGATGGAAAAACAAGTTAGTGTATGAATCTAACCCTTCATTGAACCACAGAGTGTTGGAACTAGTAGGGATTGGGGATATCTGGCAATCTGGCACTACCCTTTTATTCTACCTGTGAGGATGCTTGTCCAAAGACACGTATATATATATGTGTGTATTCACCCCCCCCCCCACACACACACACATGCGAAACATCTAAGGGTAGCTGCCCGGAAAATAGTTAACTGCACTAGCTCCCAAGCTATTAATTTCCTATTCTATATGCTGCCTTAATTTGAGCTTGGGAATGAGAGCATCCTCTCAATCTTCTCTGTTTCAGAATATACATAAGAACTCCTTCATTATTCCTCCAAAAGGACATGTTTCCCATTTCTATAATCATTTTAGCTGTTTGTATTCAGATTTTCCTTTTGTCCAAACAGGGCTGCTAGGATATAATAAATAAAAATCCAGGACACCTAGTTGAATTTGAATTTCATATGAACAATAAGTTTTAGTAAATATTTCACACATAATTTGGGACATCACTTATACTAAAAAAAAGTTATTTATCTGAAATTCATATTTAACAGGAAATACAGTATTTAATCTGTCAGCTCTCATTCCAAATATTCTAGAAGTATATCAATTAAAACTAATTGCAGAACTCTTCACATCTTTGGCAATGCCTCATTCTCACTAAGGACACTCCTGCCTGGTGGTCTTTATACTTGAATCTCCCTCTGTTAGAAAGTTCTTCCCCAAAATATCTGTGTGGTTTGATCCCTCACTTGAGCCCACTGTTCAAATTTCTACTCATCAAAGTGTTCCATCTTATAGAAGTCTATCACTTACCAACCTTCTTGCACTGATTTATTTTTCTCTCATCACTTATTACTACCTGACAAAGTATATGTTCATACATTTATATAGTTTCTACCTCCTCCCATAAAGTAGAACATAAGCTCCATGACAGGAAGCACTTAGCTTTATTCATTGCTATACCCCAACACATAGAACAGTGCCTAGTGCACCATAGACCTGTATAGTTATTTAGTGGTGCATTAAAAGAGTGCCCCCAGATTTTTGGCTTAAACAGTAATCATTTATTATTTCTTACTATATCTGTGGTCAAGAATTCAGGAGTTGCTTGGCTAAGTGGTTCTGGCCAAAAGTCTATCATGAGGTTATGATCAGATGTCAACTGGAGCAACAGACATCTAAATAGTTGTTTGGGGCTGGAGAATCCACTTCCAAACTGGCTCTTTCCTATGGCTAGAAGACAATGCCAACTGTTGGCAAGAGGATTTAGTTCCTTTTGCACCAGCCTCTTCACAGGGCTGCTATGATGCCCGTATGAAGTCGTCTTCAAAGTCACACACTGTCACTTCCTTTATATTCTATTGGTCACACAGACCAACACTGATCCAATGTGGGAAGAGACCTGTATTAGTTTTTCTATTGCTGCATAATAAATTGCCACAAAATCAGAAGCTTAAAACCACGCAAATGTATTACCTCATAGCTCTGCAAATCAGACGCCTGGGCAGGACTCTCTAAGGCTTTCTGCTCAGGATCTCATGAGGCAGAATACAAAAACATATACTCACAAACAGAAAACAAATACTAAAATTATAGACCTAAATCTAAGCATATTAATAGTTACATTAAATGCAAATGGTCTAACTACACCAGTTAAAAGATACTGTCACAATGAATTTTTTTTAATGTTCCAACTATATGCTGTATGCAAGTAACTTACTTGAAATATGATGATATAGGTAAATTTAAAGTAAAAGGATGGAATAAGATTTACCATGCACACATTTTTAAAAAAGGAAAAGATAACTGAATAGCTGTATTATGTATAGACAAAGTAGACTTCAGAACAAAGAAAATGACCAGGCATAAAGAGAGACATTGTATCACGTACAGTGACCATTTCACCAAGAAGACATGACAATTCTAAATGTGTATGCACCAAGTAAAAACTAACAGAATTGAAAGGAAAAATATATGAATCCACAATTATAGTTGGAGACTTCACACTCTTCACTCAGTTACTGAATGAACTAGTAAATAAAAATAAGCAAGATTATAAAACTGCTAATTTGAACAATCACCACTGGTGACTGAACATCAGCCAACTGTATCTAATTGACATTCATAGAATACTCCACCCAACAACAGCAGAGGATGTAGTCTTTTGAAGGGCACATAAAACATTCACCAAGATATACCATATCCTCTATCATAACTCATACAATGAACTTTAGCAAATTTAAAAGAATTGAAGTCACATAATATATGTTCTATGACCATAATGGAATTAAGCTATAAGGCAATAACAAAAACAAAATCAGGAAAATCTCCAAAATGTAAATGTTTATATTAGAAAATGAAAAAAACCTCAAACCAATAATCTAATCTTCCTCCTTAATAAACTGGAAAAAGTACAGAATAATAAACCTACAGAAAGCATAAGGACATTAATAATGTAGATTAGAGTAGGAATTAATGACATTGAAAGCAGGTAAGTGGTAGGGAAAATCAACAAACAAAAAGCTTGTTCTTAGAAAACAACAGTACAATATATGGACCTCTTGGAAGACTGAAAAGAAAAAAGATAAAAGATACAAATTCCCAATATCAGGAATAAAAGAGAGGACATCACTGTAGATTGAATATGCATTAATAGTATAATAAGTGAATATTATGAACATATCAATGCTTATAAATTTTAAAAATTAGATAAATGAACCAATTGCTTAAAAGCTCAAACTATCAAAATTCACCCTAAATGAAATACATAACCTATGTAGTCTTAAAACTATTAAACAAAGAATAGATTCAAGATGGCGCTGTGAGAGGTGAGACAGAGAACTCCTCCCAAAACCACAGAGTGTGAAAATACAGTTAATAGAACTAACCCTAAACAGCAGCAGGAAAGAAGGCAGCACCAGACTGCAAACAGACCTCACGAACAGAGCAGACCTCACAAAACAGGGTAACATACGAAAGCCTTGATCTGGCCAGACCCAAGCCCTTCCCCACCCCAACTCATGGGTGGGAGGAAGAGAAACAGAGTGGGGTAGGTGGTAGAAGCCTGAGACTGCTGAACACCTAGCCCTGGAGATCTGCTTTGGGAGCAGAAATCTACATTGTGTGGTGCTCTGGATGATGGAGAGGTGGGACAGGTGGAGTTCTTGAGAGACGGATTCCAGCTGTTGGTGGAGGACGAGACCCACACCTGGGTGCTTTGGGACAGGGGAAAGGCAGGTAGTCTGACAGGCTTCTAGCAGTGAGAGGGCTGCTGCAGGAGTGGGATTTGCAGAGCTTGCTGCGCGGGAGAAGGGATAGGGGAACAAGGTTGTCTGGGCATGCTCTGCCCAGCAGATTGGGAACTTTGGGGAGCTTCAGGCACTCCATCCCCCTGGCTGGCTACTCAGCTCCGAGGCTACCACTGTGATACACAGCCTGCTGCGCCTTCCTACTGGACGAACAGCACCAGCTCGCAAACCGGCAGTCCCTGCTCTAGCATCAGGCCAGCCAGAGGAAGGCCCAACCTACAACAGCTAGAGACGCCAAGCACAGAGGCTTACACCTGTGTACTCAGCACACTGTATCTGATGTGGAAGACAGGCAGGGCAGACAGGAATCAGGAAACAGATCTTTCCACTCCCCAGGCACCAGCTCCGCAACCCTATGACCCCCAACCTCACTCTAAGAGCTGAGCAGCTCCAAAGACTGGAGCTTCTGGGCAACAGAGGGCACCACACAGAAAAATTGAAACGTCAAAAGAACATGGTTCAACCAAAATCTCACAAACCCCAGAAAAGCGGCCAAATGAAACTGAACTCACCAATCTTCCTGAAAGAGAGTTCAAAATAAAAATCATAAACATGCTTATGGAAGTACAGAAAAATATACAAGAACTCAGGAACAAAGTTAAGACAGAGACTCAATCATTAAGAAATTCCATACCTGAAATGAAACATACAATGGAGGGATTTAAAAGCAGATTAGATGTAGTAGAAGAGATGGTAAATGGAATAGAAATTAGAGATGAGGAATACAAAGAACTGACAGAAAAAAGAATCTCTAAGAATGAAAGAATATTGAGAGAACTGTGTGACCAATCCAAATGGAACAATATTCGCATAATGCGGTACCAGAAGAAGAAGAGATAGAAAAAGGGATAGAAAGTGTCATTGAGGAGGGAATTGCTGAAAACTTCCCCAATCTGGGGAAGGAGATAGTCTCAAGCCATGGAGATGCACAGATGTCCCAACACAAGGGACCCAAGGAAGACAACATCAAGACATATAATTAAAAAGGCAATGATCAAGGATAAAGACAGACTTTTAAAAGCAGCTAGAGAGAGAAAAAAGATCACATACAAAGGAAAACCCATCAGGATATCATCAGATTTCTCAACAGAAACCTTACAGGCCAGAAGGAAGTAGCATAATATATTTAATGCAATGAAGCAGAAGGGCTTGAACCAAGAATACTCTACCTGGCAAGGTTATCATTTAAATTTGAAGGAGGGCTTAAACAATTTTCAGAGATGCAAAAGCTGAGAGAATTTACCTCCCACAAACCACCTCTACAGTGGATTTTGGGGGGACTCCTATAGATGGAAGTATTCCTAAGACTAAATAGATGTCACCCAAGGGATAGACAAAGAGTACAGAATATGATCATAACATACAAAGAATGGAGGAGGAAGAAAAATGATGAAAAAAAAAAAGAATCCCTAGGTTGTGTTTTTAATAGTATACGAAGTGAGTTAAATTAGGCTGTTAGATAGTAAGAGAATTACCCTTAAATCTTTGGTAGCCACAAATCTAAAGCCTGCAATGGCAAAAAGTACATACCAACTGAGAATCACCCTAAATGAATGGACCAATCAAAAGATGTAGAATCAATGAATGAATAAAAATACAAGACCCATCTATATGCTCCTTACAGGAGACTCACTTCAAACCCAAAGACATACAAAGACTGAAAGTAAAGGGATGGAAAAAGATATTTCATGCAACTAATAGACAGAAAAAAGCAGGAGTTGCAGTACTTGTATCACACAAAATAGACTTCAAAACAAAGAAAATAACAAGAGACAAAGAAGGACATTACATAATGATAAAGGGGTCAGTCCAACAAGAGGATATAACTATTATAAATATCTATACACCCAACACAGGATCACCTACATATGTGAAACAAACACTAACAGAATTAAAGGGGGAAATAGAATGCAATGCGTTCATTTTTGGAGACTTCAACACACCACTCACTCCAAAGGACAGATCAACCAGACAGAAAACAAATAGAGACAGAGGTACTGAACAACATATTAGAACAGATGGACCTAACAAACATCTACAGAACACTCCATCCAAAAGCAACAGGATACACATTCTACTCAAGAGCACATGGAATATTTTCAAGAATAGATCACATACTAGGCCACAAAAAGAGCCTCAGTAAATTAAAAAAGATTGAAGTTGTACCAAACAGCTTCTCAGATCACAAAGGTATGAAACTAGAAATAAATTACTCAAAGAAAATGAAAAAGCCCACAAACATATGGAGGCTTAATAACGTGCTCCTAAAGAATCAATGGATCAATGACCAAATAAAACAGAGATCAAGCAATATATGGGAGAGAAATGACAACAATAATTCAACACTGCAAAATCTGTGGGATGCAGTGAAGGTCGTGCTAAGAGGGAAATATATTGCAATACAGGCCTACCTCAGCAAAGAAGAACCATCCCAAATGAACAGTCTAAACTCACAATTAATGAAACTAGAAAAGGAAGAACAAATGAGGCCCAAAGTCAGTAGAAGAAGGGACATAATAAAGATTAAGCAGAAATAAATAAAATTGAGAAGAATAAACAATACAAAGAATCAATGAAAGCAAGAGCTGGTTCTTCAAGAAAATAAACAAAATAGATAAACCCCTAGCCAGACTTATCAAGAAAAAAAGACAGTCTACACACATAAACAGAATCAGAAATGAGAAAAGAAAAATCACTCAGGACACAAAAAAAATACAAAGAGTTATCAGAGAATACTATGAAAAATTATATGCTAACAAACTGTATAACCTAGAAGAAGCGGACAACTTTCTAGAAAAATACAACCTACCAAGGCTGAACCAGGAAGAAACAGAAAATCTGAATAGACCAACTACCAGCAAATAAATTGAATTGGTAATCAAAAACTACCTTAGAACAAAACATCTGTACCAGATGGTTTCACTGCTGAATTTTATCAAACATTTAGTGAAGACCTATTACCCATCCTCCTTAAAGTTTTCCAAAAAGTAGAAGAGGAGGGTATATTCCCAAACTCATTCCACGAGGCCAACATCACTCTAATACCAAAAGCAGGCAAAGACACGACAAAAAAAGAATATCACAGATCAATATTCCTGATAAACATAGATGCAAAAATACTCAACAAAATATTAGCAAACTAAATTCAAAGATACATCAAAAAGATCATCCATCATGATCAAGTTGGATACATCCCAGGGATGAAAGGATGGTACAACATTCGAAAATCCATCAACATCATACACCACATCAACAAAAAGAAGGACAAAAACCTTCTCCATAGATGCTGAAAAGACATTTGACAAAATTAAACACACATTCATGATAAAAACTCAAAAAAATGGCTATAGAGGGCAAGTATCTCAACAGAATAAAGGCCATACATGACAAACCCAGAGCCAACATTATACTTAGCAAGAAGCTGAAAGCTTTCCCTTTAAGATCAGGAACAAGACAAGGATGCCCATTCTCCCCACTTTTATTCAACATAGTTCTAGAGGTCCTAGCCATGGCAATCAGAGAACACAAAGAAATAAAAGGCATCCAGATTGGTAAGGAAGATGTCAAACGGTTCCTGTTTGCAGACGACATGATATTGTACATAAAATACCCTAAAGAATCCACTCCAAAACTACTATATCTAATATCTGAATTCAGCAAAGTTGCAGGATACAAAATTAATACACAGCAATCTGATGCATTTCTATATACTAGTGGTGAACTAGCAGAAATAGAAATCAAGAAAACAATTTCATTCACAATTGTATCCAAAAGAATAAAATAACCTAGGAATAAACCTAACCAAGGAAGTGAAAGACTTATACTCTGAAAATGACAAGACACTCGAGAGAAATTAAAGAAGATACCAATAAATGGAAACACATCCCATGCTCATGGATAGGAAGAATTAATATTGTCAAAATGACCATCCTGCCTAAAGCAATCTACAGATTCAGTGCAATCCCTATCAAAATATCAACAGCATTCTTCAATGAACTACAGCAAATAGTTCTAAAATTCATATGGAACCACAAAAGACTCTGAATAGCCAAAGCAATCCTGAGAAGGAAGAATAAAGTGGGGGGAATTACTCTCTCTGACTTCAAGGTCTACTACAAAGCCACAGTAATCAAGACAATTTGGTACTGGCACAATAACAAACCCATAGACCAATGGAACAGACTAGAGAGCCCAGTTAAACCCAAGCATATATGGTCAACTAATATACAATAAAGGAGCCATGGATATACAATGGGGAAATGACAGCCTCTTCAACAGCTGGTGTTGGTAAAACAGGACAGCTACATGTAAGAGAATGAAACTGGATCATTGTCTAACCCCATACACAAAAGTAAACTCAAAATGGATCAAAGACCTGAATGTAAGTCATGAAACCATAAAACTCTTAGAAAAATACATAGGCAAAAATCTCTTGGACATAAACATGAGCAACTTCTTCATGAACATATCTCCCTGGGCAAGGGAAACAAAAGCAAAAATGAACAAGTGGGACTATGTCAAACTAAAAAGCTTCTGTACAGCAAAGGACACCATCAGTAGAACAAAAAGACATCCTACAGTATGGGAGAATATATTCATAAATTACATATCTGATAAAGGGTTGACATCCAAATTATATAAAGAGCTCATGCACCTCAACAAACAAAGAGCAAATAAGCCAGTTAAAAGTGGGGAGAGGAGCTGAACAGACATTTCTCCAAAGAAGAATTTCAGATGGCCAACAGGCACATGAAAAGATGCTCCACGTCTCTAATCATCAGAGAAATGCAAATTACACCCACAATGAGATATCACCTTACACTAATTAGGATGGCCCCCATCCAAAAGACAAACAACAACAAATGCTGGCAAGGCGAGGATGTGGAGAAAGGGTAACCCTCCTACACTGCTGGTGGGAATGTAAATTAGTTCAACAATTGTGGAAAGCAGTACGGAGGTTCCTCAAAAAACTAAAAATAGAAATACCATTTGACCCAGAAATTCCACTCCTAGGATTTTACCCTAAGAATGCAGCAGCCCAGTTTGAAAAAGACATATGCACCCCTATGTTTATCACAGCACTATTTACAATAACAAATAAATGGAAGCAACCTATGTGTCCATCAGTAAATGAATGGATAAAGAAGATGTGGTACATATACACAGTGGAATATTATTCAGCCATAAGAAGAAAACAAATCCTACCATTTGCAACCACATACATGGAGCTAGAGGGCATTATGCTCAGTGAAATAAGCCAAGCAGAGAAAGACAAGTATCAAAATGATTCTACTCATCTGTGGAGTGTAAGAACAAAGAAAAAACTGAAGGAACAAAACAGCATCAGACTCACAGAACCCAAGAATAGACTAAAAGTTACCAAAGGGAAAGGGACTGGGGAAGATGGGTGGGAAGGGATGGATAAGGGGGCAAAGGGAGTATTATGATTAGCACACATAATTTAGAAGGTGGGATATGGGGAAGCCAGTATAACACAGAGAAAACAGTAGTGATTCTATAGCATCTTACTACACTGATGGACAGTGTAATGGGATATGTGGTGGGGACTTGATAATAGGGGGAATCTAGTAACCATAATATTGCTCATGTAATTGTACTTAAATAAAAGCAAAATAAAAAAAAATAATAAACTACGTACAGAAAAAACACTATTAAACAAATTATATTCATGGTTTACAGTTTTCTGAAAAAGGTATTACCAGACCCAGGCTTTTTCACTAGTAAATTTCATCTAACATTTAAAGAAATAACTCAGATTCTACATATCATTTTCCAGAAAACAGAAGAGGAAGGAACACTCCTCAATTTATTTTATTAGGCCAGCACTACCCTGATATAAAAACCTGACAAGTTAACTACAGACTAATGTCATTCATAAACATGGATGCAAAAAATTCTCAGTAACATATAGCTAATGAAATCCAGCCCGACAGAAGAAAAAAGTAGTATACCATTACCAAAGGGGGTTTATGTTAGGAATGCAAGGCTGGTTTTAATAATCAAAAATCAATCCACCTTATCAACAGTCTAAAGCTGATATTAGTTGATGTTGATAGATGAAAAAGATGAATTTGACAAAATTGATGAAAAAGAATTTGACAAAATTTAGCATCTATTCATAATTAAAACTCTCATCAAATAGAAAGAGAAAGGACCTCTATTAAAGGACAGCCACAAAAACCCATGGCTAACATCATACTGGTGGTAAAAGCCCGAGTACATTCCCACAAAGACCTGGAACAAAGGACTGACGTCTGCTCTGACCACTCCTATTCAGTGATACTCAAAGTCCTCGCTAGTTTTATTGCAATGGCAATAAAAAGTCATCAAAGGCATACAAACTAGAATGGAAAAAACTGTCTCTATTCACAGATGACATGATTGTCCTCACGGAAAATCCCAAGAAAACTACAAGAAACTTCTAGAACTAATAAGTGAGTTTGATAAGGTCTCAAGATACTAGCCCAACACAAACACACAAAATTTATTTCTAACTATTAGCAAGGAACAATTGGAAACCAATTTTAAAAAAAAACACTTACAAAGTGAATCACAGGTATAAATCTAATATTCAGCCTTAGCTTGTCTTTCTAACTTCTGTACTAAGCATTTAGAAGTTTTAAATTAACGTTCAAAAACAGACAAAACTAAGCTATGGTGTTAGAAAGATGTAATATTTAGAGTAGGGCAATAAGGGGACTTCTGGTTTCTTGGGTAGTATTCCATTTTCTGACTTGGGTGGTGATATATTTACTTTGTGTAAACAACTATGAATTGTGTATACTTTCTGGAAGATATGTTCTACATAAAAATTTTAAAAATAATGATAAACATAAAAAGAAAATACAGAATGCTACCACATCTTGAAACATTTGTAAAACTGCATTTTGAAACTGCAGTTTGCATTTAGCATTAACCAATTAAAATTAGCAGACAGATCTGAGAAATATGTTGGTTTTTTTTTTTACAATGTAATTTATTTTAGTATCATTAACCTACAATTACATGAGCAATATTGTGGTGATTAAACTACCCCCTTCATCAGGTCCCCCCCACCAACCCTATTACAGTCACTGTCCATCAGCGTAGTGAGATGAGAATCACTACTTGTCTTCTCTGAGCTGTACAGTTCCCCCCGTGCCCCTCAACCCTATGTCTGCCAATCATAATGCCCCTTTTACCCTCTTATCCCTCCCTTACCGCACTTCTTCCCCAGTCCCTTTCCCTTTGGTAACTATTAGTCCGTTCTTGGGTTCTGTGAGTCTGCTGCTGTTTTGTTCCTTCAGTTTTTTTTTCTTTGTTCTTATACTCCACATATGAGTGAGATCATTTGGTACTTGTCTTTCTCGGCCTGGCTTATTTCACTGAGCATAATACCCTCTAGCTCCATCCATGTTGTTGCAAATGGTAGGATTTGTTTTCTTCTTATGGCTGAATAATATTCCATTGTGTATATGTACCACATATTCTTAATCCATTCATCTACTGATGGGCACTTAGGTTGCTTCCATTTCTTGGCTATTGTAAATAGTGCTGCAATAAACATAGGGGTGCATCTGTCTTTTTGAAACTGGGCTGCTGCATTCTTGGGGTAAATTCCTAGGAGTGGGATTCCTGGATCATATGGTATTTCTATTTCGAGTTTTTTGAGGAACCTCCATACTGCTTTCCACAATGGTTGAACTAATTTGCATTCCCACCAGCAATGTAGGAGGGTTCCCCTCTCTCCACATCCTCGCCAACATTTGTTGTTGTTTGTGTTTTGGATGTT